>VXBT01007163.1:79224-146378 GCA_013400235.1 Oriolus oriolus | reverse complement strand
AAAAAAAAAAAAAAAAAAAAGAGTGGGCTGTATAAAATAGCATCAGCCATATGCTTTCAGCCACATCTTCCCGTAAGAAGGGTTAAAATGCATTTTAAAATGAACAGGCTGCTTCTGGGCATAAACATGTACACTGGCTTACTGCAAACAAATGGATGTACCTGCAGAGACACGGGGACAGTCTGGCAGCATGGACTCCACTGACGTGTCCAGGGGCTCGGAGCTGGACACCCAGTTACAGCAGTTCTGTAAGAGCAGGCAGGCAAGTCTTGGGATAAGCCAAAAACTCAGAGCAAAAATAAATACAGGCGTTGTAAGTAAGGACAATGATCACATCAAAATACTCAAACTGATTTACACAGCAGTCCCAATAGTGACTGGACAGTACACTACACTAACTTACACTTACCAACAATAAGTAATACTGCAACCTCATGCTAAGTAAGCAGAGTAAGACCACAATTCAGGACATTTGTAATGTGCTGAAGTATCATGTCTTTTAAGTGCTACTTTGAGTGCCAGTGGACTTGTGTAGGTGCTTGGACCAACTAGTCGCCTGAACTACCCACCACAGATTGTAAGCTTTTCCTAGCTGGTGTTGATATAAACACTGAGCCCGCTTGTTTACTAACATTAAGAAATCAGAATTTTTCAGGGTGTTATGATGGAGTACACTGTGGAAAGAACGTCTGTGAAAATATGAAACAAAATATTATAACTGAACAAAAGCCATCAAGATAGCAGATTAATATTCAAATTGGAAATACAGCTGAGATGAATGTGCAGGAGCATTAAAAAAAAGGCAAAGACCGGTCTCTGAGGAGTTATATTCAGGAGGCCTTTACATTTACCTTTCATTCCTGAACCTCTGAGTAGGATGAATTTACCATGAATTTTCTAAATATTTTGCTCCAAATGCTATCTATTCAGAGTAGTCTATAAACCGAATTAATAAATAATATGATTTTAATAAAACATGCTGAAACTACACCAAATCTACTGAATTGAAGATTTAATTATAAAGCAACTACATTTTTAATAAGGTTACCAGCTGAACAACAAGATCTACATTGCTTGCTCTATTAAAAATCTGAGTTTTTGTTTTCTGAAAACCTGATTAACTTCATGAAGGGGAAAAGGTAAAAAAACTGAACAACTTTTTGGAAAGACCCGGTCAATTTTCAGACAGATTTCTAAAAAAAATCATGCCATCAGTCATGATAGTAAAACTGGACGACTTCTCTTCTGGTAAACAGCATGTATTGTGAATTTGTAGATGCTTGCTGCCCTAGTTGTGCACCATGGAGTCCATCCTCACTGTGGAAAGATCCTTGACTGGTAGATCAAGTATCTTATTGTATTTCCTTAATTCATTCTGTCTGGAAGAAGATGTCAGCTGTGTTGCAGTGAGGAGAGAATTTCAAAGGCTTCAGTCCCCACCAATAAAGGGCGAGGAAAGGCTTTTGAATAGATTTGTCAAGGCAACCCTACTGTTCTGGGACCAGGGAGAGCAGGGACAACATAAAGGAAGGGTTGCTGTATGAGATTAGAAAGTGAAGTTCACAAAGCATGGCAGATTTTTGTAAGAAACAGTAGATCAATGAAACTATTGAACTCAATGGAAAAAGAAAAAAACAAACACACTATCCAGTAATATAACATATTTAGTAAAAAATAGTTAAAATGGAAGTATTTTGCAAAGGTTTTAAGGTTTAAAGTGGTAAAGTATTATAATTTTATGATTTGCATGTGTAATTTTAATTAACAGCTGAATGTGAAATTGTAAATGTAAGGTGGTAGAAATTACAAAAGAAGTAGAATTTTTATGAAGTATTACAATCATTTGAAATAAGTAAAATTAATATTAACTACTGATAGAACACTACATCAGAGAGCTGGAGATAATACAGAAGATTAGCACACAATTAACTAGCTTTTATATACAATGTGACACTTGCCTGTAAGAAATAAGTATTCTCGAAAGCAGTGTCAAGATATGTAAATGGATGATTTGTTTTATCATTCATCACAGCTCCTAATAAATTCAAAAATCATGACTTCTATAGGTACTAAAAATAGGCTACCAGTGATACAGGAGAGATAGCTCCAATGAAGAATTACTTTATTTTAACAATTCATTCTTTCAATGACAGCAATTAGCCCTACAGACAGGCAGCAATTAGGTGTATATTTTAATTATTATTCATTTTACCACTAGCCTTAAACCTGATTAAAGTAAGAGATATCCAGGTGATATGCTAGTCTTAATACCACTCAGCCACATTTCACATATGTAAAATTCTTCTTTCTTATAGGAGATTTTTAATGCTAATGTAAGTTATGACACTCCATCCACTTTTTAGGCCATTAATCATTTAACTTATTCTTTAACATCTACTTTCTGCAAATGAAATTAAAGGTAATGCACTTTTCTTATTCAGACTAAATGCTTAAAGAAAAATGGAGTTGTCAGATTCAAATTACAGGATTTAAAATTTCAGTTTTACTACATAACACATATTTTAAGGTTTTGATTTCCCATAAAGAAAATGGGGATTTCTCTGACAGAGCCTGTAGGGGTTACCATTCTTTATATTTTTAACACTTAAGTCAGAGCTGTCAGACTGCATCCCAGGTGATCCTCTATTCCCATCAGTCGCGGCCTATAAAACTTTAAGGTTAAGTCAGGAATAGGCACTCTTTACACAAAATTTCACTAAATCCATGAGAAAAAGTCAAGTCTAACAGAAAGTTCAGGATGTGACTAGTTTAAATTCACTCTGTGCACTTATTGTTTTAATGTTCTGCCATGGGAATGCAGAAAACACAGAGGTGAGCCTGATCTGGTGAGGATGAGACTCATGAACAGTAGTTTAGTTGGTGTCACTCCAAAAATATGATTTTTAAAATCTCAGCAGCCCCATGCCTGACTATAAGAGCTTCCGAGCGCTACAGGAATAATTATATACCAAAAACCTGCTGAGAGAAAGGTTATTTTGCCAGTTGTGCAAATCATCAAACTGAGTCAGGAAGAGCTTAAAAGGGATTTTCCACCATTGCCAGATCAAACTAGTAGCAGAGAGTGCACCCAGGACTTTGCTCCAGGTATCAGGCACTGCATGGGGTGCCTTGCCATGTCTCTATTTTGCTGTGAAGAAACACTGGACTTTGCGCTTCTTATTTTGACTGCTAACTTGGAAGTTCAGAAATGGCTTTAATCTTGGTTATTTTAGTGGCTGGTATGGATACATGATTTCCACTGTCCTGTAATATGCTGTCTTTCACACCCAGACATGTTTACTCAGCCATATACAGATCTATATACTCAAATTCTTTAAAAAAACATGGCCTTACCTCTCTCATCCACTCTCGAATAGTTTTCCCAACTTCTTGATGCCACACATTGTGAACAGAGTCTGTCAACGCCACGGCAGTTACTCTATTCTTTACTTCTGCCTCTCGTTGAATCATCTGTTAAAAAAATATTGTATTTAAATTAATTCGTTTTATTGAATAGAGTCTGCTTAGTCAGAGGTAATGATCTTAAATTTAAAAAGAATCAGGAATACAGATTCAATACTTGACTTCACTTGTTTTAAAGTGGATGCAATTCCTAATGGGTCCAGAAAAACAGAAACACCTAATGTTTTTGATAAAAAAAATAATACAAACTTTTAACTGACTGAACTATTCAGTCCTATTATTTTCCATGTGGCTTGACAATTCTAGGATTAAAGGTATCATAGTGAAAAAATGGAAGATTCCCTGAGGACACCTTTTACAAGCTCCTCCAAGTTCGTATTTCAGTTCTTCAGGGAAGCTGGTACCTGTGGTTCACTGTAAGGTTCTCATGACTATCATCTACTAATTTTCAGTAGATTGCTGTAGTTTTTCTGATGTACAATCTCACTTTGACTTGTATGGGTTTTTTTCTTTTTCTATCCAATTTAGCTATCTTGCACACTCACCATGGTCCCAAAATTCTTCTCTCTTCTCTCTTATTCATATGCTTACTCAGCTAACACCAAAGGCTCTCAACATTTTTAGGCTATTAAAGAGCCTCTGTTGTTGCAAATGACAGTATGACTAAATAATATCAGTTCTAAAACAAATTAAATGATTGCTGCAAATAACACAAGAGAGCTGACAAAGATGCTGTGGAATTCAGCACTGCTATGCAGGATAAAAGGTACTGGGAAAGAATAGTTTGATATCAAAGAGAGACAAAAAGGTTTTAATCTCCTGACATGAGTGATCCTAATTTGTAACACTGGATCAAAGAAAGCATAATAAATTATACTTATAAAACCAGCATTTCACAACTGGTGTCATTATCACTGTGCATGCTGCAATAAACTTAATGGGTTTTTTAAGCTTCCCTTTGTATAAATGTAACACATACCACATCTCTAAAATCAGGCATTCTTCCTTCATGCTCTGTTAACTGCTTATCAGCACACAGGCTGCACCTCTGAACCCACTGTTCCATGTCCTTGCCACAAGAATGACTCCAAAACCCTACCAGAAAAAAAGTTTTTTGAAAGAGATAGCATCTAAAAACAAGACCTGTCAGCCACACACACCTAACTCGCTTTAAACCCTGCTGTACACTGAATAAGTTTTTGAAACACACCGTATGTACTAATATTCCTGTTCCTGTGCAGTGCATTCTAGCACTCATTCGGCTGCACCGTCTTCCACAAAACACTGTGATTAAACAGGCAACGGTGCAAAAATACCACTTTCCTTGAAGACCACATACGTACCAATTACTCAGAGTTATTACATGCTGGGTGAAGTTTAAAATCATCACCAGCTCAGAGTATTCCAGCATGACTTCCTCCACGAAGGGCTGGTATTCAGCAGCACTTCTAATGACCAGCAAAGATAAAAAATATGCTCTGCTTTGGAAAAGCAGTTTTTTCTCAAGCTGCTGTGTCCCATGTTTCTGTTTCGAAAACTAGCCACTCAGTTCATCTTAGAACATCACCTTTTTCTTCAAATCACAAGAAAATACAAAGGTGCAGTTCCCTTTTTCCTTTCCAGACCTAGCTCAGGTTTGCTATTCTCAATTTCCCTATGCACATGTAAGAACTGGCAGCCATTGATCACCATCTCTTTCTACTCTTTCTTCATATGGTACATGCAGTCTTTGCTTTTCAGATCATATATGATATATAGGAAATAATATGCAATACTCAACATGCTCCTGGTGCTTGCCATTCAGCTTTGTGGATGCCTGCAGAATTGTATTCTCTTCACAAAGATCAGCAAAGAGACTGAGGCTGACAATGTGATGTTTTTTGATAACTCAGCCACAGTGCTAGGGTTAGGATAAGGTCTCATGGATGCGGCAGCAAAGAGGGATCAAAGGGATTAACTGAGCTTCACTTACAGATTTCTTAACATCCAGCCCAGAAGAAAAAAGTTTTGGTAGGCATCCATGCCCTTCTCAGCCAACTTAGAAAGAAATAGACAAAAACAATACATCAAGTGAGGAAAGGATCAAGGGTATAACCTTCACTTAAACAAGAAGTCTAATGTGTCCATGTTTCAGTGACACAGAAATGTCACAACAGAGCATGTCAAACTGAGGACACTTTTGCTTCTATCAGAGCAACTCAAGTTCCCTGCTACAATAGGACATCCACTGATAATAATAATCAAGGAGAACAGATCCAGGTTAAACTCAAGCAGCAGACCCTCCTATCAGGGATGATAATTTACCCTGCAAGAAGATACAAGAAGTCTGTGCGGTTTAGGGCACAGATGCTTCAATACTCAGTAAAAGCTTCAGATTCAATGGATTGATAGCCCACAGTTAGAACACACTCATCCCTTCTAAAACCAGTTTTGAATTAAGATAAATTTTAAAAATTAAATGAGTGGAATAAAATTGTAAAGGTAAAATAGATTTAAACAAATATGTAGCATCCAGCTACCATTCAAATTTGATAAAACTTGAAAGTTGTTCTAAATTCCAAAGGAAGGATGCTATGGGATGCATGATTTTCATTTCCCAGGACTACCTGTTTTATTCCATGCAGCCTGCAGAGTCTTTCAAGGTGGGCACACTAAAACTGAAGATATTTAATAGACCACAGTCCACTAAAAATACTAAAAAATAGTATTAGAATAATTATGTTTTTTACAGAAGCAAACAAAGGCCTAAGGATTTTCTGAAGTTCATTTATACCTTATACTCTTTGCACATCAGTAAATTCCACAGACAGAAAGTTTTCACAGCCTAGAAATTACTTCATTTCCTGCTCAGTGTCCATTTAAAACTCTTAAATTATTCTTAGCTGAATAGATTTTGCAGGAAGACATCTCTCTGTGAACCTCATCATTGGATGGCTCACTCTCCCCTTACACTCCTTCTTCCAGTAATTCATTTGCAACCAGAAGTAGGTAAACTGCCACCTCTCTGTTCTCATTCTCATGTATTACTGCATCATTCACTATTCTGGGTCCTCTAGACCTTCTCAATAATCTTCTCTCTTTAGGCATTTCCATTTTTATTGTGTTCCTTCTTTGTAGTCACAGTAAAGTTTGATTTTGTAACTTACTAACCATATACCAACACTATCTATTTGATTTCCTTAGAATGACAAGTTGCAGACCAGTTTTCCTTGCAACAAGTTAGAAAGCATTCAAGCATCCTTTCGAAAGTCCTCTTTATCCTAGTGGTTGAAAATCTGTTCCTTCACTTTGGAAGGGAAAAATGTCAATCATCTAGTTGCAGAAGTATTCAGCTCTAACAGCTACATAAGCAAGAACTTGAAACTCCTGAAAAGGCATTCCTTAAGTTCATACATAATAATTACTCATTTATTGCTCAATTAAATAAGTATTCTACTGCTAATCTGTTTGTAAATTTATATTATACAGTTATCATAACATTATAATGCCAAAAGGTTGATACCTGTGTATCTGTAGTGTATGTAAATAAAACACAGCTTCACACATATAATACATATGCAGCATATTTAGCATGCATATACAGCTAGAATAGATGATAAAATATGCCTTTGGTATACATTTTATAGCATAATACTCCTGTCAAATGAAAGCATCAGCGTGTTAAAAGAGGACTCAAAGGTCTGATCCTGCAAACATGAAAATCCATGAAAGTGCCAATTAGATTTTAGGTAAATGGCCTGTGGGAGTAAATCCTTGAAGCATTGAGTCCATACCCTTTATACCTATTCTAACACTTAAAACAGGTAAAAATTCAAATTTCTGAGAAAATTTAAAGTTAAAATATTATTTTATTTTTTACAGGCTTTTGTTTTTGCAGGCTCATACAATCAAATCAACAACCGTCACTTCACATTCAGGGCATATTTACTCTTCTGAGTTGTTTGTAATTAGGAATAAGGGAAAATGAATTAAAAATCAATTAAAAACACACCCAAATTTTAATTTCTCTCGAAGTTTTGAAATAAACCTTTTAGCTACTTTCTTCATTTTCCATTGCAATTCAGTTGTCGACAACTAGCACTTGACTTGGAGCAATATGATTTTGATGCAAGTCCTCCATTGTACCCAGTTGCATCATATTGGTTTGAGACCCATAAGACATTTTGGCATCTGCAAGCAGAATTCTTTCCAGAAGAAACAACTGGAAGCCCCTGTCCAAAAGTCCTCACTGGTTTCCAGAAGCGTAACGAATTTGCAGTAGAAGTTCTGGTGGATCAAAACAGCATCAGTTGGACACCGAAATATTTGTAAAAGCAGTGGTAAGATGGGAAGAGAGAAGAAATCACGATAGGAATAGTGTGCAAGAGGGCAATTTTTACGTCCTTTTGGAAAGCCATGTGGATTCCCTTTCGGTAACTTCATATGCTCTCCTTGTAACTTGCTTGTTACAACCCTACAGTCAACCAACATCTTCTTCAAGCATCATTTCACTCAGTCTCATACAAACCAAGTAACTGATCTGTCTGCCTGGCAGCACTTGAGCCTCTCAGTTATGAAAAACTCCTCCAGAAAATACGTAATTCTGTATTCTGTAGTGCAAGTTTGTTGGTCTGGCATTCCTAAGACCTTTCACTGCTTCCTGAATAGAATTCCTGAATTTCTGAAATACTCACAATTTTCTGCACATTTTAAAATGGAGTTATATCCCCAAGCCCTCATAAAATATTTTTCATTAGGCATTAGAGTAACTGGGCAACTATGCTCAAGCAGCACAAAGCAAATATAATAAACAATCCAAAGTTCCACCAGTTCTCATTTTCAATTAGCAACAACAATAAACGTCCCTAAATGAATTCACAGCTGTGATAAAATCCCTACTTGCAGTAGACAAAGCCTCTGATACACATCAGTTTTTAGACAGCGAAAGAAAACACTTTCAAAGATACAATTAGAGAAGGACTTTCTCATATTTTGGATCCACTTCATGATATTTGGATCCAATCCATCTTTGGATCCAAAGATCCACTGGATGTTACATCTACAACTGTGATACTTTTCAACAGCAATAAATCACACTGCAACAGTAATAATAATGTATGAACCAATCAGAACAGATTGCTTTGCAGCATCTGGAGTCTAGGACTTGTTGAAGTTCACAACGTAAACCAATTTCTCTTGCAGAACCTCTACTGAAAACTTCCCCCTTACACTGGGGCTGTAAGTTCATAAAATCAGTCATGATTAGAAAAATATTTAAACAAAAAATAGCTCAAGATTTAAAAAGTCATCTCCTTTACACATAGCTCAGTGAAAAACCCCAACAACTGAAAGAACCCTGTACGCAGAATTCTGCTGGTATATTTTTGAACACTGCAAACAAAATTCATGGTTCTCTTGGAAAAAAGCCTCAGGCTTTAGCTTTATTAAAACTTTAAACTTAATAATGCAATTCTCCTGTTCTCTTGACCCCAGTGTGTCACAACGGGGAGCTTAAGAGAGAAAAGTCTTTGAGGACCTGTAATAATGAGGGGAACACCAACTTCCCAAACACAGGTGGTTTAGGTGTGGCAGGGCTATGGGTAGGAATGCTGGCTCACCTCACTTACAAATCTCCCAGCAATTGAAAATGAAATTCCTTGTATTTCATTTTATACCATGAATGAAGCGCAGCAGTTCAACAGAAAGCCCATCACACAACATAAACCGGTATGGTACCATGGGGATAAATGTCTTAGAATTGGGCTGCTACATCTTGCCCACAGCCGACCAAACCAAATCAAGCTGGTGGCAGGGACATCCTCCACTGTCTGGAGCACAATATGTTGGCATTCTGCAGATAGCTTCCTTGCAGATGAAAAATGTACATTAGACAAGAAGGTTTAGTGAAGCTCTTTCCCATTAGAAATTTAACTAAAACAAACAAAAACGAATCCCTTTTTTACTGCACCATTTCAGCAGTGAAGGTTGCTGAGATACCTGTCTTTGCACTGCTGCAAGAACCACAGTGATGATCAGAAAAGAAGTTTGGAGCAGCTGAGTCTACCTGGAGTCAGCCAGTTGGGACTTCCTCCTGACAGCTGGAGTCTGCTGTCCCAAGATTGGAGATTCGAACTGGGGAAATCTCATTGACATGAAAATCAGGTTTTGAAGGGTCAACGGCTTCTACCTATCTCCTACACAGGTACAGAATGCGAAGCCTGATCAATAGATGTGTTACTGTTCCTATGTTGCTGATAGCACCAGCTAGCTGTAGGCTTGAGTCTAATATACGAGATAAAAAACAGTCCAGTCTTATGAAAGTTTAAGCTGCCAGAAAGTGTCCAACTTTACCATGTGCATTTCTTGGCACAGCTAACACTGAGGAGCATCTGATACTCAGGCTAGTTCGTTAAAAGATAGGTTGGATATGTACACTGCAAGACCATGAGCCCCAGGAAAATCATACTTGCAAAATCACGTAGTTCACTAAACTACTAAATTTTTTACTCACAGCTAATTTGGATTTGGGTAGTGCAAGATGGTGTGAGTGTGTGATCACACCAAACCTCCAGCACAGCAGATCCTTTGCTGCTCTGGCTTTACCACGCATCTGTGTAAGCAGCATCCTCTTAATAGGGACGCAGGAGGTTTTCTGGCAGGAGGCTATATCACCTGACTTGAACTCAGACAGCAAGACCATTCCTCTACTGGTACAGCTACACAAAACCTGCCCTGGAGAGTCTGTTAACAAAGTTATCTTGGCTGTGATGGTGAAGGATTTTTCCACTCTTTGCCAGTAAAATCTTACTGGCTGCAGGTCATAGCTTTGATTACTCTTGGCTTATCTGGATTTCTGAAGTAGTGGACAGCTATTTGAGTGCCATGCCTAGTTTGAAATTAAATAATAAAGTAAAATCTAAAAAAAACATTACCATTAAATAAATTAAATTGAAATAAAATATAAAATAAATAAAATCCAAACCAAACCCAATCACAACACAACAAATCCAAAATATTAGTTAAGTGCTAACAGGAGCCATCTAGACCCATGACCAAAAGCTTGAAGTGCTATAGTATCAAGAAAGGTCAAGTTTTACATGGACTAGGAAACAGAGATGTCTCTGCTTGAAATTGGGAGTGTCCTCACCTCTTACCCCAGGCTTGCTATCCTGGGCTCAGCTGTCACAAGGACTTTCACAGTCCTAGTTAGCTCTGGGCATGGTCAAACCACAACCTGTCATTCTGAACATCTCCTTATATAAATGTAGGTTGGGTGCCAGACTTTCAGCCTGATTTTGCAGCCATTACAGACAGTTAAAAGCACTTAAGAGCAGCAATACACAGCTGACCACCAGCAGTGTTGCCCAGCTGACATTTCATCAGAGGTGTCCCATCAAAGCGTGGTGCCAAATGCTGCCTGAGACCTATCAGTGAGCAAACAGCAGTAAGTTTTCAAACCCTCCTAGTTTTCTTGCTATTGACAGAAGTTGTGGGAAGCTCCATTTCAGGGAGGAGCAGGGTCTCGGGATGCAGATGACTGAGTTATGATGACTCCTTCAGTTGCCACCTGTCAGACTCTCTGCAGTAGCTCACAGCTTGTATGGGCTCCGCCGAAGGGCGGCAGCAGATAGAAGATGGACTGCTGATGCTGCTAACAACCTCAGCCATCTGGTCCACCAGTCTGAGGGATGTGACTGCCCCAGGGCAGAGACACCTGTCTGCTTCCCAGTCCGGCTCCACACTGCCACTGTTTTCAGCCCCAAGGCTTCAAGCCTGGTCAATGTCTTAGCGATCGTTATTTCGGCTGATTTCACATCAATTAGACAGCAAGACTGGACAGAAATAAATCCCTTGTACACAGGAAAATGTTCGTCCTAATGGACTTGCTTGAGCTGAACATCTTCTAAGTTACAGTCGGCCAGCTTTGCTCTAAAAACCCAGTATGCATATAAAATGGATGAATAAAACTAGTTGTTTACTCTCAGCCTGTCTTGTTGGGCTCCTCTTTTGCATTATGGGGGTGAAAACGTCTAAAAAATGTCTAAAAGCCTTGAGCCAGAAAAATAGGTTCTTGGAATTTTTTTTACTCAGATAAAGTTAAATAAAAACCAGTGATCTTAAATCTTTGAGATGAAAAATTAGTTGAAATAAATTGCTCCTGAAAATCAGTGTGTATAAACTGCTCCTGAAAATCAGTGTGTAACACAACTAATAATAAACAAGGCTTGAAAATGAAATGATACAAGGGGTTGGAGTTTTGTTTTGATATTATACCATTACAAAGGTAATGGTTCATATCTAATGAAAAACATGGCCTGGAGTAAGTTATGGAAGTAATTTTCTCATGTTCCAATAAATGTGTAAATCCAGAACTCAGCGTACAAGTGAACAATCATATTAGTGAAATGAATGTGAAACAATCAAGTAAATAATTGGTTTTACATGTTAAATATCAAATACAGCAAGGTAAAATGGCATTACTTCTTCATTGCCTCTGTTTGAATGGTACATGGAAAACTTCCATTACAGTTTTATGCAAATCTCATGCTGGTGCATTTTTCAAGGAAATAATCAGATTCCTTGCATTTCATTTTATACCTAGAGAAAGAGAGAGACATCAAGACGGGCAAATCCTCCACAGATTTCTAGATGTTGGCTGTGTCTGAACAAGGACTGGTCATTTATTTAGGAAGTTGCCCCAGTTTTATCACACATGCACACAAACGTATCAACTTATATATTAACTTTTACTAGGAAGCCAGACTTCAAAAAAATAAAAAACAAACAGAAAATAAGAAAAACTGAATGTTAAGCTCAGCACCTCACAGGTGGACATGAAGTCTGACATCCCTGTTATTTAAACATAGCTGGATTTCCACTTCAGCCAGAGGATAAGACAACACTCACTCTTCCTGTCCTTTGAAGCCTCAGCTTCAGCTCTTCTAACTTCTGAGTAACTTCAGAAGGGAAAAGCTTCTCCACAGGCAAGGTCTCTGAAGAAAGAGGGTATGTAAACGGAAACTTCTGAGGTCACACAAACTTTTGGAGGTAACTGTCTTTGTGGTTAGGGAATGACAAATCATGCTTTGCTATTGCAGGCAGCCAAAAGAGAGGAGGAGCAGCTTCCCTTTCTTTCCCACTAAAATGCTGCTGCCATTTACATGCTCCTTCACCAAAAAAATTATGTGCATGTGTGGCAGAAACCCAAATTACACAAAGCAGATGACAGTATCATAGAATCATAGAATGGTTTGGGTTGGAAGGGACCTTAGACATCGTCTAGTTTCAACCCCAATATATGACTGACATCTTTAAAGTCTAAAAAAACACTAAAGCAGGAGGAATACTGGATAATTTTTTTATCAGCCCTCTTTATCAGACATTGGACATGCCATCAGATATCCAACAAGGTTTTCCACCCACTCATGAGATGGGAAAGTAGCAGCAAGGCTAACAAGTCTCCTTGGAGAGACTTCATACACTGAAGGGCTTTGTGAAGTGAAGTATGTATAGCAACATAAAATACAGTTTTAAATAATATAAAAAACTAATGAAAGAAATGATTCAGAAAAAAGATCTTCCAATTCAGAGTACAAAACAGACTCATAATTAAATGTCTGGTCCATGTCCTCTGCCAGCAGCCATCAGGCATAGCTTTACTGGCAAAGGAAGCTCAGACACTCCACCCTTCAAAGACATGGGGCATGGATCTGCTGTCCATCGCATCTGGAGAGCCATGGCATTGCAGCAAGATACAACTTCCACCTCAGCATGCCTAGACATAGAAGCATGGTGGGTATCTTGGATGCTGTCTCACTGTCATGAAGTATTTCTGTGTTCCTCCTCCTGGCCTGCTCAGTGATCCCACAACAACCTGGTCATCAGCTTGCTCATGTAATGTACTTCTGAGTAATGCTCCAGGAAAATGATGTGCACTATGCTCTGCATTGCCCCCAGCATAAGCCTGCTCATTAAACACCACAAATCACTCTCCAGTACTGATGACATCACTCAGAGAAGTGATGCCAGGTAGAGATGAGTCAACAAAAGAAAAAGGAGTGCCACTTCTTATCATAATGAGTGCTGTGCCTAAGAGTGAGGACAATGGACGCTGCACAAAAGCACCAAATATTCCCAGCTGCCCTTGTAGGAAGGTACTCATTTATCAAACGCAGTCCTTCTTTGGTGAAATAACCTAAACTCTTGTACTCACAAGCCTCCAAGAGGGACTGGCTTATTAAGAATGATGCATGTTTACTTTCAAGATTGTTAGGAAGTGAAGAAGTCCCCTGAAAATTTTGTACTGGACTCTGGCTCTGGTGGTTTCACTCAGGTTGCCAGACTTTCCTGGAGGTATCAGCCAGGCCACACTGGCTGGCTCCTGAAATCAGGCTACACCAGTGGGCAAGCTGGGATGGCTCGGAGAGCACTGGGCAACCCTCCCCTCTCAACACAGGAGGAGGCAGCAGGCGGAGCTGCAACAGTGAATGTCTGGTCCACCAGGTAGGACCTAAAGAAATTGTCAGCCTTTGTCCTGTGACCACAAGAGCTCATCAGGAGGCCACAGGACTATGAAGATCAGCCACCCTTGCACTAAAGCAGATGCAATGTCTGCTGAGCTTTCTGCACACACTCTCTATAGTTTCTGGCCAGTGTACTCTGAAAAAGGCTTGCTGAGGATTTAATTACTTGCCTGTCTTTGTAAGCTAAGGACTCATAATTTTCAACTTAGGAAGTCCCTCTTCAAAAAAAGATTTCAGAGATCTCACGGAAAGCAAAATACACTGAGTGAAATCTACATATTCAGGCCATCACCAATAAAAATTTCAAATGCTAAAATCATTGGATAAGGTAGAAAGTCAGTCCCTTTTTCTCACAGCATTTAATGTCTGCTTTTTATTATACATCTACCAAATGATAACCTCTTTGAAAGAGAACCATTTTCCTTTTGTTTGGTTCTGAACACGCAGTTGGAAGTTTAAGGATCCAGCACACAGAGAAGCATTCCTGTATGCTCTCCGCCTAATTTTAAAATAAGTTAAATAGAATATACATAATAGCCATTTAGTTAGATCAAAGGCAGCTGGAGCCACCCCTGGTGTTTATTTCCAAACCATTACACATCACTAGCAAGATACTCCCCATGACCCTCTGATCTCATAAGGTTCATAAACAACACTAAACCAGAAAGCAACTGCAAGCTTTTATTTCTGCTCCTTTTCCTCGAAAGTCCTCTTCAGTGAAGGAATACACCAGGATAAGTTTGCATTTCTTTATTTCACTACCAGCCCCACCACCACCTCAGCTTATGCAGGCAGAGTGGGGTCTGACGAGTGACCCACTACCATAAGCAATATGGCGCATCACACAATTGGTTGAAAGTCATCATGTAACTGGACCAAATGCAGTTCACAGCTCCCATCTCTGGGAGCTTCAATATCCATGTCTGTCCTCTTATAAAGATGACATTACACTCACATCTCTAGTACTTAAATAAATAAGTCCATTCATCAGACACAGCAACTTGAAGGCTTCTGCACACTTTGGAGGGGGGGGGTGTACCAACGGAGGGCGTCAGTTCTTAACTTTAGACACAACGCATTCAGTATATAGGTGTGCACTTATGGCTTTATAAGAGTCCTTTTAAACTTCACAAGAAGCATCACTACACCAGGAAAAAATGCTTTGCTGGGAGGTTTCCTCAGTTTAACCAAATTATTTTTTAAACTAATGACTAAACCTACAACCACCTTGAAACACAGGCAAACCTTAGTTTGCTGAACCATCATGAGACCTGCCCACTTCTAACACACCCTGACCTAACCACCAGAAGAAGACCAGCCTTCCCTGTGGAAAAGGAAGCAAAGGTGTGCCACCAGTGTTTTCAGATTATTTTCCTCCCCCTTCCCCCTCCTGTGTGTGAACTTCTGAAATGCATGGCTTTGGCTTTGGCTTACAAACCTGTGCCCCTGGACCAAGCAGCCCTGTGAAGCTGGAAGGTTTTTTTGCCCACACCACATGTATTGCTAAACTTAGATCCCACTCCCTCTCCTTCCCTCTGGCAAATGGGGCCAGAGATGCAGGTGCAGGTAAGCTTGAGCCCAACATTATGAGCAGTGCATGAAACACCTTGGTGCTAGGAGACACATGGCTTCTGCAGCAGCTGGGACAGCCTGTGCTTTCTGGTGGGACATCATACCAGTTGCCCTGAGTCCACAGACCTCTGAAATATCTGATATAGGAGAGAATGTTGTGTTTTGGATCATAAATATGTTGCCTGGGATTTTCTTTTTCTGCAGTTGCTGCAGTTTCCAGAGTGGATGACATTGCATCACAGGCCAGCTAGCTTGGCCATTGAAAGCCAAGTGTGAAAAGAGTGGCAGTAAATCCCCCCTGAGCCGCTCCTGCAAAACATGGGTATGAACACGTGTTGTGGTACACAGATTTTATCAGTACTCTTCCAGCTTAGGTTTTCAGTGTGGAGCTATAAGCATGTTAGGCAGAATACTCCCAACACCTCAGGACGTGTTCTTGGGAGAGCAAAGACCTGTGCTGGTCCTGTGCTAAACATGCATTCCACTTGCTGGTACCACCAAGCTCTGCTCAGCACGCACAGGTATTTTATTTTTCCACATTGAGGTGTTATGAGCAAACTCCGAAGTTTATGTGAGTAATGAGCGAGGTGGCTGATGTGATCCATTTGATTCAATGAGACTTGTATTGATGAAATATCATTTAGGTTTGATGAAATACCTAGTTCTGTGCAAAAAAATCTACTGCAGAAAGCTACTGCAGCATATGTGTGGCTTGCCTGCTGTCTCAAAAGAAATACTTTGGCTGGTTTTAAGGAAAAAGTCATACTTTTATAATGAGTTGTGTGCATCCCCCCTATGGACATAAACATACCTCTAAACTGTCACAGCGATTTCCACAGAAAGGTACATATAGCAGAGAGTCCTCATTTCAGGTTCATATATTAATGAACCAGAAATTACGTTCCCTTTATAGCAACTGTCCTCTAGCTTTCCCCCACCTTAATGAAAAACAGCACTTCAAAATGCTGACAAGAGCCAAGTCTATAAGCCCATTATTCAACTACCAGGCCGTAAGCACCAATAAGAGGTAACACTAGAAAACACACACTTGCAAGGACTTCTTTTCAGGGACTGTGAAGATTTCTGTTTTCCCTTGTTTTTAATTTATAAAGCTATTCCAACATTTATCTGAGCACACCATAGTGGTCTAAGTCCCTTATAGCATGAGAACCCACTGAAGTTGCAGTCTCATAGCTTCCACAGCATTACTGCAGCACTAAAACCATCAATACAAATGTTTTCACACTCTGTCAAAATCAGTTTTACTATATAAAGTATATTTCTTCTAAGATGAACAAATTTAGTAATTTTCTTTTACTTCTCCTTCTTTTTTGAATTATGATTTTATCCATTCTAGTCTAAAATGAAAGTAGATTGGAATGATACCATGTGGCTCAAATTAAGACACATCAGTCCAATTCTTAAGTAAGCTGGTAACAACTTCTTATGAAGCAATGCTAGTGGAAAGTGACGGTGGCAGCTGTAGCCCAGAGCAGCTGTTACAGTGCAAATTCAGCTGCATTGCTCCGCTAACTTATTAAAATTATTCTGAAAAATAAACCCACCAAACCCTTCAATGCATGAGCAGATCATTTATTCCTACTTAAAGGGTTTGAGTTGAGACTCCCAAAGCAATGGCTAGGAGTGATTTTCACCAGGCATTGGATATAGATCATTCATGAATTGCACAAAAGCTACTGAAAAGCCATCAGATGGGAACAGCTTTTGGTCACTACTAAACAGGGGGCAGATTTGAACCAGTGACCTAGAAGTGAAAGACTTTGTAATCTGATTACCAATCCCTTGAGCCATCCCATCCCTCCCCTTTTCTTTTTTACTGATAAGAGAAAAGGAGTCTTATTACCTAAGCAACTTTTGTAGCCTGTTAGCAATGCAAAAGCTTTCATTTAGTGCTTGAAAAGGAAAGTCTCATGGGCACGCTTATTAGCCCATCTCAAGCACAAGCTCTGTATTATTTTTCCCTATTAATTTCAAAATAAATGTATTGGTATAAAAGCATAGCACAATGCTTTTTTTTTGATAATGATTTATAGTAAAGTTCTTGCTGATTAAAATAGGTGCTGATGAGAGGTTTTTACATAGCTGTGGAGTCAACAGATCCCTTACTAGCAAAGGAAGAGATAACATGCTCCTTTTGTCAGCAAATACTCCAAAGAATATAAACACATTACTGAAGTATGGTGTGTATAACCATCTAAATCATTTGTTTCTCATACATAAATCATACAACCACAAAGATGTGTTTTCTCACTCAGAAGCAGGAAGGTTTGGTACATGCTATAGTTTGATTGTCAAACAGTATTTTAATGAACAAACAGGATCTTCCAAGTACGCCAAGACCCATTTGTATCACCTTTAGGACATGGTGAAGCTATTGTTTCTCCTTTTCTTCCTCAGTTCTTTTCTCAAGACCCTCAAGAAGAAATCCGGGAGACCTTTTCTGTCAGTATCCTACCTCTTTCTTTTTCCAGACACTGTGGCCTGCACATTACCAATGCTTCTTTGGTTGGAGGTAATAAACAATTAGCTACACCATAGTGGTGTGGTGTTTGTGTTTTTCTTCGCTGTACTACACTCAGCTAATGTCTCAAAAATTAATGCAAGTGTATCAGGATCTGAAATTAACTTTTCATAGCCATAAGCAAAATCCTTCTAGGAGTGGGAAAATCCTATTATAGCAGTTCTGGCATCTCACTGCTTATAGACCATTAGTACGCACAAAATAAGCTTTCAAATTACCATTTGGTGAATGCAAAAGGAGTTGCTCTCTTGTTGATTAAACATCTTCTTTATTTCTTTTTGCTTATGAACTGATAAAGCAAAAATAGGTGATGCTTGCTCTTCTTATATGACAGATCTATTATTAAACATTGGGTGGGTGACCGGACCGTCCAAGTCTACTACACAATCATACAGAAATAATTAGGAAACCTACATATTTATAATAAACATGCTACATTGTCCTCTGGAATTGTGCAGTAACTTCCAGGAGGATTTTTCAGAAATATATATATTCATCTCACTGTTTAAAAAGATATTGCTCAGAACTAGAGTGGTTCAAAATCACCTTAACATTGGCAAGCAATTATGTGGGACTAAAATACAATACTTATAATTCACTCTGCACAAAACACAACCTATTATTATACTGGTTTGCCTTTTAATGGCGATGAGATCTGGCTAGAACAGTATTTTAGAAGTTAATTAAAAAATTATGTACCCTTTTTTAAGACAATCAGTATGTTTCAGACATCTTAAATCTAGAACTTATATGTGGAAAAACCTTTAGTTACACCAAGCAGCCATTGCCTCGACTAACAGGTAATTTCCAGCCATCAGGCAATCCAGCTGTTAACTGCACACATTTATTAATACTCAGTGTGAGAAAATTTACACACTCGCACTTACACTGCGTCAACAACACCTAACCAGAAAGAAATATTCAGGCTAAACACCAGGGAGACATAACAAAAAATATTTCATATAGGGCCCGATCCCAAATCACTGCTTAGCAATGAACAGCACTTTAAACCACAGGACTTCATTTCTAGAACCTGAGTGTTGGAATTTCACAGGAAAGAAAATTTCCCGACCTGGCCAGCACACAGCACTCCTTACAATGCTCTGCCAATTGCACAGGACAAGGGCAAGCTAACAGCAGTGCTTGGTGTCTTCACACTGAGCTTGGCTGTTATTGATTTGACGTCTAAATTTCATATTAATTTTCTGATGTTTCTGAAATGATGCCTGGTTTTATTAGCCCAATTAATCTGATTATTCCACCTCTTTCATAATTTCCATCCAAAATAAATGAACCCATAAATGGAATAAACATTTGAACTTGGAGCAGCAATTCACGTGATTTAGTGTTCTGTAATTGAGAAACATTTTTCCAAGGGTAATGTAAATGATACACGTTTTACACACACCAAAGATGGACCCTTTAAATTTCCTATTCTCATCCTCTGCTTATCTTTCTCTTGACCTTTGCTGAAATAAATCACCCTAACTCGTCAAGACTCTCCCTAACGCATTTCTAACACCGTGCATCACACTTGCTGGCTGGAAGCACAGCTGGCAAGGGATCTAAACCCCATCGCTGGGCAAACTCAGCCTTCCGGCTTTGCCAAGAATAACATTTCAAGTTGATTTTTTTTTAATAAAATTGTTACTGTATGGGACAATTGATTGTGCATTTATTTGCAAGTGCTGATGACTCCATCCATGATATTAACACAAGGCTAAAAGCAAAACAACAACGAATTAAATAGCCTAGACTTTCTTAATAAGAATTCAATTGTTAATTAAAGTAAGATTACGGAATTCAGCCTAATTCTGCTCACTGTCCCAGAAGGAAGCCGCAANGAGAGGGAGCATCGCCCTCCCCTGCACCGCGGTGCGGGCGGTGTGCGGATGCAGGACCGCGCGCAGAGATGCTGCCGCACGGCACCCCGCGCTTCTGCACAGCGGCACACGCGCACCCACCGCCGCATGCACTCAGCATCCTGCGCCCGCGGGTATGCACACGTATGCATGCACACACACACACGCACCGAGCCTGGCATGTTCAACGCATCTTTAATGTCGCAGGCAGCTCAGAAAAAAAGATATTTCATCGTAAAGTAGCAAGCCATGCACGAAAGTGGGTGTCAAAAAGCTCGGCAGAATCACACCCTGTGAAGATGTCTAACAGGAACTGCTGAACACACAATACGGGCAGCACGGGCTGAATGGCTAAACTGAAGTGGCCAGAACACAGCCATAAGGCTTTGAATCCATCAGAAATTATAATTAAACCTGTAATAAATGTTTTAACATCTTCCCCCCTTTTTTTGTTAACTGAAGGTTAAAACTATTCAGACTTTTTTATGGTCCAGTATCAACAATTTAGTAAGATAACTTCTATGCCTTCTAGCAAATTACCTCAAACTTTACTCTTTGGATATAAAAATAGTCTCTCAGCACTCTCAAAATTTCTCTCTGATGGGAAAATTCTACAAAACCTCAGTAGGTGTTTTATTTAAGCTGAAATTACAACAGAGTCAATGCTGGGTTTGTTTAATTTTTCATTTTACTGCATAAACATTTGACAAAGAGAGAAAGCTATCTGTTCATCTTGTGAATGATGGTATGCGTCATACGTTTATTAGTATTCTCATCATCCATAAAGTATAGGCAATAAAATAAGGAAACAAAGACAAAAGGTGTAAAAGAACAATACAGGACAGCACCAGTTACAGGCGCATGGAAAAAACCTCAAACATATAAAAAGATCTATATGAGGTGTCAAATAAGCCACTCTTCTAATAGTATTAAAAAAAATTTAAAAATTGCAGCCTGACAGTTACCCAATTTCATTTGCATAAAGAGTGCAAGTGACTATTTATAAATATATTCAGATCACAAGATGTTTGTACTGTTTTCCACCTAAACCATTAATAGATATTTATCCAAATCCTTGCATTTTAGAAAGCAATGTACATAATTAGGTTTTTACAAAAAGATTACAACACACGTTATAAATTGATTCCTGTTTAATTTGAAGGCAGCAAATGTGTATTAGTTCAAGAGACAAATGCTTGGAAACACAAGGTTCAGAATGACACTATGTACATATTTAGATACCTTAAAAAACCATTAGGGCAAAATTGCTGATAAAACTTCATTGTGTAAGATTCATTAAAATCTCTAATTGCAATATACATATTTAGGTGTAATATCAAAATTTGGAAGGTTTTGTTTGGAAGATTTTAGCAGTAATTTAGCATTCTGAAAAAGTTAGCAATTGCAACTAAAATAATTCAACTGCATTTCATCGAAAATGCTGCATCTATGGCTATTATCAACAAATATCTTTTTAGGAGGTGGTGCTACCACCTGGCAAGTCCATCCCAAACCCCAGAATGGTTCACCTCAGCATGACATTTGGGATTTTGGGAGGCAGAAAGTAAAAGCTCAATTAGATATTACAGATGTCAAAAAAAATTGTATTATTTTCCCGCCATACACAAAGACGCTAACAGATATTTTAAGGAACAGAAAAAAGGCAAGGTTGCCTGCCATAGCACACTTCATCCCTGGTGCCTAAGGATGCCAATCTACTGCAGAAAATGTGACAGGAGGTTACACTTTAGGCTGGCCAGCAGAAGTTAATTTTGCAGAAGAAAGCATTTGTTATTTACCCAGAGCTCAAGCCATGTGCAGCTCGCTTGAGGACAGGGAGCACACGCACAAAGCGCAGCCCCGCACAGGCATCTGCGTGGCGTGAATGACACCAGCAAAAGAAAAGAGGAACCTAAAGACTGACATCTCCTCAGTATTACTCATTATCTTTGCACTGCAAGGAGGGTTACGACCAAAATGGAGGCTTTTTTGGGACCTCGGCACTTCTGCTGTTTGAGGCAGTTGGCTGGGGTGCACTGGTTTTGCAGAAAAGGAGGAAAGGGACGGATGCAGGTTGCTGTGTGAGGGCGTTTGCTGCTGACAGGCTGGAAAAGTTTCACTTGGGATACAACCGGGTGGAAGAGGAGTAATTGAAGGGGAGTGTGTCGATATGTAGGAGGTCAGGGCGAAGCAGGGAAGGACTGAAACACACCTCTTGTATTACCAGCATCAATAGGTCTTTGATGCTATAGAAAATTACTCTGCTAAAACTTATTATGAATTTTATACCAATACTATGTACAATGTGTAATCCTGTGTGGAGCTGTACGAGATGTATGCAGTGAGATGACAGAACAGCACACTGTGGCATGTATGCTTTTGGCTTACTGAACGCAGCTGGATGCATTTCCCTACAGGATGTGTCTCCTGAACTACTTGATTCAGAAATATTTGTTTAAGCTGCAAAAAGTTATCTTAAGTCTGTATGAACGAGAAGCAGAAATTAGAAAGATTTTTTAAATTCAAAGTCAGGTACCCCAAGGGATGTGCATTATATAACTAAATTTAATTCTGTGCAGTTACAAGCTATAGACTTGCTATCCCTTTCCGCAAATTCATGTGAATGTACCAAATATAGTGACATTGAAATTTCAAATTTCTTTTTTTCCTGTAGCACTTGCTTCACAATTACAGTAAAAACTTCAGTTAGATTTTACTTACAAGAATATTGCAAAATACAAAAAAGTATGGAGTACATACACATACATATACACTTCTTTTAAGAAGTGCAATTCAAAGCAATGTCAATAATAAAACATCACGATTTTCTATGCAATTCAATAAAAATCAGTTTTGCCCAGCCAAAAGCAGGATTTAGCCTCTACTTAAATAGGACCATTGCTTTGGGGTTTTTTTCCTGAAAAAAAAAAAGGTATTAGGAAGCAACATTAGAGTCTGCAGAACAGGATGACTCTAACTGTTTTGCCTTTATATGCACTATTGTTAGGAACACCAACACCCGTTACCCTTTCAGCAATAAGTAGGGCTAAAACTAAACTCCAGTAAATCTGGTGGTAAGCAGTCTGTATCATGCTCAGAGCAGCCTCTCCTCAAAATAAGAACATGAAGAAAATTAGCATTTCTGCAGTGAGACAGGGAGGCTCTATCAATTCCCTCCTCTGACTGCTGCACCATATCACAAGTGTCGAGGAGTTCTTGATCAAGTCTTTGTCATTTAAACACCTCATTTTTCCTCAAAAAAAGTTAAGCATAAATAAAGTTCAGTGACTTTTATAAAATGCACTTAGAGTATCTCACGAGTAATGGAAGTGTGCCAGTTAGATCATTAAGAGGTTTTGAGTGGAGGGGAGATACCACATACATACCATTCACATAGGGCGGAATGAAGCAGCAGAAAACATTCTTAATTGTTACATGGTATCTGTCACATTAGCAGCACCTGGACTTTGAAAAGGTCTCTCTAGCAAAACACCACAGAACTACCTCTTAACTTCAGTAATGTGCTTGTAAAATGAAAATGTCTCAGTGGCATGGGAGAGAAATGACACTTCAAACATTCTCCATAATTTTTCAGTCTCTAAATACCACAGTTTTACAAACTAAAAAAAAGCAAAAACAAACCAAGCCAAACCTACAGACTTTGAAATTACCACAGACTCTGAAATTTCATTCTTTATCAGCCCTGCATCAGAAAATTGTCTCTTTTTGTTGTGGAAAGCAGGAAAACTTAAAAATAGCAGTTTTTACATTGTGCTGTTCTATTTTACTCAGAGTGAGTAAAAGGACTTGTCTGCATTCCTAATGCCCACCAATCAAGCAATTATTAAAACTCATTCAAAACACTTATTTCAACACATCCAGATCATCACTTGGGGCTGCAAATATCTGCTGAGAAAAAGCTCACTCTGCAACATCCACAGAGAGTATCTGAAAGTCTGGAAGTACCTACATGTATCTTCATCATGCTTTTCTAAGGCATCCGCTCTGTTTAACAGCACAATGCGTGCTATGGATACATTTTTTCCCAAAGACTACTTCTAACTGAAGAAAGAGATTAGATTTCTTTTCTTCATTTTAATTTAATTATAAACAATCATGTCCCAGTCTTTCTTTTTCAAAACTGAAACTGCTTGTAAAAGATCTCTTTTGCTACCAGAAATTCTTGATGCCCTGCATAGTTCACACATATAAAAAAGTACAATATTTTTCTTCAATTGAATAACACAGATAATGGGCACTCAGGTTCTTCTTTTATTTTAGAATCAAAATCAAGTTCCACTCCCCATTTAAGAGATCAGTCCATATTCAGCCCATGCCCATATTCTACATTCATTAATTCAAATATCAGCAAAAGAGAACTTAAGAAAAACGATAAGTGTTGCAGATGGAAAATATGTGCACAATGCAGACACACAAAATATATAATGCTCGTAATAAGATAGCATTATATACATGTTATCATGTATAACAAAATATATATCAGCATAAATACTGACAGATATAATTTATGTACTGAAAAAAATAGATCAGACTTCCAGTTATGATCCTACTTCGTTTTTCCCTGCAGTTTTTTGAAATCTGTATTTGCATGTTCATCCTCTATGCTATGCAAAGCTCAAAATTCACCATTGACGCAAAAATCAAAAAAGATCCTTGTTCCAAGAGGTCAACACATTCTTTTGTGATTTTAATAATGGCCTGTCCTACTACATTTATTATTCATATAGAATAAGGATAGACAATTTTTAGGTATTATATAGCTTTCTTCTGGAATATTAGCTTTGTGGCTTTGAGAGACCATTTTCTAAAGATCCTAATAGTCAAATGACATCTTGGGAAATGTTACATTCTCACCACATTTGCATGATAATGAAGATGAAATTTCATATTTGCTACCTGAATTATACTTATCTGAGTTTTGTTTTACCAAATGACCAAAGGAATATGTTCCCCAGGCCAGAGTATCACAATGTAATGCGAAACATTACATTATTCCTTCAGTAAAAGACACGAAACTATTATTCAAGTAATAAAAAAAAAGCCTGCACAGTTTATGTTACTGCGTTAACATGACCTCAGCTATGTATCTTTGAATACTTAATTCTTTCAAAGAAAATTCTACAACATCCACAAAAATATCCATAGCAAATTTTTCTAAAAGTAATCAAGGAACATCTGTGTGATGCTCTTTGTTCTGGTCTTCTATAGGAGAGGAACTCTTTCATAGTATTTTATTTTTCACCAACATGCAGTACTATCACGTGCTTGGTAAAGATCATATGTCATCTTATTCATTAGATAGGAGCCACCCTTTGGGTATAACCACATTTCACCTTACCTACAGGAACATATACACGTAAAATCATTTTCTGACCACAGAAATGAGTGTGGTAGGCAATAGTAACAGGCACCTCGCCCATAATTAGGCATGTAGGCAAATATGTGGCTTTCAGAAATTGCAGCGGTGGATTTCATAGCTCCTGATTATGGGTTATTATTGTGGCAGACATTGAAAAGCTCCATCCTCTGCCAGGGAAAGTCACGAACTCAGCTGTTTAAGCTCGGTTTGGAAAGACAGGCCCCAACACTCCATGTTGGTAACCCAAGGACACTGTATTTGTCCTTTCAGATCAACACCGAGCCAATCAGTCATTGGTCTGCCCAGCAATTTACGTGCATGATCCATTTTGGAGTATGCCCCTAGAAAACCAAAATCCAAACACAGTTTTATGCTGAAGGTGCCATTTTAGAACTATTTTTCTAACACTGAAGAAAATTAAGTACAAATCATACCAGTTACAAACTGACAATATTAATCTAAGCTAAAACACCAGCACACATATTCTTAGATTAATTCTCCTGTTATAACTGTGAACTCTTTGAAGACAGAGTAGTTTTGATTTTTGCTGGAAGCTATAGGCATTATTTTAAAGGAAAAAAACCACAGCATGGAATAATTGGTGCAAATGTAACATAGCTTTTCAGTACACTCTGGTCTATGCTGCGCTATAACTGCAGAAACACAACCGAAGTAAGTAAAAAACAAAAACAAAACAAGTTATCCTGGAAAAGGAAAAAAAAGGAAAGGCCTATACTCAAAGGAACACCTGAATAAAACTGCGACATCTGCTGTAGAGTTTTCCCTAGAATGTTTGAGATGAACTCTGCGTAACACTGCCTTCCAAGAAAAGACAGGGTGATCAATGCAGGAGCACATCAGGCTCCCTTGGACAGGCCAATCAATGCAAGAAAGAACCTTGCCCAGGGCCTTATGCAAATAGAAGCACGTCCTGCAACCCAGGGAGGGAACATGCGCAATAGATCAATGGCATCTGAAAAACCTTACAGCTATATCAGCCTCAGACAGTAAATATATAATGATGAATCCCTCACGTTCAGCTGTGAACTCTTTAAACTAGGTTATTTTCAACAGCTGGTTTAAGAAAAAAAATCTGCTGGCTGTAGACTGCAATGGTGGTGAGGTGAAATAAGATTACTGAGGGTTAAATTAACAATGCACTTCTTTTTTAAAGGATGAGATAATATAAACGCTGTACTTTAACACCTTGTAAAATGCTGGCAGTTATGTGCCCACAGGGGTAGGGACTGAGAGGGGGGTGGCTGGGGTTATTTTGTTTTGAATTTTTTTAAGATATAATACTCAGATGTCAGACGTCTCGAGCCACTCCAGGACAAATATAATACAGATACTGACAAGCAAATAAAATGCCTCGGCTTAATCAAGGTCAAAACCTCATGCCCTTTCTGTCCTAATACTGCAGGAGATTCATTATTAGACTTAATTTGCCTTGGAAATGGAAAAGAGAAAAATAACTAATTAAACTATTTATTTTTCAGGTGTTTATGAGGCAGTTTTACTCCTGCACTTTGACACATTGCATTAAAATCTCAGTTCCATTCTGCAGCATTAAAAGCACAATTTTCTCCAGTAATATATGTGCAAAATCTACTCATATTTTAATTTCCTATTACATTCAATCAAAGCCCTTAAATAGGATTATTCTAACATTTAAACATTGGTAGTCATACTATTATTAATATTAAAACACTTCACTAATATACTGAAACAGCTATCTAACACATCTTGACTAGATTAAAGAAAGTTCTAGGATAAAATGCAAATTCCAGCTGCTTCTTATGGTACCACAATTTGAGAGCTCCCTTTACCACAGTATGTTTGCATTCCTTTTACTCCACCTGGATTTGCAATGCCTAATATATTATTAACTTGTAGCTCCTCTGACTGATCCACTAAACTGAGTTTTAAAGTTTTATAAAATCTCTACCGTTCCATGCAACAGCCATACATATACTTTTCACCATAATTACCATTTAAATTAACATTAACATAATATATTTGTGTAGTCTTATCAGCATAAGGTCACAGAAATGGGAAAAACTATGAAATAACGGTGAGACAACTTCCTTTTTTAAATGTTTTGTTCCATTAAAAGAAATCAAATGCCAGAATTTAGAACAGCTTAATATTTCAGATGGAATAATCCAAAATCTCCACAAAACTTGTAAGTGCATACTATGTGTGATATTCCCACACCTATCACTGCATAAGCAAATATAAAACTCCTACTCTTCTTTATTAGTGTTCCTATATATTCAAAGAGAACTGTAAACCTTTAGACTGTGACGATGTCACATCTTGTAAAATGTTTAGTATTGTGCTGTTCTCCAAACTAGTCTAGAGAGAAAACAACACACAAAGTTTAACAAAATATCAGGTTTTTTTCATACCGTACCTGCTGGGAAAAGGATCCCACAAGCAACATACTCAATTGCTTGACTCTACAGCCATATCGATGCATAGCCAGGTGCAATGACTACATCCACATAAACTGATGTTCCAGAAATCTCATTTTCCTGCCCTGATGCAACACAGCAAAAAGAGGCACCTTCTGGTAAGAACCAGAAACAGGTGGATTACATTAAAAAAATGCAAGATGCACATTCATAGAAGATTAAGAAGGCAAAGTCTGAAGATCATCAGCCTGGATGGGGTGAAAAGCAAAGAAGTCTGTCAGGGAAAATAGGAGATGTGACTTTTTATTGACACAGCAGGACAGCATATGTACCAGCATCTCAGGAGGTCACCTCAGAGAGCCAAAAAAGAGATGGACTGAATTAGTTTACATCAAAAGAGTGGTGATAAGGCAAAATGGTGCATTGTCAGGTACTTAAGAGGTTTGGGACAGAAGACATGTCTCTCCTTACCACTGATGAATTTCCTCAATGGCTTGAAGAGCTCTGATGTGCGTGAGATGGTTCAGATAGCAAACACCTCTACGGAACTTTTAACTTCTGGGAAGTTTCTGCAACCAGTGAGGAGATAAATACCCAGGCAAGAAATTCAGTTATCCTGGGTTCTGAAATTAACTATCACAATCAGCAGTGTGCTCTACACATTTTAAGGAGATGGTTGCACAGAGATGTTGCCCATCAGCTTTGAGAGGCTCAAGGGATGATGGTTATCTGCAAACAGCTGAAAGGATGAGTGATATGTTCTTTGAATATGGTCCTGTGCTTTGGACTTCTTTTTCCTTTCAAAGCCGGAATTTGAAATGAAAAAAAAAACCCGGACTGATAAATTACACTGTCTTGCAGAATTTAAAACAGTTGAAACAATGCAGGAAAGGAAAATAGTACAAAGGAATTTACCGAGTCAGAAAGAAATTTCTAGCCAGATATAGGGATAGATGCCAAATATGGTTCTATTTAACATCTTCATTAATTATCTGGAATTAATTAAATTTGCAGGTGACATTAAAGTGGGAGAAACTGCCAAGACAAGTAAGGCATGAAAGAAATACAAAACAAGCTTCCAAGATTCACAGACCTGTAGCACAAAAGGGATTGTTATGACAATCCAGTTTGTCATCCTGTGCAACAAGGGCCACAACACAGCTAGATTTAATTAGGAAGACTGTGAGATAATATTGTTTGGGGGGGGTGCTGGGAGGAAATAATCTACTACATTCACATTTACTACATTCAGTACCACTGGGGAAAGGAAAATTGAGAGCACTAAAACACTTTGAGGGATACATGAACATTAGCAGGTACCAAATTCAAAGAAACTTTAGAAAAAAAAATCTAGTACCACTTTGGTTGCATTGACCAAAATGCTGCACAGCAGAAAAAAGATAATGAAGTTCATCCTGAGCTAATTATGTTAACTGCACTTAAAATACTGAGTTCAATTCTCAGCATACTGCCAAAGAAATGTTGACAAATATAACTGAATTCATATAGGCATAAGAAATAAAAATTTAAAAAAAAAAAGAAGACCTAGTTATATAAGCTGAGCTACAGAAGAACAAGTGGATGAAAGTATGAGAACAATTGCTAAAGATCACAAAACTCTTCAGGCAGAAATCTAAATGTTCACTGTGTAATGTATGGATTTTAAAACAATGCAGAGAGGTCATAAAAATATAAAACTAGTGAGATGATGCAACTCTACAAAAATTTCTGCAAAGAAATGCAGAAAGTGCTGTGCCTTTTACCACCAAATCCCATAGGCTACAAACATGTATTTCCAAGTAACTGGATTTCCAACTAACCCTACCTTTTACTCATATCCAGTTCTTTGTTTATTTCATAACTAGAATCCCAACTTCAGTGTCAAACTGGAAAATTAATATGAATGGTACAGTGAGACGAAAAGTAATGATGGGTGGTGCCAACAATTACAACTCTGTATAAAATTCCAGGAAACACTGTCCTTCTCCTCTTGGAAAGAAGTGGGGAAAGGGCATATGCACAACTAGCCTCAGACCATGGCCTGAGCTGAATGAAGCATGAGATACCACATTAGCAAATGATTAAGAGGAAGCAAAATGCAATGAGGCTGAGCACATTATCTAGCAAGGTAAAGAGAAGGGATGAATATTCAAAGTATGAGTCTGTTCTGGAAGTGGCCAATGATCAGGCTTTCACTGCTGCCATCCTCATCCAGCAGCAAGGCTAACAGGGCTGCAGATGAACTGAGGAAGGCAATGCCTACACGGCATTTACACTAAACCACCAAAAAATTAAAAAGGACATGCAGTTATGATGCTATGAACTGTGTTGCAATCATTCATCATTCCTCTGTCTCTTCTCATTAGAGCATTCTTCCAGACTGGAAGCTCTTAGGACAAGGCAATGCTATGTGATTGCTACCACAATGCAAATGGATAATATAAATAAATGCCAGCAAGTGAACTAATTATGCCAGTGTATGCTTGTCAGCATGTTTATTTAGGCTGAGTGGCCTAAAATGTTTATCTGCTCTGTGTTAGAATGGGCAATATATGCATACAAATACATATATGTGTACTGTATAAACACACACACACACACAAATTCTTATGTATCAGTAAAGGCCAAACATGATCAAGAAGCTGTTCCCAGTACAGTAAACAGTGACATGTATATTTCAGTATTTTTTGCTCAACCCACCATTTAATTTCCTTATGGTTGCAAATCCTCACCACAGGATCTGCTGTGCCTGTTGCCTTTCACCTCAAGCTGAAACTTGTGCATTTTAAAAAACACTAGCAAAAAAGAGTCCACTGTTTCCAAAAACAAGCCTCCTCCCAAATTCCTCTGTTATTCAAGGTCAGTGGGACAAACCTGGTTGTGTGTACAGACTGGGGAATGAGATGCTGGAAAGCAGTGCTGTGGAAAGGGATCTGGAGGTCCTGGTCGATGGCAAGTTGAACATGAGCCAGCAGTGCCCTGGCAGCCAGGAGGGCCAAGCACGTCCTGGGGGGCATCAGGCCCAGCATCGCCAGCCAGGCAAGGGAGGGGATTGTCCTGCTCTGCTCTGGGCTGGGGCAGCTTCACCTCAAGTGCTGGGGGCAGTTTTGGGTACCACAATATAAGAAAGATGTAAAGCTATTAGAGAGCGTCCAAAGGAGAGCAATGATGATGGTAAAGGGCCTTGAGGGGAAGTTATACGAGGTGTGGCTGAAGTGACTTGGTCTGTTCAGCCTCGGGGGAGACCTCATTGTGGTGTTCAACATCCTCAAGAGGGGAAGAGGAGGAACCCCCTCACTCTTGTGACCAGTGACAGGATCTGAGGGAATGGCAGAAAGCTGAGTCGAGGGAGGTTTAGTTTGGATGTCAGGGAAAGGTTCTTCACACAGAGAGTGGCAGGGCACTGGAACAGGCCCCTGGGGAAATGGTCTCAGCACCAAGCCTGACAGAGTTCAAGAAGCGTTGAGATAACACTCTCAGGGACATGTTGTGATTCTTGGAGTGCCCTGAGCAGGGCCAGGAGTCGGACTTGATCATCCTGATATGTCCCTTCCATTTCAGCATATTCTTTGATTCTATGATTCTAAGTAAGGAGGAAGGAAAGAAGTTGTTTGCAAGCACTGGTGTTAAGAGGTTTGACTGGGTTTTGGTTAGAACTCAGCTATACTCCACTCACAGTGGAGTGAGCCTCGAGTCAGAGAAGCAGCAACTCCAGAAAAATTAATCCAAAAATGGGTCCAATTGTTCATGGCTGAAAATATTCACCTGCATATGATGGCTTTCACAGGAACACAGACTCCTGGGTCACACCAAGGACCAACAGTCTCAGCCAATTACTCACATAACTCTTGCAGTGTGTGGGTCAGGCTTGGCAGCAGCTTTGCCCCAGTCCTTTTCCCAAGCAGGACTTCCTAATCCAATGGTGAGAAACCTAATTCCATTCTAAATTTATTCATGACCAGTTTTAATCCATTTGTTCCTGTGCCAGCATTGTTCTTTGGCTTATATGGCTCTCCCTGCCTGCTGTTTATTCTCCTGATGTATTTGCTGAGAGCTACCAATCCCTCTAAGCTTTCCTTTACCAGGCTGAACAAGCCATGCTTTTAAACTCTGTTTCTGCAGCAAATACAAAGCAGATGCTGAACCTTCTCTTTCCAGATATAGCTACCATAAGAGCACTAGCAATTCACACAGCTCTTTTTAAGGCTGATAAGCCTAAAGGACGTGGGTACTATCTCTATGGCTGTATTGATTTTGGTGCTTAGGTAGGACCTGTCCATGCTGGCACCACGTCACAGCAGGTCTGCAGATCTGCCATTGTTTCTGGCAAAATACGCTTTCCACTGATTCGAGTGTACCAACACCATTTCCCCGTATCTCTTCCAGACTGATTTAATCCTCCCAAATGCCTCAAATTACCTCATGTGAATCACAGCAGCATGCTGGACGGCATTAATACTTCCCTTCCTGGGACAGAAAGAGCAAACAAATCACAGCATCACATTTGACTCTTCTGTTAGGTTATCTAGTCATTCACTTACAGCCATTGGCAATGGAGCCAGCTGCCCAAGGGCTTCCCCAGCCCTGCTGCTCCCTGTTGATGAGATCACTCTTTGTGCACAAATGCAGATGACTGGCCAGTCAATGCCTAACTGTCCTCAAGTTTGTATTATTTCCTTTACTTTCTCCTAGTGCAGAAATTCTAGTTCTGAATACCAGTGGTGACTTCATCACTTAATGCCAGGACCCAGTTTCAGGAGCATATACTTTGTGCACCCACGTCAGTAACAGGAATACTAAAAAAATTCTGCATCAAGGCTAGAGACCCTATTCCTGTCTAACCCTTTTTTACACAAGCTACCACTGGTTCCTCTATTAGTTTCTCTTGTCCACGCTCATTTCTCATTTGATCTTTTCCATATGAACAAGCATTTTTCCAAGAAGGACAACAACGAATAGCTGAAATAAATAACCAAACAGAATTAAGACTTCATTTTTACTTTCAGACTTGTTTTTCTGAGTGTGTGCACCAAGGTTGACCTGACTCAAAAAGATGCTATTCTAAGTGTCTAACACAGAAAAAGATGAGACCTAAAGCAGATGGGGTTGGATGAGATGACTTGTCCAAAGACTGGACATGTAAGCCAGGTCCCCATAAATCTTCAAGACAGCATCCCATACTGCTCTCCCAACTGATATTCAACATCTAAAGTGCCTTTTTTTTCTTTTTTCCTTTCTTTTTTTCCCAGTTAAATGCTCACAAAGCCTTAATGCACAGTGGTATTTTGCTTTTGTCTTCACAATAAGGACTCTGGTCACTGAGGTGTTTTCCTTCTCAGCTCTCTACTTCCAGCTCTCTCCCATGCTTCCTACAGCCACCACAGATCTTATGTTATCTCTACCACACATCAGTAGATGTATTTTGATTTAATAAGTCAGCCAGGGGAATTAAGAGTTGCATGTCCACAGTACCCAGTCATCAATTTTCCAGGCAAACTGAATTTAAAAATAAGTAGATATATTTATATAAGTATATATAAAAAGCCAAATATAACAAACCATTCAGTCTGAGACTTCAGGAAATTAAATTAATGAAAAACTAATGACAGGTTCACAGCCTAGTCATTAAGTTTCTTAAATTGCATTTTGCCTGTGCCAGAATACTGATGCAGCCTCAGAGACTCACAGGTAGCTCAGCAGGTGCCTGTCTATCATCATTATTATGGCACCTATCAGCACCAGTCAGAACCAGGTCCTTGCCATACTCAGCACAATACAGCAAAATGAAGTGGCAGCGTATTGTAGAGAGTATCTCAAAATGATGGGCCTAAAATTATTTCAAATTGCCAAAATTGGCAGATTTGATGGAATTAGGACTCTACAGTGGATACAGTAATTTGAACAGTGTGTTTTAAGGGCTCTCATTTTAACAAAGCTTGCTAAAAAGACACCCTTCCCCCACTTTTGCCTACACCTTTGTGCAAATTATCAATACATACACCCAATATTTAAGCAAAAGACCACAATGAATAGTTTATCACCTGCTAAAGACAATGAACCTATTTTCCTTTTCCTAATTATTACATTCCCCTGTGTACTTTGCAGTTTTACAGCAGTATGAATGATGTTAAGAAGGAGCTACCATTAATGATTCTCACAGTTTTGTCATGATTCCCATGATACTTGGTATTTTTTTTAAAGATATCATGTAACTAAAATTAAAACAAAAAAGCTACACCTCTAGTTATAAGATTATGAAGAAACAATCGAAAATGCAAAGCCTAGGGTCTCAGAAATACAAGAAGCAAGCAGCAGAAATCTCCCACAAAGATTCTCCTGTGTGGGTCTTTCATGCAGGCAATGACAAGGAAAAACATTATTTTTAAGGCAAAATAATTGTAAACCCACAAAATTTGGCAGAAAAACTCAAAGGAGGCGTTGTACCAGAAAATTCTTATTTTCTGTAAACTAAATATAAAATTGACTCTGTCAATTTGAAATTCTCACTTTCTGTTAAATTTCATAAAATTATTATAAGCTTGGAGTTGGGAAAGTTCCACAATTTACCATCAAGTAAAGCAAACTGCTTCTGAAAATAAATCCCTGACTACACTGTGCAAGGGATAACAGAATTAAGAAGCTATGTTCATGAATCATGGCTTGAGTTTTTCCAAATCAGTAATTAGCAATTAGCAAAACACAATGACCCAACAATTGCTTTTAGTGCTGTGCATTCAAAAAGCAATCTATGTGTAGATATTAATCACATGCACGTTTAATTTCAAACCACAATTACACAAAGTTTTAATTACTAAATATTAAGATAGATTCTAACATATGGCTTATGATTTACCATTTGTAATTCAACCTATAAACAAAAGAACAACAATAAAACTTAATACATTTATTGGTGAAACTTTATTTCCCGTACATTTTAATCACTTTCAATTATTCCCCTAGTAATCTGTGACACAACAAGGTACAGAAAATGTGTACCTATGTTGCAGTAACTGGGTAACAGTTTCTGTGTATTTGAGCATGATATTGCAGATTCACCCTATTTTTCTTAACATCTTGCAATCACAGACATGAGAAAATGTAGATCAAAAAGCTGCAAAGATCAATAAATTTTTTACTTGATGTGGCATGTATTGGAAAATTGAAGTTAAGCTTTACTTGTTTGTTTAATGAAGGAGTTCCAAAACACAGCCTCATTTTTATGGTGAGAAGGAATCTGGAATGAAGACCAAGCTTTGGCCACCAAAGTTTTGTCAATAAAAATGATCCTCCTTTTATACCAATTTCATATGTGATGGTCCTATTTGCTCTCTTTTCACTTTGAGTTTCCCAACAAAGTGCATGGGAACAAATCAAGGGACAAGGCAGAGCAGCACTGCCTTTCCTGTGCTACCTCCCTCAGCAGCTTCAAACAAAGGAGCACCTGGAGGGGTACTGCCTGTGCAAGGCTGAATGTTGTTCTCTGCCTTTTCCTGGGAGAGCGGCAGCTGCTCCCACATGATGGTATGAACTCCCATGAACAAGACTGCTTAGTATCAGCTTTCATTGGGTTTTTCTGTGTAATGCCCCAACATCCCATTTTCACCAAGAGCCTTGCACCTTGATGAAGTGGCAAGCCACGGCTGAGATGACTGCAAGCCATCACAACAGACCTTGCAGCACTGAACATGGAAAGTTGACAAAAAAGATATTAATTGAAAACACAAATATTTTTGGATATTTTTTGCTTGCTTTCTTTTTTCCTGCTGGCAAAATAAAATTCAGAGGGCTCAGGCAGAAACCTTCACTCCAAATTAAAGCCATATGCTTCATACTGCTGTCCTGTAAGAGGCACGGATGCAGAAGCAGCAGCTGTGCAACAGGTCTCCATAACGACTGTAACCTACTATTTCATGAATCAGTTAACCCAAAAACTTGCAACAGAAGTGTAGAGGTGGTACAGTTGCTATATGGTGTAGCTGCTCTATCAACCTCATCATCACCCCCACATGAATCAGAGAAGAAAGTGAAGTGATCAAAAATGTATTTGTCATAAGACAGTAATTGCCCATCAGCTGTTCCATTTCTTTTTGGAGCTCATTGCAATTACTAAGTGCCGAATGGATATAAAGTTTAAGAGAAAGCAGATGATAACAAAATAAAATCTTACAAATTAATACTGCAATAAAATAGTTCAGAGTTTATTTCAGTGGTATGTCCTTCAGTGTACAAATTATTTAATCAAACTGCTTTCAGTAGAACACAAATATCAAACTACCTCTGCCTAAACCAGGGGCTCATATCCTTTGATTTTTTAGAAAAACATTGGGTTACATTAAAAATACATTTCAGGTCCAGTTTTGCATGACAGATATGTGATGTGTCAATGGATATGTATTATATTCTTCCTCTCAGGCATGCATCTCCTGCAGAGACAGCAGACTACAGAAGCTGACCCTTACTGAGACCATCTTGTCTTTCTCACAAAGATCCTTTTTAACTTCTTACTTACTGGTTGCTTCCTGTGATTGATAAAAACTTTCGCTCAGCTTGTGATAATTTCACAGGCCCTGAGCACCCTGACCCTGGAAGCCCCAAGGTCAGAAGTCAAGTCTTGTTCTGAAACATCAGTGTGCTTCATATTAAAGTAGAACAAAAGTGAAGAAATATCCACCAGTGTGACAAGAGAAACAGGCAAAATGGTAATGACACCTTGGTCATCTGTTACCCAGGCCACCTCAAGCCATTGACTGAACTATGATGGAAAAACTCCCCAAGCCTCCTTCAAGTCAGCACTCTGTTTAGGAAACACTGAGAAAGATCTCCAGTTGATTCTTGTTCCTGCCCTCTGCAAAGTATATGTATCTCTGGGTATCTGGTGACCCAAACAATGTGGCTTTACAAAATCTACAGAAATTCTGCCAAAGCTTTACTTTGGACCCACAAGTTACACCAGAATAACTTGGGCTGAAACACAGAGTAGCTGAAAATCACAACTGAGGAAAGCCAAGACAGAATAATTGCTCCCTAACTTTCGTGGCATCTCAAGAGCAACAAGCAAGCACGCAACACATTTTTTGCCCAAAGATGTGGTCACAGAAGGACTTATTCACCTTCAATATCTCTTAAAAATTTAGTTTTGAGGCTATTTGTTGACCAGGTAATAAAATACTTGTGAAAAATGATAAATTCCCGAACGATCTTTAGATCAGGAAAACTAACTGTTCTCAAGTCTCAAATCTGTACATGTCATGCATATTTTACACATACTCTTCCAGGACTGCAGAGAAAATGAAAACTGGATTAGTTTCAAAGAAACAAAAAGGGGTTAAGGAAAATATTAAGTTCTTAAAATAATACAAGTGGCCATGGTCTGGATTGTTATTGCTACTTGGAGCAGCATAAGATTAAAATCAACACACTCATGCATGCTTTTTCTTAACTAAGGCATTCATCTTTTGTTCAGGCAGGAAACACCTTAATCAACTTTCAGTTAGATTAAACTAAAGTGCTGTAGACAAAAGATGTACATGTATGTCTGCTGTTTTCTGTGTCTATAAAACCAGTTGTAATGCTCTGCAATTTACCTTTCCACAGGACCCTTACTTTTTTGTAGTTTTCTTCAACAAAACATATCCTGATTACACTAGTGCCTTAAAATCACGCAAGGAAACTGTAGCTACACTGACAGAATGGTATAGAAAGAAGTATAAATGGTACATAAATGGTATAAACAGAAGTTTAACAGGCAACTTGGTATACCAGATGAGGTTGAGAGATCTGCCTTTAGAGAAAAGAGTGAAAGACTGACAAACTGGATGTTCAGCAGTCTCGGCACCAGATGTAGAGCAGCTTTGCACTGAGCAGTTTTTCCCCACCTTATACCACTGCAGAGCCTAATAAATGGGAAAAGAGAAGTCTTTCCAGCAAGTACTGCAGACCTTTATAGAAAAACTGCAAAAACTGAATATAACCACCAAATTTCCCCACACATTCAGTTCCAATCTATATACAAAAAGCTGCATTTGTTACTGTGACTTTGCTTCAAATCTGCTATTGTATCTCCTCAGTCTTACATGTCCTCTGGTCTTTCCGCCCCTCAGCAGAAAATGGTGCCTTTCAGTACACAGTCTGGACAAGAAGGATCCAGTGTGTTCTGTTTCCCCACAGTCTTTCAGGTTCACACACACTTGGGGTCTTACTGTCTATCTCAAAACGAGAAAAGATGCAGTGACCTTCTGGATGCAAAGAAATCCTGGCTGACCTGTACATGCCCATTGGTTCAGTTTTTTCTACCTGGCTACTTTCAAGAAGGTGACCACAAAGAATGTAGGAAATCTCTGACAGTCTTCAGGAAAGAAGGCAATAGAGAATTCACACTTACCAACTCTACAAAGGCAAGTCCACCATAACTGTGAGCAACAAAAAACACATTCTCTGCAGCTGACTGGGAAATAAAGTGGTCCCAAACATAAATTGCATGTTCTTCAGGAGAGCCATTATCCTGCAGAAAGAAATTACGTTTGTGACAATTATCTTTTAAAAAATGGCAATTCTGCCTAAAAGCACTGTGTTCCTATATGTTAGAATGTTTTGTTAAAGATCAAATGAATACACAACAGTATCAAAAAAAGAACAGATTCTTTTGTCTAAATAAAGAAAACTGAAGATTGCAATTTAAAGGCAGTAAAACGGTTGCTTTTTGGGCTTACTTTAAAAAAGATAACAAAAACTATGCACCTGCAAAATTTTGTGTAAATACCATGATGACAATTCTGCTAAACAAAGGCATTCATAAGAATCATGAGCTACAGCTCGGATTTTTGTTCTTTTTACACCTCTTTGTCAAATGTTTGTTCACTGATGGTTTGTTTAAAGTCTTATGCCTTAGACTGGTAAAACAAATAAAAACAGGCAGGAACAATATAAATACATAACTGTAGAATAATTTAGAATGGTAAAGACCTATAATTTCAGTTTTTACTTTTTTTTTTTAATATTATGAGCCACTGGAAACCTGAATTAAGATTAAAGTTATGGTATTTGCAACTACTCTTTGAAATGTTACTTTTTGTGACTGCAGACTATGAGACATGGTGCTAATAAAACACCTCTTGACTGGTGGCAGCCATTAGTTTTTGGTAACTAGGGGACCACTTTTTCTTATTATTGAACAAGATTTTGTCAAAGCCAGCCAGAGTAAGAGTCTCACAAGGCATTAGAGTGACACACTGTTTTCAGTACACTCTCATCAAAACTCACAGTTGTGTACTCCTATCTTAGAGGCTCTTGGCAAGCACTATACCCCTCTATATTCTCCTTATTTCTCGGGTTGTTGAGGCCATAACTACAAATTTGGTCTAGTCTCAGGTGACAAGAGTAAGATGTTCTGCTAGGTACTCTGCTCCATCAGTATTTGACACACACAGGATAACAATACTGGCTCTTTCCAGGCCCTTCAATGCCAGAAAGAGCTGATCAGTCAAGGTCATGTAATTTCCTAAAATCTGCATCCCTTCTCCATTTGCTCTGCTCCACCAACAACTTCATATCTTTAGGTGACTCAGACACAGACAACAAATCCCTCATTTCCTTATGAAAAAGAAAGCACAAATCAGTAAAAGCCACTGGCAATCTGATGCTGCTAATTACACAGCGTGAATTACTGAAATTTATCAAGAATATGGAAGTGATCTAGATCTCAATTCCATTCTGCAACTCAGTTTTGTGGATTTAAGCTCTTATAAGTGTCTAAAATCTGTAGGAAGAGACACAACTAATCAATGTCGTGGATTTTGGCTTTTATTTCTCTTCTCATGCCCCGTTTCCTACGTAAGAGTGAGATGGCTACAAATCCTTTCTGGATCCTGACTCAAAGTTTTTAGAACAATGATGTGCTTTTATGCTTTTCCACCACGGCAGCAGTGATTAAAAGCCAGAAAAACCTGAATTCCTCTTACTCCTGAACGGATTCTGCTCTTCATTGACTGTGATAATGCAGTTTTAACTAATTATGTATCACCTATTGTAAATCACCTCAGTGTGAGAAAGGACTTATTTCAAAACAGTTTGTTGCTGTTTTGAAATCTGATTGTATAGATAGGTAAAGACTCCTCCCTTTGTGAGGAATGAGGGAAGTTCTGAAAAAGAAATTACATAAAGAAAATATGATTGACAGACTAGTTATTAAGATAAAGCTGAAGAACAACTTGAACAGGAGTTTCCTATGTAAAAGTGATGTACTCTAGAATATGTACGGAAAAAGCACATTAAAACACTGGGAAAGCTTTAAAATTACTAATTTTTCTAAAAGATTTATCTTAGTTATATACACAGGATGTACTTGTTTTTCAACAATGTTACCATTGATACTCTTAACAGCAATTTTTGTATAGGTACCCAACGCTGTTTTAACATTCTGAGAAAAAGAGGACGTTGTTTCTGCTTAATATAGCATTTTCAGGTTACTTTGTATTTATTATTCTACATCCTGCTGATAAAAGCACACAATTTTAGATTTCTAAAGACTAAGACATCAGCAAAAAGCTTCTGAACTCAGCCCAAAAAAGCTTTCACCAATCAAAGCATAACCAGTGGTCTAGTAAACCAAATTAATAACTGCACAGCTTCACAGTCCAGTACAAAGACTCAGTGGGATTCTATAAAAGCAAAAAGAAATGAGCTAGAATGAGTTAAATATAGACTACAACTACAGTTTCCTTTATTACCAGTTTAAAAAAAAGCCATAAAATGTCAGGATAAACTGGGTTGCTGCACCCTCTGTTAAACCCTAAACAAGGTAAGAAAAGCACGTATGTCTAAGAAGGAGTTTGGAGGAGTCCTATATGTTTAGAAGAAAAGCTCTTTCTTCAGAGCATCTGCTTATTTTTTCTCCTTGTAACAAGCCCATATTACAAACACCTCAGACCTGGTGCCAAGTCTGTACACGAAACATTCAGCTGCAGGAGCAGAGCACCTTAGGATTTCAAATTGCACTAAGTCTGTGAGGTTTAACCTCCACTGCCTGTCTTGGATTAAATTATGAGACTGGATGCTGCATTTTCAGTATGAAAGGCGACAGTCTCAGGCAACTGTTGCTTTCTGTAATTTCACTGCAGCTAAATTGAAAGCACTTATATAGAACATTGTTAAATTATTTGATAGAGAGGGAGTCTCTTGGTCAGAGTTTACATAATTATCTATACAAGCGTACAGAAGCGACTGGAGATTAGCCTGGAGAAATCACACTATGCACCTCAAAAGGCACCTTACGCTGAATGCATTCCTGTTTATGGAACAGACTGAGATGGAAAAGTGCTGGGAAACTTGAACTTAGCTTTCCAGCTGCTGAAAGCTGGTCACCTGTAACAGGTAATTCTTTGTCAAAATAAGTGGGCTGGTTCTTTGGAGTTGTGGAAGTCATAGGTCAGGGTCTCCATTCCTCTGAAAACCCTTCCTCTTGATCAATACATATAATTAGACATGAAAGGAAAAAAAAGACTAAGAAGTACATGATGTGAAAAGGCTCTTGTGCAATGTTTATCTAATACAAAGTAGCCCGAAACAAGGCTATTCCTGGGCCATCCATTGGGCAGAAAAGTGGACGGAGCGAACTCAGATTTTGGTCTGTCATTTTTTTCAGTATTGCTAGTGCTAGGAGTAGAAAGATAAATAACATTTTAATGGCTGGAGCCATTAGGTATACACAGATAAGTAGTATATGCACCGTGAATACAATATTACATCGTGTTGCATCCAAAAAACCAGGTTAAATTTACCAATGTAATATCACAGTCATTAACTGTTAAATACCAGGTTAGAGTGATGCAGCAACTGAAGCCTTATCAACTATGCCAGATTCTAACACCTAGACATTGCAAGGTCTGCATTTATGATGGACTACCTGAGTCGATAACACATGGAATTGTCTAAACAACATTTGCATATTTGTGTAATTATTTCCTAAGGTTAATTAGCTCCTGCAAAGCAGCTTGCCCTTTGAGACTGCTTACTGTGACAGGTTCACATATCTTGTGTTTCAGGGCCAAATTTTCCGGTTTTTTTTCTTTTTTTTTCTTTTAAGTAACCTGTTGCTAGAAAGTTACAGATGGGGCGAGATCTGGTGGCCTTGAACCACAATCAGCTTTACCGGGGCAGAGCAACTCAGATCCCCATCCTAAACTTCTAATACATCAAAACTAAAAAAAAGCACATAAAGAAAAAAAATAAAGACTAAAACATGTAGTTTTCAGATCTGGTAACCTTCTACTTTGGTTTTTTTTTAAACTGAGGAGTAGAAACCACATTTTTCTGAGACAACTGAAAAGTGCACACAACTAGGGAAATATGCCATACAACTGAATAGCTTTTTAAGAATTTATTTGAAGGTGGTTTCTCTAATTACCACTTATCACAGCAAAACAATTTCTCCTTCTAGCTCAATAAGCTACTGCAAACAAGTATGGTACATGCGTTAAATATGGGAGAACAGAACCGCACACTGACTGGGAGGCAGAAGGATGCAGAAGATCCTGTCCTTGGAGATGTCAGATCTTTCCCACCAGCAACACCTTGACAGTCACACACAGCTTGTCTCATTGCCTCAGGGAGCCTTGGGGCAGGCAAACTTTTGCAATTCCCCCCAATCCTTCCAAAAAATCATTACATTGAAATTCACGTAAGTATAAAAATACTCTGTTACAACAGCATGCATCATGAGTACTAAATGATGTTTATCACCTGCTGCATTCTTCTCACTCCTTTTGCAAATATTTGCCTTACATGAGACAAAACCTTTTTGACTAGGGTGGAACAAAATGAAACTATACGATGGGTTACTATCACTCGAGTACCTCCAAAATTTCAGTGCATGGCATGGTCTAATATGCTTTTGTCATGGATCAGGAACTAATGTAGTGACCCCCTAAATCAAGACTCTCCGAAACTAGACACTGCTCCTCCCACCCCTCTTCTGGTGGGAGACACGAAAGTCAGGGGTTAAGGGTTGAGATAAGAAGATTTTACTGGAAACAGCAATGAGATAAGAAAACAAACAGTAACAGTAAGGATATCAATAAGAAAAGTAAACAAAAAAGGTTGATTTGCATGCAAAAAAATGCTCACTGAGCCTGAGCTGACCCGGTGTGACCCCACAACAATGAACAAAATGGCAGACAGACCCTCCTCATCCATGCTTTTCTTCCTGACCACGAGCTACACCATCCCTTCTTCTAGGAAATAAGAATCCCTCACTTCTGCCCCAACAGTGACAAGAAGTGATATAGAATAATAACCTAGACGTGCCCACATGGCTCCAGACTCCATTCCCTCACAGCTATGCATAAAAATTAACTCTGTCCTGGCTGAGAACCAGGATAGCTCTGAGTGCAAGAAAGCTGAAACAGAAACAAAAAACCCAGCCAGCATGTGATTCCCCCACCTCCCACCCTCCGAAGACAGTAGATAGGACATTACAACCAGAGAAGAGGATGAAAGTAAGGAGAGGATATAAACTGAAAACAGGAGAAGAAGTGGCAACATGCATCTTGTATTAATGTATTTCTGCAGCATGAGCATGTGAAGACAAGACTTGAAAGTGTCTAGCTCAGAACATGTAAGAAGATTTTGACTTTAACTGAGAAATTCCAGTGTATTAGGAAGCATTTAATCTACGCGAAAATCTTTTTTACCTTTTCAATCGCGGAGCTGAGAGAATTCTTGCACAGTTATTTGGGAAAGGTTCCCTGCTCCAGTCCAATTGGTGATCTCAGGAGACAGCAGGACATTTCATTAAGAGTAGGAATTGTATTTCTGCTTGACTTACTGACATGGGCAACACTAATCTGGACGCTACATGTATGGAGATACGTAAACACGAAGATGGGTTGGCTCTTGCACAACTAGTACGAAACTGGGCTTTCAGGAAGCATGGCAATAGCCATGCCATAGCAGTATCTTCTACACAGGGGCAATTGCAGCTGTGTGAAACCAGACAAAAGGAGGCTGCAGAAACAAACACCAAGACCGTCTCAGCAGCAAAGCAGTTGTGAGTAGGGGAGATAACAGTGGATGAAAAGTGACAGTGGAGGCAATTATACCAAGTCTTAAATCTGACAACATGTATCTGAAATTCAGTTTAGCAGGTCATGTAAGGAGCACAGGAAAGCAAGGATGATGAAGACTGAGCAGTGAGTCAAACAAGTTATTTTAGTTGCTGTGTCCTGAGTGAGAAAGAGACAACTTGGAAAGAAGTTCAAGAGGAAAAGAGATGAAATCATAGACAGCTGATGCTCTGGCCTTGAAAGTCTGAACAGAGGACACATTTCTTTCCTCCTTTTATGGGCTCTGTACGGATTTTATTTGCATACTTTGCCATATTAAAACCACAAAACTCAGCAGGATTTGATCAGCTCTGCAGCGTGGGTTCATGGTCACCAGTGTCCGGGGTAGCTCTATGGAAACACAGAGCATTGAATCTGCACTCACTGGTTCAACACTAAAATCATGTAAATGCATTTGAGTGATGTTATTTTATCCAGCATCTGTATTCAGAAATTCCTTACTTATGACCTTAGCAGAAATTAAATCATGAGTCTTCAGATGTAAAAATGCCAGACTCTTCCACTTGCAGGAAGAAGTGGTGAAATAAAAAATCATACTATTTTTTTAAGGGCACTTTCTGAGGTGGCGGCAAGATACATACTCTGACAGTAGGTAGCAGCCAGTTTTGAGACAGAAGGAGAGACCAGGTATCACAATAGCAAAGTCTGGTCATTTGTGGAGTTGAAGGATATGAATAGCATGGCCAAAGTTGTCATCTGGCACATGCCTTCAGAAAGCAATACGGCAAAGTGACCTAAGGTTGTTTTTTTTTTTTTTTGTATTACAGATCTCAGTCTTATTCCCAAATCTATTTGAGGTGTTTCTGTACAATTTCTTCTGCCTATTTCATCTGTGAATTGGGCTGGTGAAGGAAGTGTTCCCAATATTGCTTATGAAGCCCCAGTAATGTTGTGTGCATAGAGTCAGCAGCACAAAGGAAGACCAGAATTCTTACACAGTGCAGTTAAAAGCATGTGATACGAAGTTAAAGGTAGTCCCACCACCAAAACTGCCAACAATTTATCAGGAAAGCATGCAATCTCAACACTCCTGCTAAAGGAAGAAGTATTCCATGAAACATGAAATATCTGGCATATCAAACAGCCAAAAAAAAAATGTAAATCAAAAATGCATTTGGTGAACCGATACAAAATTTAAATTGCCTCCACCAGTGCAGAGAGGATGAAGGGCTAGTTTGGGAGGAAGTGGTGATACCAGCACTTTGCTATGGTACTGCTGCTGAGATTAGGCTTAAAATGACAAGGTTTAACTAATGCAAGACTGACGTCTAGCCATGGTTTTTATGCTTTGTGTTTTGGCTCTTCCCCAGGGTTCCTGTTCTCCCCAGCTCCTACCGCAATTACCATCGAAGATGACTTCAGATCCTGTCCCACTTCCCCACTTCAAATGCAAGCTGGGCTTTCCCCGGTGAGAGTGGTCAGGAAATAAAATTCAGACCTACGCTATATATATATATATGTACACACACACACACACATATATATATATATATATATATATATATATATATATATATATATATATATATATATATATATATATATATATATATATATATATATATATATATATATATATATATATATATATATATATATATATATATATATATATATATATATATATATATATATATATATATATATATGTGGGAACAGAGCAAGCTGGGATCCTAACATGCTAGAGCAGCAGGAGGGAGTTATTTTCCCCTTTATACTCCAGCTTCATGGCACACAAGAGGAAAAACAAAGCAACTCCAAGACAGGAAAGCATTTTTCCAGCTAAGCCCTCGATCACTACAGTTCCTAACCAATAACCTAGAGCTACTTCTGGATTAAAAAACCCCAACCCACTCTCATCTCCTGTTTCCAAAGTGCACCAACCATCTCTGCTTGGTGAGGAACCAGCTGGAAATCAAAACTGTCTTTCCACTCTCTCGACCACAGGACCTGACTCCAAGTGCTCACTTTAAATATTTCAACAGGCCTGAAACCTGTTCAACAATGGCCTGAAACCACAGAGAGACACTGCCAGTGCCCACAACCATTCTTTAGAGAGGTGTCAGTGGTCTCAGCTGCATTATTGTATCACTGATGTAATACTACACTCCTTTTCTGGCAAACACAGGCCTTCACAGGAGGTCTTTGGAGCGCCACCACGTCAGAACCATGCAGATGTTATATGATATATGAGCATTTTTAGAAGGCTGGTGTTGCAGATGGAATTTCTTAGATTTGCATTAGAACTTAGAGTTAAGTAGGGTGAGTTTGGACACGGATCTGTGCAAAAATAAAGACAGCAGTAGCAAACGTTGCCTGTATTGTTCACTCCGCAATGACTGATCCTCTCTGCATGGCGAATACCTTCTGCTGCTGTGTTCAAATGCCCTTCTCATTTCCCCAGCTTTTTATTTGGAAATCCAAGTGACTTTATAGCCTCAAAGGGTTTGCTGTTTACAAAGTAAATCCCAGATTTCAGGCTAAATTAATTAATTCTCATATTATTACAGCATCATCGCCCTGATGGTTATGCTGGTTAAAGCATTGGCTTGTCAGCCAAGGTAAGGCAATTTTATCAAGCTGTTGTTCCAGTCTGGATTTTCCCATTATTACTTCTTAGGCTGGACCAGGGAAAGTTTAGGTTAGATGTGAGAAAAAAATCCTTCACAGAAAGAGTGACGGGGTGTTGGAATGGCTGCCCAGAGAGGTGGTGGAGTCACCATCCCTGGATGTGGCACTCAGTGCCATGGTTTAGTTGATGAGGAGGTGTTAGGTCACAGGTTGGACTTGATGATCTCAAAGGTCTTTTCCAACCTAGTTCATTATGTGATTCTGTTGTAGTCTGGCATGTCTTGCCATCACCACACAACCGTCTTCTAGTGAAGTGTAGGAAAGGACACAAAACCAAGAAAAAATCAAACAAAATCAGTTTCTCAGTGGCTCTTAATTATGATCTTCACCAATAAGTTAATTATTTTGTTATTAAGAGAAGAATGTAAGTAAACACATATATGACATTTGGTTTTTTTAAGCTGGGCACAAGAACATCACTGACTCACTGAGGTGAAAAAGGTGCAGGAGAAGAAAATAAATAGTGGGAAGGAGGGTAATTAATCAGAGGAGGCTTTACTTAAGAGAAAAAATAACTACTTTCCCTTTTAGCTTTCTGACAATCTTCTTGATTTTTGTGTATTTTTTCCCCTTTCCATATAACTTGCAGGGTTCCAGACAAAGGAAGGCTGAATTTGAAGTAGCATGTTCTGGCAAACAGCTTGGAAATCCTGCATAGAGAAACTCCTCAGACTGAAGATGTAATAACAATTCCTCAGACCAGCCCTATCTGCACAGTCATAGCATGGCTATGGACAAATACCTGTGCAGTTCACAAGAAAATCCCCATGCCATGATGATCTAAGCATATCTGCCAATCTGTGCAGCTGGACTTACACATTCTAATTTAAGTAACAACTGCAGCAGCTTGGCCGAAGAGATTCCAATCGGTAAAAGTACTCAAAGACTGGGGCAGCTATATTTCATTGTTATGGATACCTACATTTTACATCTTTTTTACATCTCCCTGTACTTTTTTCTTTCCAAACTACTCAATCTCAGGGATTGAGATTCTGCCCACAACATATTTCTGCCTAACATAAAGAACTATATCAAACACAGCCTTCTGTATAATCAAATTATGGAAATAAAAGAGTATTTCTTAAACAGACCATCGGGTTGCATCTTCAAAAATATCTTCCTTAGCAACTATGTTTCTGGCAATTAACAGATTTAATTGTGAGGGCAAGTAAATAAAAATGAATACAATACTTTTATAAAAAGAACTATCTTCACAAGACACAGAGAGATCGTGTCAGTCATTTAAATGTTTGCATGCATTTTTCTCAACACTGAAAGCAATTCCTTTGGAAATGAATGCATCTGAAACATTCAAAAACTCTTAATGGAAGTCGTGCAGAAGTGTTATTTTTCTATTTCCGCTAGCACTTAAAAGCCTATTTTACTCTCCTGTTCTTTCAACCTGTTTATATATTGTAATGAGAAACAGACCTTTTTTTAACCATGCTATTGCAAGAAAAATACCATTTTTGCCAAGAAAAATGCAGCTTTCTCCACCACAGGAAACAACGAATCTACACAAACTTCAACACATTTAAGTAAAATAACAACTTAGTATTTTCATTAACAGCTACGGTTTCAGAACAAACCTCAGCTGTAAAGTTAGCGAGTTTATATCTTTTGTGTGAATGAAACTAAATAGAATGGTTTTGCTCTGTACTGTTCTTCACTTCTCCATCTCTATTTATTACATTCAAAAGCAGTTATTTAAGTGAAAGCAAGATTTAACAGGCTCAAAGCTATTTGATTTCTCTTAATAAAGACTACAAAGTGCTCCGTGCTTTATGTAAACTGATATATTACTTACTTAATGCCCAGTTACAAAGATTTGCTAAAGTGCCTTAATATGTAGAGGACTATAGTTAATTGTATTTGAACTAACTGTCATTAGCTTATAAAGTAATTATCTAAAGACAAACACAATCTGAAATTCAGATTTGAATCTTCTGTTGGTTCTCATTTCAATAAGCCGAAAAGTTGAATGTTTAGCTATTTAACCCTGAATTCTGCTTCTCCATTTTCCTGTGCAGATGCACCTCTGTTATCTTTGTTTCACAATAATGTACCCTAGGAAATGATCTTTCATCCCAATGAGTTGCTACACAACCTCAGAACTTGCCTGTTGTACCTCTGTCTTGAACTCTGTGATTCCCTCGTGTTGATTATTTCATTAAAACGGGCTCTTTTCCACACAGGTTAGCAAGGCCGTTGGCATTGCAGCAGTGGTGCATTGCTGTCATCGAAGATCATTAGATATTAGATCAACAGCAATTTCCTTCTAACACACTGCAATTTTTTTTAACAACTCAAAACATCCAATTACATAACAGACAGCTTGGCTGTATTTTAAATTAGCACAGATGCTAAAGCCAGGAAATGTAATTCTCAGGATATCAGAACAAAAGGTTCAAAGCAAAAAAGAATTCTTATATACCATAAGATTATTAGGACTAGACTGTCACACTGTGACCTTCCTGGCGTCTAGCTAATCTGACAATATTTGGCAGAGCATTGTTTCAAATCAATAACTAATTAACAAAGTACAAAAGAAGTTGTACTGTTTTTGAGCCTCCTTGTTAAAAATGGCTTTTGGTTGCACATGGGCAGAAAGGTCACTTTTATGACATCTTCAGGAGTCTTTCAACACCTTGCCACTGTCAGATTAAATTACTTTTAGCAATTAATTGTCATAAATTAAAACAGAAGCACATTTGTTACAGCAGGTTGTCATAATGACATAGTGAACAGTTGTTTTGATATGAAATTTTTCCACCGACCCTCTATCATATCCTAATTGTTTTGGTTGACCTAACTGGAAAATTGGGAGCAATCTCGTAACTCAGGCAGCACAGGCCAAACACTGGGTGTCTTATTGAGATTATAAACCGAACAACAACAGAACAGAAATTCCAGAGATAACCGAAGATCCTGAGAATATGTATCTTATATAAAATACGTAATCTGTGTCTGTGCTGCTGCAGGGGGTAAGAAAAATAAACCCTCAAAAATTCTCATGGATGCCACTTTTGTTACTGTTATAAAGGGTCCTTGATGCTGTGTTAATCCATTATTAGAAAACACCATTTGTTTGATGCATTTTAAGACAAAGATTAAGTAGGTTGAACATCTGCAGCCATCCTCCATTCAAACCATTACTTAGTTTTGGAGACATGGATCTTATAGCAATCTAATGAAAAAATTTTCTGTTCTTTTAGTTGCTTTTGTTGAACTTCTCTGTATCACGATGCACACATATTGTCCATCTTACAGATTAGTCCTTTAACATTTATCATCTCAAGTTTGAGGTTGCTAAGAACCATTACATCAGGATGAAAACAGACAACAATCATAACTGAAGTCCCCTGGATAAACAGAAAAAGAGAAGCTGGACAAACTCCATCCTGGCTACAGAAGAAAAAGATTGGGCAGAAGAATCGACCTGGGCAACTGCAAGATCTCTCCTTAATGGTGTCAGCAGAAAAGCTGCAACCCCGGGAAGTCTCTGGGTAACTTGTCTCTAGTCCTGGCTGCCCTGCAGGAGCTGATTAACCAGATCTTCAGGCTGAGATTCTGGAAGAGCTCTGAGAGCTCTTAAAGTGAGCAGCAGAACACTGTTTAATAATCTATGTTTAACATATTTTTCTATTTTTGTTGTTAGCTCTAGTAGAGCAAATGTTTCTATACTAACATATTCTAAACCTTAAATCTTGTTTAGCAATAAAAGATGAAAATGAGTGGTAAGAACTCATAGCTGCCAGGTACCAGACATCTTGGAAATCCTGCATGCTGTGATCCTGTTCAGTGTATACTAAGTACAATAACCAAATACCCAAACTGACTCTACCAAGCAGCATGGACTTGTTCGGAGGTGGCAGCATTCACACAAAACTTGACAAAAGTTTCTTAAATAATTTGTAACTCTTCCTGAACATGGGCACAGGTATAAGAGATGAAGAAAAGCAGAGTTTCTGTGCAGGGGCTTCAAGGCAACCTGCAGGTAATGCACTGGCCTGCTGCTAAGATTTGGGTCTCACCTTGAAAATCACAGTCTAAACAAAATCTTCTAAGAAGTAGTTGTACACAGTCTTAATTAACCAATGTTTGCTAATGCTTTAATAAAGTACAGCCTTTTTAATTCTGTCATGTCTAACCACTTCTAAACACACAGAAAATAATCAATTTAAATGTCACAAGGTGTTTTTACTCTTTCTGAAACTGAAGAACTGCTTTACAGTTTAAAATGAAATCTTGTGGACTCAAATTAACAAAGTGGACAAAATCCTGATGAAGATATAACAAAGGAGAGGAAGTAGGAAGGATGTGGGCAGTCCTCGTATCCTTCCCATTATTCCAGAATGGTCACGCTAATAACATCTGCACAACATCTGTGAAAAAAGTTCTGCTGCTATTCTGCTTGAAGGTCCTTCAGCAAATTCAAGGTAATGTTCTGTCTTGGGGAAATTCTTGTCTCTGAAGAAATCATGAATATTTGCTCAACCCCCAGTGTTCAAAATTCCAAGAAATATCAGTGCTTGCGTGTAGGGGTTTGTATCTTTCAAGATGCATTTCTGCTCAGTACTTGTGCAGAAGACCACATTGTTTTAACCATGCTGATAGCTCAGTAAGCCTCCTGGTCTAAATCACCTCCCCTCTTCTTGTGGATGGCCAGCCATAACCTCAGTAGTGCTACATGTCCTGAGCCAGCGAAATTTGCCTCTCTTCACAATGTCCACAAAGTCTACCCATAGATCAAATACTTCTTTGAGGGCTGAGGTGAAACTTAGTAATGTCAAATCACTGAACTACATAGGCTGGACAGAACCTCTGAGGGTCACCTAGTCCAAAAAGGTGCTCAAAGTACTTTCAGCCAGGACTGGTCACAACTGCTGTACCTCATACTTCCCAACAAAAGCAAGAAAGAGGGAGCTCTGTAGTTCTAGCGTCGCAGAAGTGTAGAAATGTACACTGCAAAAGCTTCCCAATCTTTTGATTCAAAGGCACTTGAGGAAGAGTGACTTTGCACACACTCCAGTGAAGTCCTGAAGATGACTACAGCACTTCAGACATGAAATAATTTATGTTACTTCCATGCCATAACATTTTCTTTCAAGCTTTCATATGCTCTGTGGACCCACAGTACAACTGAGGCAGTGGTCATCTTTTGCCCTCTGTCTTTGCTAGCCTAGCAAAGCTGAACTCGGCTTGGTCACTTTATCTTTGGGTAGGAACAGCTTTATTTCATGGTGTTGTTAGTAAATGATGTCATGGTTATTTACCACCACCATAACAGAACAGCAACAGTATCTCAACTTCTGCTCCAGTGATGACACTGTTTGGTGCCCAGTTAGAGAAAAATCAATTTACATGTCAGCCAAACTCTGTAAGTCAGCTAGAGTAGTTCAAAACAGAAAGGGAAAGGAAATGGTAAAACAACATAATGAATTAACAGCAAACAGCAGCAGAAAGGTATTTAAGACAAGTGGTCTCCACAATCAAATCAAATGCTGTTATTTTAAGATCTATCACAGTCATAACTCATTTGCTCACTTAAGGCAATACCAGTCAGAGCAGCATGCAGCATCTGAAACCTTGATATAACCCATTGAGGAGAACTTCATATACAATCTTCACTAGTAAGGAATCCGAATATAATCAACAGTCATTAAATGTAACCCTACCTTTTTTTTGGCAACAAGTGCAAGGGACACATGATAAATAACACAATCCTGTAAACAAATGTGCTTGTTCATTTTTCAAACAGGAAAAGCAGGGTAGCTAGAGAAGTAGAGAGGTGTCTTAAAAGTGGAATGTGTGAGGGCAGTGATGTATCAAAGGGTAAGGCCACAAAATTAATTGCAGAACCTAGAAATCTTTCAAAATTACTTAGGCAGCCTAAGCTTTGCTAAATTTCTTCATTACTTTATTTGATAACTTCAAAAGAATTCCTCAGCAAACCAGATCCCCAAAGAAATAAATATCTGTCATCTTAACATCTACATGCAATTAAAGCTTCTCTTTTCCCGGGTTAAGAACAGAGTGGTTGTGACACAGTTAAGTGATAATTGCCCACTTTTATAGGACATAAGCTGAACTGGCAAGATCCATGAAATCAGATTATTCAGTTACACAGCAGGTGGAAAAGATAGGAGATAGAAATGAAGGAACATCCTGGAAGGAAACACTAGTCCAAAAGAACAAACACACTGCAGATGCGTATGAAGTACCAGCTGTATAGCCTGAACGAAATATATTTTAATTCTTTGCTGTACTATATAGATGAGTACATTGATTAAATCTTTGCTTTAGGGAAAAGGAAAACTTTTCTGTCTCATGTATCCTACATCTGTCATAGCCCACATTATGTCAGAGGCCACCTTACGCAGTTTACAGGATGCCAAACATGCAAGAATGTGAGTAGCTTTTGTGTGCTTTGGCGTAGGTAGTGCCTGTGTGCACACACTTGCACATGTACTTGCATGACACTTTTCTCACTCCATGTTTTTGCTAGAAGTACCAGACAAGAAGATCTCAAACTGCTGCTTAAGAGCCCAGAAAATCTTCCGTCTCCTCAACACACACACAACTCTTGGTAACCCTAAGTGCACATCAATCTCACTTTATTTAGTAGTTTCTCTCCAAGTAGTGCCATCTATTGGGAAAACAAACAAAAATTCAAGTTTTACTTGAAAATATAGAAAATATACCTCACTGTGTATTGATAAATTCATTCTTGCCAAGCACTGATCAAAAATGACAGAGAAAGAGAATGAGAAGCAACTGTTAAACAACAAAAGTGTAGAACAATGTGTCTGAACAGCATGCAGCCCATTCAGGAGAGAAAACCTGCTACCAACACCACTGACCACAAAAGACAAAAGCATTTTTGATCAGTTTAGAATCCACTTTTTGTCAAGGAGATAGCGATAAAACAAGGATTCAGCTGAGAGAGGAATGGGAAGATTTTTCAAAATTTAGATGATTTAATGGCTGGAGACAATTGTAAAACAGACTACTTTAGGAATGACTTCTGCCTGGACACTATGGAAATGAAGTTAACAGCTCTGAAGTTGCTAAAACCTAGTTCTTGGTGAGTGCTTATATGATACGCAGTTCGCTAAGGCACAGCAAGAACAAGAGGACAGTTCTCCTAAGGACTCACAATAAGGCATATTTCTTTGCCTTCAGAGTGATGACAAGAAGCTGATTAGAAAGATCAGCCTTGTTTTTAAAGATGCAAATAATTCAAAATAACATCACACAGTATATAAATTCACAAAAAGTAAGGATTTTAGTTAGTAAAATCCTTAACTTGTAAGGATTTTAAAATTAAATTAATTAATTGCTATAATACTTAATTTTTCAAATTTCAGCCGCCTATGAATTGCAGGGTAGAACCGACATTTCTCCCTGGGCAGCTTATGCCACATTGTTCAATGCCTCTGTTTCCTCCACTATTTCTAGCCCCTTTGGCAGCCGTCACAGCTGCAGGCAGCCAAGCAGCCTACACAGGAACCACCAGATTTACCTTAATCTCAAAAGCTAGGTTTTTTTTCCCTTCATACTTTTTCCTGAATTTACACTTTGTTTTCTGTAACAGATGAGGTGAAAACATCCTTGAACTTACTGTGCATCCTGTACCCCAGTCCCCTGGCTGCTGACATTCAGTTCCTAGACTCCACAAATGTTTTGTTGACCTCTATGCACTGCAGCACAGCCTTCATATCCTCCTATCCAAAACACATAAATATTTCTAGAGGGGTTTGGTAGGGTGGTATGTCTCCATAGAAAAGGGTTATTTTGCAATAACGCCATTCAGCATGACAGCTACAAATATTTATCTCAGAAATTAATTTTTATCATCTCTCACTATATCAAGGGTCTTATGGCTGACTGGTCTCCAAGAAAGAAACATGTGAAGAACTTTAAAGTTTTGCAAAAAGGTATATGCTGCCACTTGAGCCTCTGCTAAATTCTTTCTGCCAATTTTCCCAAACACATTGAAATCTAGTATCAAAGCATGCAACTGTGTGCAGTATGTTAGAGAATGTTATCCTCATTTTTGGATATCAGCTAAAATCCTTTCTTTCTGTTAGATAAGTGATAAAGGATACCAGCAGAGAGTAATCTGCACTGGACCAGAAGACCTACAAGGTCTTTGCAGTCCTTCTCTGCAGTCACTCTACAATCAAAACCAGGCAATATTAGAGTACGAAGTGTTTGAATTATTTTATTCACTTTTGCCTTCAACAAGTATGTCTCCATTCTGCTGAGCCAGTTTTCTTCACCATTACCTCATGAGCTGGCCAAGTTTATGAGCCTGAATCCCATCTGAAAGGAAGGAGGACTCCTTTGACACATGAGTGAGTCTTTTTTAGCACCATGGGAGCACCATACAGCTCATGGTGGGAGGAGAGATGCAAGCCAGTTCTTTCTTTTGGAAACTTACATGGCTTGCCTCACATTTTAGGAGCTGGATCTAACAATGGACACTTTACTGGCATCATGTAATGAATGTCTGAAAGACACCAAAGCTAGATGGTCCCAATTCATTCCTTTTCTTTGATTAAACCATACTTGTGAAATGCAGAACAAAGAGAGGGTATAGCAGAGAGAAGAGACAATGGTGTTCTTGAAGAGATACAGAATTTCCCTTCAGTGATTATCTGTGTCTCTGATTTCTCAATCACTCAAGGAAAAGAAGACAAATAAAACTTTTCAGGATTAGTAGATGCAAAACTTACCATAAGAAATCTTTAAAATCTCAGGATTTTAAAAATACCTAAGTTAGCTGCTCATGCTAAATAGCTTATGCATAAATTATTGAATACTACTTTAGTTTAAACTTGTCATAGTTTAGCCATTTAATGTAAGATGCCTGTTCATTGTAGTATCTATAAAATGAAATATGACATATACATATTTTTCCTGATTTACAGAAACTATTATAGGAACTTAAAGCTTATCTGACCGTTTAGGAACGATATGGAAGCCTAACTGCAGGTGCTAAGTGTCACGGTAGATGTCTAAGTTCCAGCTGCTGGCCCAGTGGTGATGGTGAAGGTCTCTGGTGGCACAGGTTCTGCAAGATCAGATCTCTCCAGGTGTTCCTGGAGCACTCAGAATGTCACCATGCATTTGTGTTCCAGCACCTGAACTGCAGTGTCTCCTCAGCTCTGAATGCCCAGTGCCCAGCAGTACATAGGGCAAGAACAACACCACCATGGTAGTTTCTAGGCAGTTCTCATGAGCTTTTTACTATCACCATGATTTTGCTGTTGCTTACAAGTGATGGAGATTTCTCAAGAACGTAAGGAGCTAACAGGCTTTAAAAGCAGGCAGAGTAAAACCATGTGTTATTTCAGAGATACATATAAAGTAATGCTGGCAGTTGTAAAAGGTGAAACCAAACAGGCATTGTTTGTTGTACAAGGGGAAACAAAACATCAGCATGAGACTCTAGAGGTTGAAGTCCTGATGCCCACATCTGCCACAGACATTCTCTGAGCTGAACATGTCCCTTACCTCCCAGGAGCTGTGTGCCTAGAGCTTGTCATTTTGTCTCCTCTGGTGGAATAAAGGGCTTATTAGCTTTGTCTCAGCAGCAGGCTAATGTAGTCACACAGGCTTTGGACAAGAGCAGGCGTGCACCTTGCCAAGCCAGAGGGTAGGTCACTGGCCCAGAGATGGCCACAGGGTGAAACCGGCAGCTGGTGGGACTGCCGCTATGTCGGGAAATGGCTCAGTCTCCAATGTGAAAGAAATCCATGGCACTGAAAGGTCATCCCACGCAAGCGGACACTCTGCCATGACCCTCAGTCAGGCTATGCTTCATGTCAGCCACACTGAACAATAAGCAGAAATGGCACAACTGTGCTTGCAAGCTTGCCAGGACTTCCTGTATGCCAGCAGTCATTGCTTACTTAACTGTACATTAAAACAACTGCCTTTTACCACTTCTTCCTAAATACTGGCACAAATTATCCAGATGTATCCATTCTTAGTAAAACAAATTAACTGGCTGCACATGATCTCCTATTTAAGCTCTCCCAGCAGATAGGAAAAATGATTTATGAAAAGTATGTTACACCCAAAATTAATTTCATTAATACGCTGTTAATAGAAATGACGCTGTTATAGATTGTGCTATAGTAAAAATAATATTTGCAATAAGAATTATTCAAGCAGATAAGCTCAGTGGGGAAAAAAAAGGACAAAATTCCTAGCATACAGGCTTTGGAAAGGCTTATCCCTTTTGTCCACAAAACCTGACCCCATTAGTTGGTCTGATAAAAGTGATCCTTCCTACTTCTTCCTTGGTTGCCTCTTCGATATCCTTCAACAGTTGGGGCAACAACATTATTGCAAATTACTATTACTATAAAATTATGCAATTTATATTTTCTCTTTAATAACATTTCAGAATTCACTCAGTATACTTGTTTAAGCGGTGAATGCAGTTTAGAAGGGGGAAAATACTAATTTAAATTTTTAAGTATCTTCTAACATAAAAAAGGCACTGTCAGTGTGAAAATCTTTAGAGAATGAGAGATGGCTGCGAATGGAAGTAATGATCATGTCACACTTAAGCCCATACGATCTGTTTCCACAGAAAAAGGTTAGAGACCAACAAATTCTCAGTTTACTTCAGTAACAAATGAAGGCTGGCTAGGGTAATAAGTTTCTGGGGAGAAAGCATTAGCCCATATGTACAGAGCAGCCTCTGGTGGTCTAAGAAAAAATGGTAATATTTATAACAAAGGATAGAAATATGTTTTTTAAAAGGATGTATGTACATATTTAGCTATTTTACTCAATCCTCCATTCAGCACATTAAAAACCAGATGCTTTTAAAATGATCTGTCAATATGCTTGTTAAAATCTGAACAGTAAGAGTATTAAAATTCATATGCATTCATTAGCACATTATATAAAAGTAAAATGCTTGTGTTTAATCATTCCATAAAAGTATTATAGTCAATGCTGATTATCAAAAAGTTTTTTTCTTGGTTTTCATTGCTAAAATTGAAATCAAATTTACAAGAATGTTACAGAATTGATGACATTTTCTGTCTTCACTTGTGAATTCAGTTGGCAGATGTTTTCAAGAACAAAAAAATCTGTCTTATTACAAAACATATTAAGCAGGTTTTCCTGCCACAATGTTTGACATGATGTTTATTACCCAGACCAAATCAGTTCCTTTAACAAGCCATAATGTATGCCAGAAAGTACATTATTTCATAGTTAAGGAAACTTCCAGCATGAAACAGTAAGTACTTTGATCTTTCAAAAGCACTATGCTTAATGCACTACATACTGCCATAGACGTTTTTATTTATACTCATTTTGTACAAAAATACAGTGCAGTTTGATATTTTGTATTTTAAGACTCTGCTTTTACATATTCTTGAATACCCCAGCTATTTTTTTCCGTACAAAAATAAAGAAAATACTTAAAGATAATTACCAAGGAAGAGTTCTAATTGTGCAGTTCTTGGAAAATCTAGCTGCACAAGTGGGAGCATCAACCAGACAGCTTTAATTTGTTCAAATGACATTTCCTCATCAGATCACAACAGATCTCAGTGACCCTATGAGAACATAACTGAGGATATTTATTCCTGCTGCTTAACAGTGTGAAACAATTTCTCCAGCATATTTGACACAATCATATTTCCCTTCAATGTTACATGAAGTTAAAGCCTTCCTGTGAGGAAATTTTTCGTCTAGTCTATCCATACCACTTTTCCTACTTAACAAAGTTGACATAAGGCCTGCTCAGGTTTTTCAAAACATTTTGATGAGATCATTACAAATCATATACCATCCTTAAAATATCTCTGTTGAGTGACAGCATGTTTTATTTTAAGAGCCTAGTGAGTCAAATGTTTGCTGTAGTACACAGTAAGTAAAGATTGTATCTGAATTGCCCTTTGAGATCACCACAAACCAGCGCCAACACTGTTCCCACAGCAGCCTGTGGAGGCAAGTCCCTGGGTGCAGGCAGAGAGCAATCCTATGGACTCAAGCATGGGAGGCAAGAAAATTGCAAATAAGGCATTGCACCTCTTGCAGCTCCTACAGACTTAGCAGTTCTGAACAACACAGTGAACAGAACCCTACTGATGGTCCAGTTTTGTTTCAGAAACTGATAAGCAAGGAAGTTGCATTGATTTGTCCCACAATATGGTAAAGCAGGTATGTTTTTCTTTCTGTTTCAAAAAACTATCTGTACTAGAGTCTACTCAGAAAAAAAACCCCAAAATCATTATTTCAGAATACAACACCAACCTCATCAGAAAACCCAGTTTCAATTAATTGGATGGGGAAAGGAGATCACCAGCCACACTTTCAGTAAAACATATACTACTCCTTTCCTTGATTTGAAGAAAATCAAATAAAGCAAACATCAACAGTCATATTTAAGGCATGGAGCTGTGTAGAAAGGAAAATAGGATGGAGTCATATATTTTGTATTTTGGGGGGGGTCAAACCTCCTGAAGCCAAATTTCATGCCTCATCAGGTAAGAGTCATGAGAAGGTAGAACTGCTAAAAAGGTTATGAAAAAAAGGTTCACTTTCAACAAGGGAACACTGAACCTGCATGCTGACTAGACTGCTTTTCAGACAATACAGCAATACTGGATTCTCATGGACCTTAAGTTAAGACTGGTTGCCCCTCTTAAGAAGGAGGGTTTGGCTAGTGGGCAGAATAGCATCTCATAAAAAAGCAGCAAATAGAAAACACAGTGCGTTGTTGGTGACTATACATGCATTGTTTTGTTTCCCATTCTCACGTATTTCTTGAAAGACACAGTAAATATTTAAGGTATTAGTGACAATCTTGTATCCAAGTTACTAATCCTTTTAACTCGCCAGTACAGGTAGATTTCTTCTACAAAAATTCTTATGATAAAAAAAAATTAATAGGGGCACATTAAAATTTAAGATGATTCTAACATGTATCGTGCTGGATTTTTCTCTGTTTCTCACCAGAAAGGCATACATTTTTACTGTTTTACCTTCACTGCAGAGTTTCTGACATGTTTTACTGTTGAATGAAAATCCTAACTTTCATAATAAGGGTTTTGGAAATTGTATGACTCAGTCTGGAATGTATAATGCATAGTATGTACATGAAGCAGAATGTGCCAATGTGCAAATTATATTGTTTGTCCCCCCTGCAGAATTAGAAATCCTCGGGTAGCACTGTTATAATGATCACATGCTGGTAGCATTACAAAGTGCAAAGGTTCACTGAGTCAGAAAAGGGCAAGGGACAGAGTTTCTTCATCATACCATTCTCAAATTATTCTAGCTTAAATATTTATTAATATATTAGCAAGTTTCCTCCTTTATCTGCCTTCAGAAGTTCAGCTCAAACACAATGGATGGCTGCTCATATAAAAACAATACATTACAGGGTAAATTTGCTACCACACAAGACGAACACTGGTATTTTCCACAATACACTATTAATTCAGCAGGTGATAAGAAACTATCAGGCTGTAACTACTGCCTCCCCAATATAATACAATATAATACAATAAATGCATACATGACATGTGAAGCTAGTATGTTGTCTAAGCTTCACTATAAAGTTTTTCTTATGAACACCTCTGTTCAAAAAATCATTTTTACTAAGTCTTTCTTATATAATTTCTTTCTTGACAACACCAGTAAGCTCCTCCGGGGTTTATTTGACGTTTCCCTTTGAAATTAAAAGAAATGTTTTGTAACATTTCCAAAATATCACAATCAATAAATGACCAAAAGTATCAACAGAATAAAAAGCTAGGAACTCTGTATAAACTCCTGAATGCCATCTCAGTAATGTATTTGTTTTTAACAAAGCTTGCTATTTATTAGCCAATATAGGCTGTAAACATATGTATGCATCAATAAAGAAGGGCAAACAAAACCAAAAGAAACTTACTCTAATATAGATCTGCATTGTTTCTTTTTCTTTTTGTGGATTTCGATACTTTTCATAGAAGTCACGTCGCTTCTTTGTTTCCTTCTGGATTTTATCTTTTCTTTCCCTCTTTTCTGCAGGTTCATCTGAGATATCAGAAGACAGCTGTATTTGGGCTTTTGTCTTCTCAACTTCAATATAGTTCTCATTGGGATTCAGAACTATTACTCCATAGCCTTCCTGTTTTAGAAGAGAGTCACATGCACACACACAAACAAGAAGAAATGTGAAAAGGGAGATTTAATGCTTGAAAATGCTTTGCATTTACTTTAATGCTCTTTAGAACTTTTTATTTATTTCATCAACTTCACACAACATCATTTAAAGAAGGGTTTTTAAGAATATTCTGTCATTAAAGGGATATTGATGTGTGAATATGTATCTGCATGTGCTTATGCTCATACACATCCCTCAGCATCAGAAAAGTTGCCTGTTTTACCTTCAAAATAATTTAGTATGTTGTTTTATTCATAAGCACTTTATATGACTTTTTCAGAAAACAATACAGGAACTAAAAGCAAAATGTTGCTTTAAGAACTCTACATAATAATGAATAAAAAGCTTTATGCCCAGCCAGTAAAAACCTTTAAAATAAAAAGGATTGAGAAATTTCATATACAATGGTAGATACATTAAAGAAAGCATGTGAAAATTATTCACCACATTTTAAACTAGTAAAACCTTTTGTCTAGCTGACAATAAGCATACCATGCAGCAGTAACAATGAATCAATACCAAAACTGATTCAGTGGTATTGCTTACAAGCCAACTCTTTATGGTGGGTCTGACTTTTTAGTGCATCTTTAAATCTGCTGTAAAAGTTCACTGGGATTATGTTGTATATTCAACAAATCCAGAGCAAATTTGCGACCTGCAGGATGCTTTTGAGCATATAAGGTATATTTTTGTGCCTCAGGAAATAAGCTTGTTGAAAAAATATGAATTTATGACTGAGAAATAAATCTTGAATAAATCAGCCAATCAAATTTTATGATTTTTAAATGATGGCAAATCACACAAAAATCATAATATTTATGGAAGATATAATTACAAATGAAGGGAAAAAGAGAAGCACATGCATTTAACAGATGTGTCCTTAAAGTTAACATGGGTTCCCAGTCAAAATCAAGCTATCTTTTAGAAGTAAATTTTAATAAAGACTTACTTTTTTGAAACATCTATATTAATTATCTAATAGAACAGCTTTATTCCAGCTTTTCACTTGGTGCTTCATTTTGCACTTGGTCCAGGCATGAGGATCAAAAGAGGTCCCCCATACCTAGCTGCCCAGAGCAAACCAACTCCACCCGAACAAAAGATACTTTATTTGGGCTTGCTTTATTCTAATCTGTAGAGCTATTCACAAACCTTGTAGCTCATTGTGGCCACTGTCAGGTAGACAGATTGTCACTCAGTGATTTTCTACAGTTGGACACACTTGACTAGTTATCAAAATCACAACTGAGGGAGTTCCTACCCCTCGTCCTTGTGCCCTTCTCAAACGTCTGCTGTAGCTTCTCCTCCCACCAAAAACCAAGTTAAAGGGCACAGCTGCACTCTGCTAAACAGGGTGAAATAGAGGCATTCAAGATACTACCTCTGGCATAAGTGACGTAGTCAAAAAAGATCACAATAGGCCAAAGAGAAAATTGTCTCCTTAGATGCAGCACCATAACAGGTCTCCTGTCACATGATTCCCCTGCCCTGCCTGCCATGAATTCAACTGGGATAAAGATAAACAAACTGGCAAATATACAAACAAACAACAGGGAAAGGGCGAAAGAAAACAGAAAATGAAACATAAATTTTTAAATCTATCCATGCCATGCCTGGCTATATTGATGCACAATGCTGTACAGTGAACACACGAACATTCCAGCCTGGAAAATTTCGAAGCCCAAAATTCATCATGGAGAAGAATATGGCTTACAAACATTCCTAAACTGTACATCTGGGATGAAAGGATAGCTTTTGAGCTTGCTACTGCCAGTTTTTGCAGTACTCAGCGGGCTGGTAGTTTTGGGGCTCTTCATGTTCTTGACCTGCTTGTTTTGAGCAGAGATGTTATGCGTATTGATTTGTTTTGCCTTCTATACAACGTGAAATGCAAAATTCATGTGTTTATTACAGATCTACAAGTGTTACAGGGACTTGAAACTCTGTGCACTTTAACCTGGTCACAAAACAGACACACAAATCATCAAAGAAGTAGAATTTGTCTGAGTTATCGATTATGTAACTTAAAATTACATGACTCATTTGTCCCATTTTATGAGGACATAATGTCAATTTTTCATAGAGATATCAACAGGTGAAATATGATTCTATTTCTAAATTCACTACTTTACAAATCAATTAAAGGATTTTTATTAAATCTATTTTAAGAAGTGTAAGATGAGTCCCTTTATACTTTTTTACAATTTCTCCCAGAGTGCAGGCCTTTCCTGTCAGCAGAATTAAAATAATTAAGTAATAACTGAGCTAAGATTTCTTCCCCTCCATTATGGGAAAGCCTTAAGTCCTTCTCTTTGGAAAGTAATCTCTTTTTGGACTGTTTTGCTTACGGTGTATCTCCCTTTCCCTCGTACTTCTGCATCCTATATTTCAAGATTAAAACAATGGCACCAGAAAGAAGATTTGAGAGTAATATATAAAAATCAACACGGAAAAACAAAATGACTGGTAAAATATACCCAATTATAACCTCTCTCATTCAGCCTTTATCTGAGCATTTGCTACTGAAAAGAAGTGCTCTGATCTAAGTAACATCAGTGTAAATAATGTTACTTAGATATACTTAAATTAATGTTTAACTCCAATTAATTAAAAAAAATGTAATTTATGTGGGCGTAGCTGCACCATTGCAGTTTAATGCAATCAGAAAATGGAAAAAGAAGGTGGAGCTCTAACGCAGTGAATTTGAGAAGAGTGCAAGTCAATGCAAAACTCAGAACACAAGACCACTAATATCTCAGAAAAAGGCCTTTAGCAAACTTTAATAGCAGACAAGATACAGTCTTTGGCATAACTGTTAACATAGACAAAAATCATACTCATTAAAAAGCATCCTTTAAAATGAAAGCTGTGTTCAGAAATACCTGTTTGCATGCAGGACTGTATTAATCTTTTTTCACCATATACAGTATCTTAATGGTGGAAAGTATTAAATGTGCCATTACTATGTATTACTTTGCAATTTGTTAATTTGGTGCTAGTGCAGCTAAACTAAACAAATCAATGTCATTAAAAATACCAATTTCAGCCATGATGAGCTAACATTATTATTAAAACATAGTGACCTACTACTTAAGTAAGTACCAATCATAGAGGAGGGTTTCTAAATCTTGTGGTATGCAAACATTAGGTATGTTTTCAATGTAACAGTTTTCACCTGTGTGTCCAGTGTACACAGAGAGAGAAACCACTCCCTAAAAAGTTTTTTTATATTATAAAATGCTAACCTTTAAGGACAACTACCCCCCCATCAGTCTTCAGCCATCAGTGTACCTGTGATAAGACCTTATAATTAGGACAGACACTGACAAATAGAACTCCCAGCCTCTAATCTACAAAATTACAGTTTCTCTCTCAGACTAAAGCACCCAATTAGCATCTCTTCCTGCCACGTGGTAATGTTTCAAGGTAAGTAAAATTTAATCTACGTAAACTCCTACCATTCTCCAGGCTGCTGCTTCTGGAGGTAGAGGATTGTGATGACGAAGGGAAAAGCAGGCTTACAAAGTCAAGAGTTGGAAAGAATAATGAATCTCAGTTGCAGTACCTTTACTGCTAAGACAGAACAATGTAGAAGGGCCTTTTCCGTTGTAATACATGAGCCAGAAATGGGGCAGTACTTTCTGCCTCTTACTGGAAGTTCAAGGGTAAGGTTAAAAAAAAGAACTTCAAAGTATTTGAGGTAAATTCCAAATCTTTTGAAATTTCCCCTGCCTGGCACATGAATAATGAGCTGAGACCATTCAGATCTGCATACTAATCCACGAGGGTGGGGTACCATATGTGACAAGAGAGGTCAGAGCTGGAGAGGTATCTTTTGACCTATGTAACTATCTTTTTGGACTGTGAGCGAGGATCTGAAAGAGATCATTTTCCTACGCTTGATCAACCTGAATTTGCAAGTTCAGGTTTCTATTTGGATGGTTGGCAGCAAGAGCAGAATTAATTCCTTGGGGAAATGCAACGCAAAGTACACTGCTCTTAAACTTGCCTGTGGTTAACACAGACACAGCAATGTCCATTCATCTTTTTGAAAGAAGTATGCTCTGTTCATTCCCCATCTTTACTGCGAGAAGGGTACATCTATGTCACTACTGCAACACTGTAGGTGCAACAGCAGGATGAGGTCATGACAACCAATCAGAAGTCACTAGTGAAGCGTTAAAGTAAACATAGCTGTTGGAGATGCAGCTCAGCTTGAAAAATGCCCCTTCCATTATTTGAGCAATTTTCTCAAGACGTGACCTGTGACTGAAACGCCTGAAATGTCAGTTGATTCCGCTTTCTGTTTCCACCCAATGTACATTTTGGCAACTGCACCCTGCTAACACTGTGATATTTCCATTCCAGATATACCTCTGCAGCCTGAATTCCAGCACTGTGTCAAAGTGTGTAAAAATGCCATGCTTCTGCCAAACACACTTTGTCCCACTAAGTTCCAAACTTAAAACAGCTCATCAGGTTAGGCAGGAAAAGAAAACGTGCCACAAAAAGATTTTAGAGGACCACCTGTTGTCTATTATTTTTACATAGCACTTACTCATAAATCATAACACAGGGTAATTAATCAAGCTGTCAAAGCGAAGGTCAAAGGTTATGTGGGCGAGTCAGAAGGTCATGCATGGGCTGATAGAGGTCAGGGTCACACTGCATTCCTCATTATCAAGTTGGGATGAGAGACGGCCCAAGCAAACAAAAGTGAAAGCAGATGGAGAACTGAGTGGATAAAAAAGAGGAGAAAATTTCGCAAGCAAAAAGAAAAGTGGAAGAATGTGAGTTACCTTCAAACAAGGAGGAGAACAGAGCAGAAATACACTGAGATGTTCTCAAAAGACTGCACATAATACAAAGATACTACAGTTTGATTATTTAAATACACTTTCTACAACTTTCCATGCATTTTTTTTGCAAATATTAAGCGACGCCACAAAATGTGTGTGGTAGTTTTGCTTCCATTTCACATCTGAAGTCAATATTTTGAAGGTGAATTAGACAAAAGGAACTTATTACTGTGATTAATGCAGATGGATATGTGAAGTTGCTTCTAAATGCTTAAGTTTATTCTTGTTTACAGCTACAGCCAATAGATGTTCAATAAAGAAGTTATAACCTGCTTGAACAATGTATAAAGAACTGTACTTTCATATACACAAATCTTTAAATACACAAAGCATCATAAAAGTCTTTCTAGATGACACAGCAGTTATAAAATATTCTATCATTACACTGACCTGAATTAGATGCAGAATACTGTACAAAATTAGCTGTCACCCTTTCCTCAAAATCTTTGTTAATCTCATTTTGAATGTTTGCAGCTTTATCAACACATGCATCAATGTCAGCTCCTTGGTTACTGAACCGCTGTACTTGGAAGAAGATATAATTAAAATGTTTTGGCACAGAAAAGGTGAAATTGTATCTTCTCCTGGTCCCTGAGGAATCTGTAAAACATGTAGGATATATTGACAAACACACACCCTTGTCTAGAGCCCTGACATCCCAGGTCACCCAGCTGCTATTTATTTCAAAACATTCACTTATCCAAACTGCCACCTGCTGTGTAACTAACTTTTAATGCATATTAGAGATACAGAAACAATAAACTTCATTTCCTTTCTGTTACTGCCTTCTAATTCTTCACTGCACTACGTCCAAATCTATTTGCATGCAGAACTGCACTGATGTTATTTCACAATCTTTATGCTGGAAATTATTAAACGTGCCATGATTATGTCTTACTTTACTATTTGTTAATTTGGTCCTAGTGCAGATATACTAAACAAATCAATGTTCAAGGCTACAAAAACCTACCAGAAAAGCTGTTCCCACATTTTGAGTTTACTGCTGAAAAGTTTTGAAAAGAACTAATGTTTTACATCTCTCTATAATTAGCAACCCAAATATGTCTATGTGTTAGATCTGCAACCCTGTTTTATGCTGTTTGTTTGCAAGGTCATAACTGAATAAAAACATCCATGAATTAAAAGGATTTTTACATGCTCAGTTGTTTACTGTATTCTTTGCAGGGAACTCCCATGCCTTTACAAGCACTAGTTTCATTAGGATTTGCAGCTGAAAATTATTTGTCATGGCAAGCGAGACACAAGAAACTATGCTGTATCACTAATTTAATTTTTTGAATTAACAGAAAGAACTATGTTCATGTTCAACTACTGCTTCAAACACTGTTTAATAAACATTAGACCCACCACCTCTCCCTGATGTGAGATTTGAGCTATTTTGAGAAATTGCTGGAGACTGAATGGAAGTGAATCCACCCCAGCCATGCACGCAGGATACTGGGCTGCAAATAATCTGTCCGTAACAACTGCCCAGGCTGTAAAACCAGCTTCTGCTTTTCTTCACTAAGTGCAAACAGCTTTGGGGTCCATACAACCTGCGAAAGAATGAACCCACCAGTTTATCCTCAAGATATCCCTATAAGAACCCCTTCTGTCATTAAAGTCTGTACTCTAAGAGTTCATCCTCTCCCCTACC
>VXBT01007163.1:54224-71724 GCA_013400235.1 Oriolus oriolus | reverse complement strand
TTAAATAAGACACAAACCCAACTTTATCCACCACTAACATTATCTCTGCATAACATTTTAATACATGACATTTATTTTAGATCAATGTATTTTCGACTTGTAGATTAAAATATCTGTGTATTTCTACAATAACCAGCATCAGATACAAAGATAAAATCTTATTTTAGAAACACGGCTTAATTACACTATTTATCATTTAAGTCACTTATGTGCTGCTACACTCATTTTACAGGTGTACAAATCAAAAATTGTGCACCTAAGTGATCAAACACAACAAAACAGTAGACTGATCTAAAATATGTGTCAAGCTGCATTATTCATCTCATATGCAATATTTAAAGAAAAAAAAAACCACTACCAATAGTACGCTAAATCTATCAAACATTGCTATGAAACAGATTTACAGCTAGAAATGCCTCTCCCGAGTTTTACAGTACTTCAAAATAAGTTTGAAACTAAAAAGCTAAACACATACATATTCTAAGAAACAGTATTTTGCCAGATGGGGAACTGATAAACCAGAGTGGCTGTTTTTGCACCAGAGTGCAAAGAAAAGCCACTGGAAATGTTCCTTCTAAAAAGTCAGTGGGTTTTTTTGCCATAAGCATATTGCACTTGGTCTTGTAACTAGGTCTGCACAGACAGGACACAGTTTGAAGAGACACTGAACAGCACTTTTGAAGATGCAATTTTGCATGCAAATACTGGATTGCATGATACTTTTTTCCTTTCTTTTGTATTTTTCTAAGAAACCAAACAAAATATAACAACTGTACGACAGAGAAATATGAAAGTCTCCTTGGACAAAGGTGCAAACAAAATACATTGTCTGTGCTTATTGTACCCAAGACAAAATACATTTAGAACATTTTTCCTTAACCTATTTTAAATTCAATTTTTGAAAGTAAAATTTCTCGTATTATTTCAAGAAATATATCTAAGAAAATGAGCTAGCCTTTGGCAATACTGTACTTGATGGTTTCTGCAACTGCTGTAGTGTGCATTCATTTTCCTTTATTAAACAGCAGGAATCAAAATCAATGCCACTCCCAGGCAAAGTAAACTTTCATATTTTCAGTTTTGTAAGACATTAATTTTATAAAAGTATGAACTCCCCGTATCTGAGCACAAGCCACTTTTCAACTCCAAAAGCCTGTTATGCCTCTTGCACTCCTTGGATTTCATACTACTTTAGAAATGTCACTGAGAAAGGGTGATCACTGTTCTTTCATAAATGGATATTTTTAAGACTCTGGAGTACTAGTGAACATCAGAGCAGTTCATTCCAGGTTGGGAATGGGCATTTATATGCATTACCTACAAAACTCACAAAGAACTAGCAGGGATGTCTAGTAATAGAAGAAATAAGAAAGGCTGAGTTCTCCAAATGCTTTTGCTGCAACAGGAAAACTAAGCCCTAGCTAGTGCTATGCAATAAAATAATAAATTAAAAGAAAAATTATTTCACATCATTTTGCATCCTGTCTATTACCAGCAGTACTGAAAGGCAGGTGTTCATTTTAGCAACTGTGACTATGGCAAGGTAACTGGGTATCGCAGTTTTTCAGAGGATGAGGCAAATCATTTTGGGTACAGATGCAACCTTGCCCATCCCAACAGCTTTCCCAGATCTGCTTTTCATTGCCACTCTCCTCTTTAGCACAGCCTGCACAGTCCCACGTTTTCTGCTAGTCCAATATGGCATAACCAGCAGTTGCTGCTTTTCACTCCTTTCCAAGTGGGCACTATCCCGAGAAGCACGGATAGTGCTAAAGACGGTTTCCACGTCCTCAGCGTTGGCTCTCGGGAATGATGAGCAGTCAGCGTGGAAAATTCTTCACAGACCTTTGCAAGCAGTGTGTTTAAGTAGAGCTGCAAGTATGATGGGAACAGAGAAACTTCTGAATGTTCTGCCTATCAGAAGACAGCTGGCACACAATTATGATTCCTCCTATTCTACAGATGGAAAAAATCAAGCTTTAGAGAATTACCTTTACAAGAATTGTATGACAGTGGTGTGAACACAACCCAGATCTCCCAACCCTATTCTTTAAGCAACTACTTGGAGAATATGAACAAGACAAATAGGAAGGCATATTTGGATTTTGCTGCCAATAAATCCAAAAGCCACCTGCCAATAGGCAGACTGGATAAAATGTTTATGGTACAAAAAGGATCCAGTGGTACTGTGAAAGAATAAGACTTGCATACTCTATTCTATTATAGAAATTCCGAAGCTCAGTATAGGAAAAAAAAAGAAGGGTAACTCTGATCATTCCATGCCACTTGGGAAGGATGGGCAGAAAACTCACCAGCGTTAATGCAGTCACATTTGACTTAAAACTTTTGATATTGAGGTATTCAAGCAAACAGCATGGAAATAGTGAGCTAAGAGAAAGCAAGGATGTAAGTTCTATGGAAATATGCATCTTAGTATGCAGTATGAAAGAGCACCCTCTGTTGTTTCTGGTTAACAGAAGCAAGTCTCCCGATACCTCAAAACAGTATTTCAGTTAGAGAAAAGATTGAGAGAAATCATCAGTACTGACATACAAATATCTGCAAACACTTTCCAGGGAGTTCAGGCACCGCAGTTTGTTTGGGAAGGATCGTTATGTATCCTGAGAGTTACTGGTTTCTGGAAGGAAGAATATGTTGTGCCATAGCAAACTCTAGCTGTCCTAGACTAGACCCTTTTTTATAACAAAACACTAATTTCTGTATGCAAAATTTTTTTTAAAACCCTATGAAGATCCAAAACTGATGTGCTGGTTGATTTTTATTTATGATTTTTATAAGGCAAGAGGTTCAGATAAGGGCACGCATCATCAATAAATACAGGAGTTGCCAATACTATTTAAATCAAAGTACAAAATATCTGATGACAGACAAGGCATTCCAATCAGTTAAAAAGACGTGAGACGTGGCTGCATTCTAATGGAAGATCTTGAAGAGATCAATGGCAACAGCAGGGCTCTTAAGAACATGCAATTTCTGCAACTGGGAATGTGTTTTCCTTATTTAGAGCTAAAAATCTCAAATAAATTTCACGTTTTTGTTAATTTATTTCCTGCAACCAGAAATTACTGATTAGCTCAAGGACCCAGAAATTACAGAGATGATGATCCACATGATTTACTTCTAGTGGTATACCAGAGGTGATATAACAAAATGAATACAAATTGTGATGCTACAGTGAAAAAAAGAGGATGCATCAGGTGCCTTAAGCACTGATAGTACCACTCAAGAGTAGAATACAAACAGAATTTAAAAATGTACTTTCCCTTTAGGGTTCATACCTTAATGCCTTTCAAAATTACACCATTAGCAAAGAGAACAAAATGAGAACCTTAGAAACAGCTAATAAAGTTTAGATAGATTATAAGGAATATTATACTGCAAAGGTGTAAAGTCTGCATCTTATTTCAGTCTCTCTGAAGAAATGTGCTGCTCAGTTCCTGGAAAAACTAGTCTCAATTTCACTGAGCATTGACCCAATGTCAAATCCTCCATGATGCATTTTACAGAGTTTCCATCAAAAATTGCGAAATTTTGTAAATATGAGAAACCACATTGCATATGTATTCAGAACAATGCAGCTTAACGGTCAACATTTTTACAATTCAACTTTGCTTTACATAGTGTACGGGGAAGAAAAGCAAAATTGCAAAGAAAAAGAGTTCTTTCCTGCAGATTCCTAAGATACTAAAGCAAAGCATTCCTCTAACGCATCTCCTGTCCGTTCAATAAGATTTTTTTCACTGGGGGTAGTATGAATATGTCAATTACAGGATCATTTAACAGCCCTACTTTGAAAGAAGCGGCTTGTGACAAGACCTGACAACGTACAATCTTTCTCCCAACAGCACAGATTTTTGAATCTTGAGGACCAAACTTGAAAGAGACACAGCGGAGTAACTATAATAACAGTAACAATAATAATGGATTTTCCTTTTATTAGTTTTGCCAGTCAAATATTTCTAGAAAATTCTGTCCACAAACAGTATTAAAGATATATTTTGTACAGTAAATACTAAAAAAACTCAGAAATAAAAATTAGCCAACAGCAACATCTAAATTGTGGTAGCAAGCTTAACATGGCCCCCATGGGGCACTATACTGTAACAGTAAATTACAACAGTCTGTAATGCAAGCTGGGGGAGCAAGTGTTGATCTGCTGGAGGGTAGAAGGGCTCTGGGAGGGACCTGGACAAGCCGGATGCTTGGGCCAAATCCAGGGACAGGAGGTTTAATGAGACCAAGTGCCGGGTCCTGCACTTTGGCCACACAACTCCCTGCAGCACTACAGGCTGGGGACAGAGTGGCTGGACAGTGGCCAGGCAGAAAGGGACAGTGGCAGACTGAACAAGACCCAGCAGTGTGCCCAGGTGGCCAAGAAGGCAAAGGGCATCCTGGCCTGTGTCAGGAACAGTGTGGCCAGCAGGACCAGGGAAGTTAATCTTCCCCTGTTCTTGGCACTGGTGAGGCCACACCTTGAGTGCTGTGCCCGGTTCTGGGCCCCTCAGCTTAGGAAGGATGCTGAGATGCTGGAGCATGTCCAGAGAAGGGCAACAGAGCTGGTGAAGGGTCTGGAGCACAATGAGGAGCAGCTGAGGGAGCTGGGGTTGTTTAGCCTGGAGAAAAGGAGGCCTCAAGGGAGACCCCATCACTCTCCACAACTGCCTGAAAGGAGGGCATAGCCGGGTGGGGGTCGGTCTCTTCTCCCAGGCAACAGCAACAGCACAAGAGGACACAGCCTTAAGCTGCATCAGGGAGGGTTTAGGATGGACATTAGGAAGAATTTCTTCACAGAAGGAGTGATGGGGCGCTGGAATGGTCTGCCCAAGGAGGTGGTGAAATCATCATCCCTGGAGGTGTTTAAGACTGGACGTGGCACTCAGTGCCATGGTCTAGTTGACAGGGCAGTGTTAGGTCACACGTTGGACTCGATGATCTTTTCCAATCAAGTTGATCCTGTGATTCTCAAACTAGTGGAAAACACAACATGTCTTCTGTATTATTATTCATAAAACAAACTTGAAATCATTCTATGCAAGCCAGGAAAGGTCCGTCAAAGTACAGCATCTAACAACTGAAACAATTACGAGAGCATAAACAGGAGCTAACATTTCTACTGTTTTTTTCATCATGTTGTATCTTACATCCAGCTTTACTAAACCTGCAAGAGACTGGAGAATAACATATTCCTCCCTTCCCCACCTCTTTTTTCTGATAGGTTTTTTCTGTGGTTTGACATCTCTCTATGCTATGCATAATGCATTTCTCTGACTCCCTTCATAAATATTCAGGCTCCAATGTAACAGGTATGTAGGCAAATGCGTAACTTTATACATAAAACTATGTGCAGAGAAATCATGCAGCATTTGAATATTTGCATGATCAGGTTCACTGAGATTTTCAAGAGATGGGGAAAAAATCACATTCATTAGAAAATAAACTAGGGAGCCACTAAAAGCAGTGAGCAGAGTGTGCTGTTCTCTATAAACATCTACACATTTTTTTGTTAATTGCCTGTAGTCCAAGATGGCTGTGTCCCTTTAAACAAATAGAGAAAACTAGCCACTTAGGTGCAGCTTCATTGACTTCATAGCTATCTTAGTTACCTGTCCCTTTCTCCAAATTACATCTAAAAAAAACCTGCTCTGCACATTCATGCATTAGCTTCAGACTCAGTCATTGCATCTTCCAAAATGCCCTAAAGAAATATTGTTCTAGCTGTAAAAAATGCCTGTATACTGCACGTTCTCAATCCCCCTGTTGAAATTGTCCCTTTTCACCATCAGCAATATAAATTACAAAGTTATGAGTCATAAATTCCTTTAAATTATTTGTCCCTTATTTTTGTGTGACATTTCACAAACTTGTTCCGCTCTTACCCCTCCTGCAGCATAGTTAAAATCACCTATTTTGCCCAGCTAGAACTGGAAGAGGCAATTTGATGTATAAAGACTTTGTATGCTATGTTACTATTGCTAGGTTAGCTACTGGCTTGAAAATAGGTGTAAACGTGACGTACACCTTTTCTGCCTGCAGGAAACAATGACTCCAGCTGCGGCACAGCCTCATAGGCTGCAATCCCACTAAACTGTGCAGAGACACCAGCTCAAGCTCCTGCATATTGCCACATCCCCTACCTCATCGTCAACCCACACTCTCCGAATGGAGCAAAGGCATTCACAGCAGAACCTCAGACCATCCCCAGCAGGCAGCACCAAGCAGGCAGCCTCCCTCTGTTTTGGAGAACAGGAGAGGGAGGAAAAAGTTCACCTGCACACCTAAGAGTGATAGCATGCCATCTGCCCTCAGGGTTAAAGAATGTGCTTTGGCTGTCTTTACTTCAAAAGTAAGACACACACAGGGAGACTGCTTCATCAAACATAAACTGTTTGTGCCCTGTCCATGCAGGGAAACAGGAAGCTCAGATCCGTGTTAAGGTATTACACCCAGGAGTGGGGTATCTCAGGTGAGGCTTTTCCCTCCACCCCTGTAGCTGTATGTGTTCTTGCCTGCAGGCACAGGAAAGCAGAGGTCTGCTGCAGGCTGTCTGGCAGCTGACACAACCTTGCCCTGAAATTGTACTTTTGAGATACGAGTCAGAAAAACAGAAGCCAAACTGTCATTCACCAAAGAGCTGGCTAGCTTTGGCCTCAGTATTTTCTTAAGCACACAGAAGACCGGAATGTCCTGTTCCTCCATATGGCTTCAAGGTCATGGCTTCAAAACGCTGTATTGTTACAATCTGGTTAGGAGCTCTGTAACAGTAAGTGAAAGCTCATGGCAACACTGGCATGAGCACAGCAAGCATAACATTAACAGGCCATGTGGAAAAGCTGGGTTGTTCTCCCCCAGAACTGACAACCGACAGAAATCTTAATAGTGGAAAAATATTTAAATACTGTGCTCCCACTCTGAAAGCTGCTATGAAAATCTAAATACTTTCTTTGCATCCCTTGAGGAAATCTGCATTTTCTGCCATGTGAAACATTTATGCATCTATGTCATCAATAAAGAGTTTCAATACTTTCAACAACACATTTATTATGTGGCTCTACACTGCTCGTTTGCAATAAAAAAAGTAAATTGAAAAGGAAAAATGAGACAGGGAGAAGATATTATAAGCAGCGTATGTTCTTCTTCAGTTTATGTACAAATTTAATACAATATTCATCTACAATGCAATTTTAATTGTATCAAGAAATACAAATTTTGTCAGGAAATAACTAACAGACTGGTAACTACATTTGAAATTTATCATTTTTTGAATCCTTCTTATAGACACTGTAACTGCAGTTCTTCTGAATACGAACTTTTAACTTAGCAAGAACAGTAGCATTACCAGATTTGCTATACAACTGTTTTAACAATTTCCTGCTTGGCAATCTTATATTTCACACCCACTAATAGTAGGAGAGATTATCTATATTTTCTGCTTTACATCACTGTCTTCTTCTACTGGTAAAAATAACTTCTTATTAAAAATAACATTCTTCCAGAGCCTGCTCTGGCATTAACAGATACCTGTATTTATTTTTGCACAGCTATGTCCTCTTCTTGCCAGGTGCAATTCAGTGAAGTCAACAAAGCTAACAAACCACGAACAACACTGACCCACCGCAGAACTGGTCATGTGAAGATGGTTCTCATTAGCAGGTTGGCATTAGTAACCAGCATAGCCCAGTGCCAGGGCCTGGTAGAGCAAAACTGTCAACGCTGAGGATAAAATATCCACCACACTACACAAATTCAAATGAAGTGAACCTTCTGGCTAGGTTTCATATGCAAAAAATCCACTTTGCCTACTCTTTCAGCACTCTGAGATGATAGTGAAAGCGTGGTAAGGAAAACTGGGAGATTTTCTGCTGAACCACACTACTGAACCAACCTAACACCAGTGAGGTGCACTTACCAGCTCTGCTTCTCTAGATACAACTCAGATCCCAAAGAACTAATGCCCTGAACAGATTTCCACAAACTGATGAGAACCATTGGAATAAATGAAAATGCTGAAGATGATTGCTCCACCTTGTCATCAAGACTGTGGATGCTGTTTGCCCTTGGATGCCCAGTGCTCTGCAGTGAAGAAGGGAGACAAATAGGAAAGTAGACAACACCCCAAGCTGGACAATGCGGGAATGAAAGAGAAGAAAATGGGAGTGCACAAAGTAACCATAACAGATGAAGGGAAAAATAACAGAGAACGCTACGTGAGTTAGAAAAGACCACTGCAGAACATATTTTTTAAGATCTGGAGATAAAAATACCCTGCGCATTTCTGACCTTTGTGTACTGATTTGTAGCTTATTTTTGTTGTTTTTCAAGAAACACACAGATCAGGATGGTCTGGATTTGATTCTCTTTCAAACTATGAAGAAAACAATTCCAAATGATTTTAAAAGGATTTGTGAACACGCTACACCTATCAAAACCAGACCCAACATACAAAGATCAGCATTCAAAAACACAGAACCTCTGAATCAACAGCACCTCTGATAAAATTTTACCTTTACCACTGTACCAGACGAGAGCCTCTAAAAACCAAAGTAACATTTTACTGCACAATAAAAGAATTGTGTGAATAAGTGAACTGAAATTTGAAAAAAGGTAGCTGTGATATGGATACTCTGGCACTCAGGGCAGTCAGTAGGTAAACAGTAAAAGCAATAGTAATTATGCACAATGGCATTGCAGCAGAATGCTGACAGGTCATTGCATGCTGCTTTCAACCTCACAAAGACAATGGTCAGCTGAATGCAGCACCCTGAGGCTTTCATTTAAAAAAATCAACTAAACTTACTTTTTACAGAAATCCTACCCTGCTGCCACACAATCAACAGACAGAATAAACCCATATAATTTACACTTTTCTGGTAGTCCATGAAATTGCAATCATGTCAGTGTTTCATCATTTAAGATAATAATTCCAACTTACAGAACTGATAAATAAAGTTGGAGGTACATTTTAATGTATAAAACCAAAATAATTCCTGTCTGAATTTATTTACAAACCAACCTATATTACAAAATTAAAACATGAAGAGAAACGCTGATGATACTTAAACTTCCTTGTATTTTATTTTAAAAGATTTACATTTTTCCTTCCTTTGTTCTGAGCTGAGGTAGGCAGCAAAAAGAGATTATATAACAATAAATAGTCTTGAAAATGTGTATTATTGCATGCTTTGAATTTCTGATTAATTATGTATAGAAATATCAAAGAATCCTTTATGCGCAAGGAAGCTTACAATCTGAGCATAGAGGTACTCAGTATGAGTGACAAGAAAAGATGCCTGAAAAGTCCTTTAACATGGGTATTCTTTGTTTTAGAGATATTTAACTGCTGGCAAGCATTCGCTGGAAGACAACCCTTTGTGAAGGATGGACACCACCTGCTTTGAAACTGGTGTTCTGTGATAGAGACTGAGCTTTGAGGAAATTAAGTCAGGAAGAACTTACTTACAAAAGCATAACTTCTGACTCAGTTCAGGTATCTCAGCACCACCAAGGAACCATACTACTCGCAAATCTGTGGTAAACTATTTTCAACATGACCTGAAGCTTCCACACGGGGTAGAAGTACATGGGATATTAGAACCACAAATAAAATGTGGAGCAGATTTATGAAAAATAACAAACAAATAAATAAATACAAGGAACATGGGAAAAAAATTCCTCAGTTGAATTTCAACAGAGACATCTTAAAATACCATACTGTAAAAAAAAATTGGTCGACAAACTCATGAGTTACCGCTGTTACAAACTGAAAGAGATCAATAATCATGTTAACAGAATCAAAGATGTAAAATCCTGAATTGGCCATAGATGTAAATACTGAAGAGCACAGACAAATAGTACAACAGAATCTACAGGGCTTTCAGATTCAGACCTTTATGAAGAAAAATGAAAAAAAAAAAGTATTATCATCATAAAAATGAAACTGAATGAAACAGAGAAAATAGTTCAAAGACCATACATTTAATAAGAGAAGGCAGTAAGTGACCTTGAGATTATATCACTTACTAAACTTATATTAAGTTTGCTCAATAATAGCATACATTTGCAGAATTACAATGGTAGAAATGAGAAATAAGAAAAGCTTGGGAAATCACAGGTTATAGGCCTTTCTTATACTCAGGTCTGCAATCTTCCTTAACATTTTCAATATCATTTCAATAAGATACTGAAATAACAGAGGGTTAGAAGAAAAACACACATAAAAAAGTTAAATGCTGAATGCCAGCATGATTTAGCCTTACCTACAGTACTAGTACGAAAGTAGCTGCACTTAAAACCTAAGTACATGGCAAGAAAGAGAAATATCTGAATGACAGGAAAATATGACTACGAATAGTCAGATTAAACGAAAAAAAGGGAAAAGGCATGCTGCATATCAGGAATCTTTCTGACAGTGAAATTGTGGAATGATTTCTCAACAAACTAGAAGAAACACTTGGTGGCATAATGAAGGGAACAATGCTGGACTAGCAGGGAGGCAGACCAAAAGATCTAAAATGTATTTTCTCCATCTAATTCTAACAGACTATTAAAGGAGACAATCAATAGCCAGGGAGGTAAGTTATTTTGATAAGCTCCATGGTTTTCATTCTTTCAGAGAAAAGACCATGGTTGAAGTTGGGAGGGAAAAAAAAAAGGAAACACCAAGCTGTGTGCTTTCTTACAGTTACTGTTTCCCATTGTGGATGTTACCATTATCTTTACATATGAAGAGAGATTGAAATGATCTAGAGAGATCCCCCATACTACAACACTGTGATAAAGAAGAACTTAAAAGAAAGACTACACGGTCTGGCACCAAATTAAATGGGGAAGAACAGAGCCGTATTTCCTGGGGGAAAGAGACAGAAGATTATGAGGTTAGTCACACTATTAGTGAGGCCAATGATGCCACTTAAAAGAAAAGTAAGTGTGATATATAACTAAATTTTTCATAGCATTTCAGTTTGGCAGAGAGGCATACTGCCTGTACTGAAGTTATAGAGCAACTGCAGAATTCCATCAGGTAAAAGCAATGAAGAAGACATTCAGCTACTTGGACAACTTTTTTTCAGCAATTCAGAAAAACATCCAAACAAGAGATGGTATTTGAGTCTAAAATGTAACTGTTGTAATTAAAATAACCAAAACCAGTATTTGATACTTATTTTGAAGTACAATAAAATATCAGAACATACTTATATTTGAATATTGTAATACTCACATTATATTCCACTCATTTTTACCCACAGTCAGAGCCCTAACAATTTAGACTGAATGGCTCAGAAAACAGCAGGGTTTTTTTATTACAGATGTTCTTAGTGCAGTTAATATAATCAGTTGCTTCAGGAGCAGCATTAAGATGCATGAGCTACTGGTAAGTAGTTTGGAAACAGGCTGGCTTAAAATATTGCCTACTGAAAGATACAGGAAAACAAGCACGGTCAAATGGCTTATGCACAGAACTATTAAAAAAAAACCCCTAAATTGCAAGCCAGCTGTGCTACTGAATTAGCATCTGCATTTCCACCAGGTTGCAAGCCTGTTGTGTCTCAATATCTATAGCTGTGAAAAGAGAATACATAACATTTATCTGTTCAGTTTATGAAGATTCAACTGGAAACCTTTTGGGCCAGGTAATGGGTCTCTCATTCTACTCTTCTGAAGACTGAGCAAGTGACAACACAAAAAAATTCACTATTTACAATGCTGCAAGAGGAAAAAATATTTGGGCAATACATAAAGTTCTAGTTATATGTCTAACATCTAACACTAACACAATACTATTGTACTGAACACCGATTTTCTTTATTGTTTTCATTCCACATCAGTAAACCAGAAATTAATAAAGGAACATATTAACTTCCTGAACTCTTACAAATGCTTTATAAGGGTTAAGTAAGTTCTACGCAGACTAATAAAGAGCACCAATTTCAAGACATGAATATTATGTAAGCAGACAAGCTCAAGAAAGTAGTTTCTCAAAAACCAGGAATGAAATGAGTTTTGGGGGGAAGAAAGGGCAGGGTGGGGCAGGCAAAAGGGGAAAGGACAATTTCCCACGTGAACTGTGAAGCTGTTTCACAATGCCTTCCAAAGCACCTCAGCCAGGATGAATTTTGCTGTACGTCTGCATATACTACAAGTCAAGTAGCCTTACAATGGTGGCACATATCACTGCTGTACAGATGCTTTAGGTCACCCTGTCGTGCTAGGAAAGGAAAGATCCCTCTCTTGACCTCTTGCATAGTTCAACACTCCTTTTGGAGAGGCGCAGGAGAAGAGCTGTTTTGTGGACTGCCATCCTTTTAGTGTCTTGAAGAACCACAGTTGTAGCATGCGACTTTTCTACTTCAGGCACAGATTAGTACAAATTCCACCATAACTGGCAACCGCCTCTGGGCAACACCTGTACCATTCAAACAATTACTTGCTAGCCTGAACCTGGCATCAGAAGCTGCCCTCCTATCCCAGGCACAACATTACATAGAAGTCTGCAGCTTGCTTTTCTTCATGCTTCACAGACTTCCCATTTTCATAGGTTTCTGAAGAAAGCCAAAGACAATGTATACTGGAGTATGCCTTAATGTCTGGATGGAAAGGTTCACCTTCAAACTCGTAACAGATGGAGACAGTGCATAACCCACTGCATGATTCATTTAAAGGCTCTCTCACAAGGCAACTTAGCCTTCCAATTATCAAACTAGACTCTCAGAGAGCTGGGAAGGGTATGGCTCTTTCCTAGATAACAATGATAGAGTCCAGAAACAAGGTCAACAATAAAATGGGCTTTGGAAAGAATATCAGTAAGTTAATTAACTGATTCAGATAAAACTGAGCTCATCCTTGAGATCAACTTAGGCTGCCAAGCATCAAGAAGGGAAAATGCTTTATGTTTACTCTGTTTAGCTACCATTCCCAAGAATCTCCAAAAACTCACAAGATCAATCACTGTTTTGACAGAATGCTTGGATGAAGTGTACAGAAGACATCAGCTGCCAACCCACACAGAAAGTTTGGCAAGTGATGTCACATACATGCACAACACTTACCTAGCAACTGCAGACGCGTGTACACCACTAATACTGGGTTCAAGCCCTTGTCAATAATTGAAGGTAGAAAAGCCTGTCTTTTGGCAGGCAGGAGCTGATCAAAGTTCCTATGAGCACTCCCATCTGATGTGCTGTTAGAAAATATTTCTTTACTCATTAGGAATTCCAACTGAGAGGAAAAGGGTAGTCCACACAAAGACAAACTGACAAATATGCCCTTTGTCAGTACAGATACTACCACTGGCATCCTCAATTTTGTGAATATTCCCATGGATGTGGCAGTATTGAAAGGTGGTGACCTGTAGAAGCAGGACTCTACTGCAACTTCTCAGATACTTCATGTGGGTTGGAAATACCCAGATGTTAAATCCAAACTGAAGAAATAGCTGAGTATCTGGAATGGTGGAGGCAAACACGGCAATCTCAATGGGTTACGATATCGCTGAATTCATGCCTAGGATACAATGAAGACTTGCACGTTTGTTCTTTGGAAAACATCTTCCCCTGAATTACGAAGGCAACTTGTCTAAAGAGTCTAAACAAAGGAACAAGGCCTTGTTAAAGGCTCTCATGAGAACTGTCCTTCAAGAGGAACATGGAAGACAGGTGATTAGGGGTAAAAAGTGGGTTTACACAGTGTAACGATGGCTAATGAACATTATACTATATCAAATAAATGGGGCAAGGTGCCTTTAAAGACTGTTATTTTCTGCCAGAAAATCTCATGAAAAACCACATGCATGGGTAGCCAAGGAGGAAGAAAGATGGTGACTCTTCAGTACTTTGGCTTTTCTGAAGTAATTTACCTGGACAGATAATAACATTCTCTACTTCAGCAGAGTTCTTACTTTTTGATCAAGTGTCTGTAGGTACCCTTTAACTTATATCAGACACAAGCTTTTGTAATCCCTGGTCCTCAAAGCCTGATCATGGCATCCACTTCCCTGGGGATGTCACTGAGCCATAGGTACAACCAGCTAGCAACCACTCATCTGAAAGTGGTGATATCCCTTGCCATTTCTACAACTATCTTCGCTACCAACCATTCCCTTTTATTTCCTAGAGTTTCTCCTTGATGCCACAAAAAATCCAGCAGCAAAGTTCCCCTAGTCCTAAACTAAAGAAGAAGAATTTGGTAGAGAAATTACCTTAGAAAAGGACAGGAATATAACCTGTTTTGAAAGTATGTCCAGCTCTGTATGACTCCTGCAATACAGATATTTTTGAGTGTAACCTCAATAATGGAATATAAATTCTGATACACATATAGATACATCTGAATTACACAGACAGAGAAATTATGGGGCTCGATATATTTATCCAACCTATTGGAGTATTTGTCTCTTATTTTTTGTACCTCAGTTATGGATTTGAGTTTTACAGGCCTAGATCTTCTCAAAAACAGACACATTTCAAATTTTACTAATAAACTTAGAGGAAAATCTCTGTAACTATATTATTATTGCAGTCTGAGATAAACCTTAATGCGCAGTTAAGAAGTGACAGAAGATAAAAACTTTTGTATTTGCTGCTTGTCTAGTCAGAAATCCCACCATCTTTATCCCCTTAAAAAGATGTATTTTCATGTAAAAAGACACATATCTCTTTAATAAAGCAAAGATGTTATTATAAGTAAGCTCTTGTCAGCAAAGCTTATTAACTATGTGATATAAACCTTAAATGTAGTAGTAACTATTCCAAAAAGAATACAAAAGCCACATCAAAATAAAAAAGACTAAGACTCACAAACCTAAGGGAATTATTTCCAACTGGACACAGAAAATGGAGTTATCTTTTTATAAAACTCACCACATTTTACCTAGGTAATGTGGCCCAAATGGCAAAGTACAGTCCTAAAGTAATACATTGTTCAAAGATCCTTATCAGCCGCAAAGCCAAAGCTGGAACACGGCCATATCAGCTGCAAAGACAACACATAACAGAGTGAAGAGCGTAAAGGACAGATTGCAGTGTCTCCCCATTCGACTGCTGCTATTGCAAAACGCCAACCTCTGAACTAGCATCCTGTTTGTTACATGAATGTCAGTTTATTACTCAAATGGTACTATAGTATAGTAGTATGAAAAAGACTGATACAGAAAAGAAAAATTGCTGCAGACTTTTTATCTTTTTAGGAAGGTTAATTTTTGAACAATTCAAGGTTCACCTTACATTTGAGATTTCTAATATTATACAAAGACAGGAGAACACAAATAGTACCATTTGTTAAAGAAAAAAAATCTCAGAAGAATGCAGCACAAATCCTTAACTTTCATTTAGAGACTGAACAAAACAAGCATGCACACCAAACAAGAATGTGCATGGCCCCAAACCCCAATTCCCACCCCAGTGTCAATGAAAACTTAACACTTCTAATGCAAGTTTTTTTTTTCCGTAAATGAGGAAGAATGATGTAAATAGTAACATCTAGACTTATCATCTGTACACCAAAGCTCCCATTCAGTTGAACATAAGCTGAAATTTAAGCATATTGAAACAAAGCCTAAGTCTCAGCCAAACTGAATTCAAAATGCCTTAGGTATTAAGACCACAACTTCAAGACATGCAAGCTTATGATGAAATTGAACCATGACCCTTATTTTCCATTGCTCCAAAAACACGTGTAAAAATATCACCATAAAAATAGATGTTAGAATGGTGGTTTGCATCATTAGATCTTTTAGGAGTTTTACAAGTAGAAGTGGTAACTCTCCCTCTGTAACAAGGAGGTGGGTACTGTGCCCTCAAATCACCTAGAGAGCCATTCAGAGAGGCATGAACAGAATAGTTTTCTGAATCTTGATCTGGTCACGCTGCAATGTCTTGGGCTGCATTTTAATATACATAAAGCTGCTTTGCAAAACCCAGGTCTCAGTCCCAAAATTGAAGATAGAAAGGTAGAGCTAATGCTGTTCAGAAATGTTGTATGGAGATGCTTTTGTTTCACAAACTGTTTTCAAGCAGTAAATATGGAGGCTAATGCATCTTTGTGAAGCAGAAGGTTAGTCCCTCTAAGAAGGGAGTCCCCCACATGTCCCAAACACAACTTTAAAACAAACACAGTGCACTCCCATTTAGGTAGATGCAAGATTTGGCTCAACTAGGTATTAAGATTTTAAAGTGAAATTTAACAATAAGAATTTATTTAGATGTTTTTAAGCTGCCTGCACATGAGCAATTTTCTTTTTGGTAACACTACACGATTTCTTAACTTTGAGAAAGACATACTACTAGACTGAAAAGAAAAGCTACACCTGATATTCCCCAATTCACTGCCTAATATGTGATGCCTATATATATATATTGATATTCGGCTGGTTTTACCACAGCAGCCATGAAAAGGTCAAGTTTAAAATCTCTGCTCACAGAAGGAAAAGTGGCAGCGAAACCTCAACTCTGGATGTGAGGAGAGCAGACTTCAGGCTGCTCAGGGTATTAGTTAAGATCCCCGGGGAAAATGTTTTTGCAGGTGCTGGTGTCCATCAGTGCTGGTAACGTTTTAAACATCACCTCCCAAGGGCACAGAGCAGCAATTCCTCAATGCTGGAAGTCAAGCCAGTGCAGCAGAAGGCCAGCTTGGCTGAACAGGAATGTTCTCTTGGAAAAAAAGCAAAGAAGGAAGGTATAAGCCCAGCAGAAGCAAAGTCAGAGGACATGGGACTACAGAGATGCTGCTGCCACTGTAGGGAGAAAATTCAACTGCAGTCAAAACTCAACTGGAGTTGAAGCCAGCCGGAACTGCTGGGGATAGTAAAAAGATGTTTTTAAAATATATTAGTGGAGAAATTACTTCAGCCCATTACAGGATGAGAATGGTCACCTCACAAACAGGGACAGGGACAAGGCAGAGGTGTTTAATGCGCTCTTTGCCTCTGTCTCCAGCACAGATGACAAACCAAGGAGGTCTCAGTGCCCTAAGCTGGAGGACCATGACTGCAGGAATGAACATCTCCCAGTCGAGCCTGAAAGGGTGTGGGATCTGCTGCTCCAGCTGGATCCCTACAAATCTACAGGGCCCTATGGGATTCATTCAAGAATCCTCAGAAAGCTGACTGATGTCATAGCAAAATCTCCCTATTTTTGAGTGGTCTTGGGAATCTGGAGAGGTCCCAGCTGACTGGAAGGTGGTGAATGTTTTCCCGATTCCAAGAAGGGCAAGAAGAACCCCAGAAACTACAGGCCTGTCAGCCTCACTTCAGTGCCTGGTAAAGTTATGGAGAAGATTATTCAGGGACGCATTGAAAAACACCTGAAAGACAACACAGTCATCAGTCACAGCCAGCACAGCTTCATGAGAGGAAAGTCCTGCTTATCAAACCCCACTTCCTTTTATGACAAGGTAACCCACCCAGCTGATCAAGGGAAGCCAGTGGATGTAATATTTTTGGATTTCAGTAAAGCTTTCGATGCTGTCTCTCATAGCACCCTGCTGGACA
>VXBT01007163.1:13471-53770 GCA_013400235.1 Oriolus oriolus | reverse complement strand
ACATAAGAAAGATATAAAGCTATTAGAGATTATCCAAAGGAGAGTAATGAAAATGGTGAAGGGCCTTGAAGAGAAGCTGCATGAGGAGTGGCTGAGGTCCAGCCTAGAAAAGAGAAGACTGAGGGGAGACCTCATCGCAGTCTGGAGCTTCCTCATGTGGGGAGGAGGACCAGACACTGATCTCTTTTCTCTGGAGCCCGGTGACAATACCCAAGGAAATGGCCTGAAGTTGAGTCAGTGGAGGTTTAGGTTGGATATGAGGAAAAGGTTCTTCACTCAGAGGGTGGTTGGGCACTGGAACAGGCTCCCCAAGAAAGTGGTCACAGCACCAAACCTGACAGAGGTCAGAGAGCATTTGGACAATGCTCTCGGCACAAGGCGTGACTCTTGGAGATGGTGCTGTGCAGGGGCAAGAGGTGGATTTGATGATCCTTGTGGGTCCCTTCCAACTCTGCATATTCTACGACTCTCTGAGAAATGGCTTTCCCATAAAGAGATCCTTGCTATCTGCTGCCCTTTTTGAAGTCTGTGAGATTTCAGGAGGTAATGTATTTTCCTTTTGGTACCTTAATGTGGATTTGGTGTCTAAGTTTACCACACGCATCTGAAAATGCTAATGTAATTGCATATGACAAGGCATAAACCTTTGCCTAAAAAAATCCCATTAGGTATATTCTGCATTTATTTCACTCATTTAAATTATAATTCAAGTAATTTAAATCATTTATAATTTAAATATATCACTTTTATAATATCTTTTATAATTCAAATAATTTAAATTATAATTCTAGTTGCATATAATAAAAAGCACATATGTGCACAATTGGCCAAATTTCACAGTATGTACTTATAAAAAATTAGTTTTAAAAGTAGAATTTGGAAAAATAAAAACACTTAAGACCACTAAATTGTTTTACATGTTCAGTGTGTCTAAGCCATGCACTTTTAGAAGAGCTTACAAAAGGCAGCTACAACCCTACTACAAAACAGCGAACTTCAGAAAACCCTGGCAACCTCCTGGCAAAAGCAGTGCTATTAACGTGATGCATCTCCTCTGTTGTTTGATCCAGCTCTCCCTTCCCAGCACCACTGCCAACCAGGACTGCCACCTGCTGACCACCTTCTTGCTAGGTCTTAAACTGCAGCAGTAATTAATTAGCACAGGGGGTGGCAGACAGATTAGATGGATTGAAAATATCCACTTTGGAAACACGGTATAAGGTTTCTGTTCAAAGAAGAAAATTTTCATAACATGTTTAAAGAAAAGGGAAAATTAAGAACTTGCATCTGTCCCAATGCACCATGCCTGAATAATGGCTCTACTATTACTGAGCAATATTGCCAATTTATCTGTAAATAACAGTAAGATACAAACCTAATTTGAGGAAATTTATATATTCAGGAAAAAAGTAATCCCCCTAAGAGGAAAATCTTTTATAATCACTAAAATAATCAACAAATTAAAATATCCGATAAATGCACCCTCAAAAGACAAAAGATTTTTTTTTATTATTTTACCAAACCACTGTTAGCTCACATTAAAAAACTTTATTCTGCTTTGTAGAAATGGAAATAGAACATTTCAGCCTCATATTTAGAAATAATGCACACAAGACTTCACTAATAAACTTAAACTATACATTACCAATATCATATCAAACACAAAGGTAAATCCAAATAAACATTATAAAAATAAATTATTGAAGCCTATTCTGAAATATATACATGCTCTCTACTTTCAAGTTACTCTATATAACTCAGTTTCTGGTAACACTACATTTCCCTTAGGGACTGATTATGTAAATCTGTAATGTATAAAAAAATGTATGAAGCAGAGCTGAAATAAAAGACCAGAAATCAGACTCAACTTTAATACAACTAGAAGTAAGTTATATCAACTACCATTTTCCCTCCCAACATTCTTCAGCCTGTAATTACATGACAACAGCAAAACCTACAAACAGAAATTTTGAAACTGTCTATACTTTAGGACTCTTAAAAAATTGTAAATTGAAAGAGCAAACAAGTTCTCCTCCAGTGAGCCATACTTTGCTGCCATATTTTAGCAAGAAATATTTCATGGTAACAGATATAGGTCCTGATATTCTCATTAGAGCCACAGTCATCACATACATCTGAATATTTACTACACTATCAAACAGTCATGACAAATATTTGTTCCGATCACACATAAAATTTTTGAAGACAATGGTCTCAGCATTCAACTAAGAGAGTAAAAATAACAACATCGTATCTCACAGCCCATGTTCTTACCAAAATTCTCTGTAGTTTTAAAACTGCAGAAAGAGACATCAATCAAGTATTCCTAAAGTGTGTTTCCACCTTTCACACATCTAGAACTTGATAAATATGCTAATGTTGTTCTGCACCACAAATACACACATTCACAAAGACCCATCAAAAGTTAATACATCTGCTATTTGATTATTTTCTGTGTACTGCAGTGTGTTGATTTTCAACTCTTTAACACCATTTAGGTTCTTTACAGCCTGAATATAATTTTTATATATGGGATGGAAGCCAGGACTTGCTGCCAGAGGTGATACAAAGAACAAAAAATGAGTTCTTTCTCTCAAAAGATTTTTATCTCCTTCATAGGGCGTTTAGAGGCAAGAACTTATTCAGTAAGTTGCTATCACTATTTCTTACACTGGAGGAAAGGTTGCTTGAAGTATTAATCTGATGATCTGGGGAGTTAAATCCATAAGCTTACACACACAATGCAGGAAGTAGGCTATTTTTCTTTTATACCCCAAATAAAAAGCAAACTCTGTTTATCTTGAGAGATCTAAGAGATTTTCTTATCTGGCATTTCTACTCTCTACCTTATGCATTTTGATATATAATCTGGTACAAAAATACTTCCCAGTATCAACATGACATCAAATGAAGCAACTTCAGAACACATATGAACTGAAGATTTTAACTTCTCATCAGATTAGTGTTTTGTCTTTCTAGGGAAGACTTCTCATCGTTTCAATAAATATTACACACCCTGAAGTGGATTATACAAACAAAGAAAGATAGCAATGCACTAGCCACCCTAATGCACACGGAATCTGCTGCAATTTTCCTTTTCACTGAAAAGGCAGTAGGAAATTACAAGTGGGAGATCTGACAAATTATTATCTCGTTTTCTGCTGCTGAGCATTTGTTATGATCCCTGTGAAGCAATGTGCCTCAGCCGCATGATTTACCCATTTGGCTGCAGCACTGGTGTTCCCCCATCAAGACAGTTTCCATACTCCCACTTCACTTCTCTTCCCTACCATTGATCCTGCCTGGTACGCATCTGACTTTGACTACCCTGGGTGGTCTCCTGTCAGATCTCAGTGATCAGTGTCTCTCTCCACCGGTTGCCTTCTGGGGAGACTCCTATCACCTGTGCTCTTACATGCATCTGACAACTTTATTAGCTGACTCTGATAGCGCTTCAGAACATCTTCATGGTGCACACACCCTTCCTCAAACAATCCCACCTTTGTAGTTGACTTAGAACAAATAATTCTATGAACACTTCAGCTTTTATACTCAATAATAAGGTTGAAATGAAGAGAAATTTCACATTATGTGCAAGCTGGGGGTTAGTTTTCATGTTTGGGCTCAAAAAATCAATCCTGGATTGATTTTTGTGTATATATTGTTATTGTCAGAGGATTAATTGATGAATTTTTCATTTGATGAGTCAGGTGAAATGGGCTCCAAGACACACAGTGAGGAGAATTTTAATTTATTCTACTTCTTGGTGCGGTGCAGCAACACTGTCCATTGTGATATTTTGTCAGATTTTTCCTGCTCAAAAACCATGTTTAGAGTACCTTTGAGTGCAAAGCTGAATTTCTGAGTATATGCACATCCCACATTGAAACTTGCCTAAGTTAGAAGTTTCTGAATGGATATTAATTTTGGTGGGGGTTTTGGTGGTTTTTTGTTTCCTTTTTTTGTTGTAGTTTTTGCTGCTGTTGTTTGTTTGTTTTTTGAGAGTGCCCTTTAATTTTAAATGTTCTGCGTAGACTTTCACACTTTCTATCATTAAAACATATTTGAAATTCAGACTTTGGAAAATATGAGCCTAGATTAACACAAGAAATCTCAATTCAATAGAAAGCATAACCTCATGCTTCACTTACACTGCGCTAGAATTTTTTTTAACATGGCTTTCAAATGAAAAAACTCATATCCTCACATTTAAAGTTTACCTTTTCCTGTTCTAAACTTGACATTAGAAGTTGATATTTTAATCTCTGATACATTCCAGTGTCTTGGTGTGAAAACACATGAATGATGAGATTGTTTAAGTCAGCGTTCCTCTAGCTCATCTGCTGAACACAACAGACCAGAAGTGTTGTGTGCAAGTGAAAATATAGTGTCTATTTGTAGGTTGATGCCATTAAACTCCCCCAGTTCTGGTTGGTTCCATATGAAATACTCGTTTTGATGCAGCAGAAGGGTTCACTGCTTGCTCTGACTTTCAGATGAGTCTGCAAGGCTTTATTCAATACCCTGGCATGCCTGAAGTACAGGAGGTATAAATATATTTTCCCAGGTCAGAAAAGGAGGCAAAAAGATGGCATATGAAGTGCCCTTATAATCCAATATAAACCTCCTGCAAGGTTCAGGTAGGTTTGCCTGAGCACTAGAAAGCAATCCGGCGCAGGACAGGCTGCAATCACTGACAAACACCAGTAAGATAAGGGTGTTCAGTTTCACCCTGTGGATGAAAGGATAACCAGAAACAAGGATCATCTCACAGCTAAGAGAAAGCGCACATAAATTCACAGATCTTTTCCAAACAAATTGGTTTGGAAATTCTTCCAGACTGTGTTCTTCCAGTACCCTTCTATAGAAAGAACCACATACTATAGGGACAGCGAACAGCAATTCTAAATTGCTATTTAAGATGGACATTTCAGCAACACTGAAAGCCCCTCAAGTGAAGCCCCTCAAGAATCAATACTGCTCCTTACATAGTGCTGTAGAAACACACCAGAAGTTCTGTCTCCTACGAAATCAACATCCAAATTTGTGCTGAGATCCACAGAGAAAAGTATCACTAAATGAGACAAAGCAAGAACGATCAAGGTAGACAAAGGAACAAAAGAAAGAGGGATTAAAGACAAATGAGATGCTCTAGAAGTAAAACCAGAGTTTAAAGATCAAGCTGAGAGCTGGTCTGCAAGTCACTATACCCACTCTCCATGACATCTGAAAATTCATGGCAGTCAGAGGAACTTCCAGGTAATTAGAAAAGAAGAATCACTGTACCCACCATTTAAAAGGGTAGAAAGGCAAACCCTGGAAACTCCCAACTGGTCAGCCTCACCTCTGCGCCTAGGAAGCTCACGGAACAGATGCTCCTTGGAGCTCTGCTAAGGCACGTGGAGGACAGGGAGGAGATCAGAGAGAGCCAGCACAGATTCACCAACAAAAAATCCTGTTTGACCAAACTAGTGGCCTTCTATGACAGGATGACTGCATCAGTGTACAAGGGAAGGGCTACAGATGTCATTTATCTGGACTTCAGTAAAACCTTTGACACAGTCCCCCGAAAACATTATTTTCTCTAAACTGCAGAGAGACAGGTTTGATGAGAGAACTGTTAGATGGGTAAGAGTGGTTGGATGGTCACATCCAGAGGGACATAATCAATGGCTCAGAGTCCAGACGGACATCAGTGACAAGTGGTGTCCCTCAGGGGTCTGTACTGGGATGAGTGTTATTTAATGCCTTCATTAATGGCATAGACAAAGTGATCAAATGCTCCTTCAGCAAATTTGCAGATGACACCTAGCTGAGGGGTGCAGTTGACACTCCTGAAGGATGGGATGCCATCCAGAGGGATTCAGACAAGCTCAGGAAGTAGGCCTCTGGAAATTTCATGAGGTACTGTCCTTCTGAAGCCCCCCCTCACTGCACTGTAACAGTCAGGTTATTTTACCTTTCTCATGTATCTCCTGATTACAACAAGCTTCAGTCATATGCCCACCCAAGTAAGAAAATTACTTCAAGTAATACTTCACAATCAAGTACTGCATATATTAAGTGATCAGACATATGTATACAGTCCATTGTGTGATTCTTTCCAGTATTTCCCCTTATAATAATAATGATGCAGGTAATTTTCCAATGAGAAACATGTATTTATAAAGCTACTGATATATTTAAGCAGATCTTGGCATCTTACTATGTATATCATTACAAAAACTGGACACTCATTTTCTGGGCAGAGGTACACTTCATGTATTTTTAAGGAGGTCTAATAGTTACTTTTACTTTTTATTAGGTTTTGGCTTGTTTTTCACTTTTTACAGTTTTTCAGTTGTTATTTTGTTTATAATAGTGTATATTAAAAAAAAAAAGAGGAAACATACACAGAAAAAAAAATCAGATGCGTAAGATGGATATCAAATATATTTTGTCCATGAAAAGTTTTTACACAGTGAGGTGTGTGCTGATGGAGACCAAAAACCTCTTATCTTAACAACTGCCGTCTAGAACTGCACAAGACTCTCAATTGCTTTTTTAGATCTGGAATGACCACACAGAGGAATAATTAAGACAATTCAGTCTTCACAATCATTCAACCCTTTGAATCTGTAATAAAACTGTTACTAAGAGAGTGATCCAGGAAAGCCCAGCCCACTGTTCCCTTTACAGTCAATGATGGAAGAAGCGAGTATCTGGAAGGTGATTCTCATTGGGTGGCTGTTCTGAAGAGCCTCAGTCTCCACAACAGCAGCCGTGCAGAGGTCAAAACTGACACAATTTCTATTCCTATTCCTCGCTATGCTCTCCTTTGTGCCTGCTTTAGCATCCATCACGCAGGAACAAAGTCATCTGATACAGTGCAAGTGCCTGAGAAGAAGGTACTGCCAGAGTGAGGGAGAAGAGAGCTGGTGTCTCTCCATCTCTGCCATCACAAGTTGCTAATTTAAAACGCAAGCAGAAATGTGAGCCTGTGGTCTCAGGTGAACCTTAGGTAAACCTTCCAAGGATAATTTGGATACCTCTCACTGCATCCACTGATAGTGCAGATTTCTGGGATCAGTCTTTTACTGTGTGTGTTAAATATTAAGCAATGCATTTATATGGATAACATCAGGAATAGTACAAACAAAATCTATGGTGATTCAGCTCCTAAAACTAACAGCTATAAAATATTAATAAAAATCACTTCAGAAATACACATTTCTACCCCATGTAAGCATCCCTAGAATTTAGTTTTCTACACCAAACATTTTGTAATTATTTTTCACTATTAAATGAATAGTGAGGTACTACTGAGAAGTACCCAAAAGTAGGACAAATATTACTGTACTTCTCACAAAAGAGAACTGAAGCAATTGAAAATACGCTTTGTCAAAAATGTCACTGAACTTTCATACATAATACAAATACTAGCAGTGCAGTTGCAACCTGATAAAACTGAGATTTTAAATGAAAGTACTACCCTGCTACTTATAAATCAAAAGAGAGTGACTTCTTGAAGTTAAGCTGCTTGTTATATAAAATTGAATCAGACCAGCATGAAACTTCGTGCAGAATTTTCTGGAGCCTAGCTGTGTAACTTTAAAATACACTATAATATTATAACTATGGAAACTTAACTGATTGTAACAACCTGATAAAATTTCAAGAGGCTGTGTGGGGTTAACACTTTTAGAGCCATAAACTGATTTTGAGGCCAGACATTCAACCCATGTGCCACCTCTCCTGAACAGGACACTTATTTGAAGAAAAGTTTCTGTCTTTGCACCATATTCATTTGGGGGTTTCATTTGAGTTGGGCTGCTAGTTTGGATCTGTGAGCAAAACTCACCATCAGTTTGAATTTGTGTAAAAGGATGAAAATGTTCATGGTAGGAGGAGAAGAGAAAAGAAAGAAGAGGTATTTCTTAAAGAGTACCTTCTATCAAGGTAAAAAGAATTGCCACCTGGGAGAAAAGTATTATGTTACAGCTCCCAATTTATATGTCAAATGCCATAAAACCATTTCTGAATGTATTTCCACAGAAAAGTCCTGTCTGCTCTTCCTAGATACAGAGGTGTCCTGTAGTTGTGGTTCTTCACCTATTCTGAAGGCAAAACCTGTTACCCCTCCAATACAGACAGGAAATATGAAAATGCTGAAAGAAATTTACCACTTTACAAACAAGCAGGCCACAGCTCAAGCTTCAGTGTGTTATCTTTCATTCTCTAAAATCTAAACTTCCTAAGAAATGTCCAGACTTATAACTACACTTAATGCAAAGATATAAAGGAAAGCAAGTAATATAAATCATAAGATTGTCTAAATAGAACCAAGAAATGATCATCAGAAACAGTAATTGTGAGAAGGTAAGAGGCTTCACACAAATAATCCCTAAAACCAGATACCATGAATAGAAGACGTAGGAACAATGTACTTATTACTATCTATATTAAAGAAAAAAAAAGAAAAAAAGAAAAAAAAATATGAATTGACACTAAATGTGGACACTTGAAAGAATAAAAACATCTTTATTTCCTTCCAACACTGCTACTTCCGATGACATTATGAGAGAATCATCCTTTGTAACCACATTAGTCAAAAATTCCTTTCCTAGGCCCCCTTTGCAAGCACCCGACTGCACACAAAATTCAACTCCTGAGATCCAGCCATAGATCTCTCTTCGAGACCAGGTAAGGGCAAAACCATCAAGAGACAATAAAAGACAAGCAAGGTGAGGGAAAACACTAAGTCAACAGACAATGAAAGACTGGGAAAAGAGCATTCAAAAAAGCATTCAGGTAAAGTAAAGCTTTACAGAGTTTGAAATATATATGATTTTATTGATAAAATTATGTACTGGGGGGGGGGGGGGAAGTTAACCTTTTCCAAGTTCATTATTACATGTGGCTCAAATTTCTTAAATAAGTATCAGAATTCTTGTTTTTTAAAAAATTATCCAATTATTATTAAAACCCCATCCTAATAGGGAAATTATATTATTCCCATTTGTGCAAAGTAAGAATATTTCATATTTGTTTTTTGATACTTTCCTTAAGCTATGCATTTGTAATTTAGGCATTATTGTGTTATTAGTAAATAGTCTTGCAGTCACTGGATTTTACTTAACAAGCTCAGAGCCCTTCAGAAGAATAACAATATTTCTAATCATTAGCATTATTAGTTATCCATACAATTTTGTAATTTAATTGAGAGGAACATCCTTGATGTTTCCAAATAATCAAACCGCCACTCTGCCTTCTGACAAAGTAACTTATGCTGCTTTTAGCAATCATGTTCCAACATGCATAAAAAAAGGATTCTTTTCCAGAAGCATCAATAACTGCTCTCATTCTTCTACTGCACAATCTGTTGTGAGGCAGACATCCAAAGTCATCTCAAAACACTGCATGAGTGTTGATTTAAAGGTTAACTAGTCATCTTTTTTTTTTTTTTAACTCCTTTCCCCATGTCTCCTTGTGGAGTTGCTCAATTATCTTACAAGTATAACCTGATATGCAGACTCTGAGTCAACTTAGAGCAAAAAATATGCAACTGCTTCCGCAGCATCAGTTTGGATTCCCTGGCCTCTGAACCCAGCCTCTGGAAGAATGCAACTGCAGATTGAGGAACTGGGAAAAGGATACCTCAAAAGGCACAACTGCAGCAGTTCTACCGAGGCCTATCTGGTCAGATGCTCTGTAGAGCTCTGTTAGACCAAGCACAGAAGATCATCACCAGCTTTGCTCACGGGCAGAGGAGTATCTATCTACACCTGTCAACCAACAGGTCTGATCTTTAAATTCCTTGGCAGCTCTAGATTTTCTCTCCCACTCCAAACTTCCTGTACCATTGGCATCCAGCCATATACAGCAGTAATGCTCTGGACCCGTACCTAAAACTGTATGTCTGGAATGTTCCCATTGCATGGTACATTCCCACCAAATATAGACACTGGCCAGACCCATGATTTAGTATTAAAATATTCACTGATAACAACATGTTATTTATTTTCACCTGTGTTTCTTGTTTCCTCAGTTTCTTTCTGATCCTTTGCAACAGAATTTCCAAATGTTACCTAACAGATCTCTTTTATTCATTTATTGCCTACCAAATTAGGTGATAAAAGGCATAATTATTCATACTGACTATAGGTACACCTTCCTGTTAACAGGTTTTCCTTAAAATCCTGTAAAGACTTGGCTTTTAACTATATGCATAGATTCATAGAATCATTTCAATTGGAAAAGACCCATAAGATTACTGAGTCCAGCTCAGTAACCCAGCACTGCCAAACCCACCACTAAACCATATCCCAAAGTGCCACATCTACACGTTTTTAAAATCCCTCCAGGGATGGTGACTCCACCATTGCCATGGGCCTGTGTCAGCACTTGATAATCCTCTTGGTCAAGAAATTCTTCCTAATACCAAGTGCAACTTGAGCCATATCCTTTCATCCTACTGCCTGTTATCTGGGAGAAGTGACAAACCCCGACCTGGCTACAACCTCCTTTCCAGGCAGTTTTAGAGAGCGGTGAGATCTCTCCTGAGCCTTCTTTTAGCCAGGTTAGACAACTCCAGCTCCCTCAGTCACTCCTCGTAAGACTTGTGCTCCAGATACTTCCCCAGCTCCATTTGCCTTCTCTGAACTTGTTCCAGCACCTAAATGCCTTTCTTTCTTGTCATGAGAGGTCCAAAAGTGAATGGAGGATTCGAGGTGCAGCCTCACAAGGGTTAAGTACAGAGGGACAATCACTGCCCTGGTCCTGCTGGGCACACTATTCCTGACACAGCCCAGGAGGTCATCAGCTTTCTTGGCCACTTGCTCACACTGCTGGCTCAAGTTCAGCCCCTGTTGATATGTACCCCCAGGCCCTTTTCTGCTGGGCAGCTTTCCAGGCACTCTGCTCCCAGCCTGTAGCTCTGCATAGGATTGTTGTGACCAAGCGTAGGCCCCGTATTTCACCTTATCAAAGCTGATACCATTGGCCTCTGTCTGTTGGTCCAGACGTGAATTTACTCCTTTATTCACTGCCTTAGAGAAAAGCTGGTTTTTACCATCTCTTTCTTGCTGTTGGAATCACCAATCAAAAACCACTTTGCTGCTACTACAGATTTAATTTTCCTTTCTTTGCTATTTAATACACTTTGTTTTAACAGAGGTTTTTTAATTTACTTATTAGAGGCTAGTTCTACTTCCTCCTTTCACAGGCTTCTTGAGAAGATACTTGAATATGACGTGTGATTATAAAATCATGGTTCATTTATGTGTGACATCATATTCATATTCAGTAGTTAAATCAGAAGCCCAAACATACAAAATTCTGAACACGTTGAGGCTAATCAGTTAAAAGTTAAGCTTACATCCTGGAATAAGCTTTTGTTCTGTTTTCCTTGAACTTGTATCCACCCCATCTCTCCAAAAGTGAGGACATCAACAACATCTATGACAATCAAAGCGGGAATGTTTTGCCAGGATTCCTGCTTTTCCAAGTCTCTTGAATATGGTTGAAAATTGTCCTCAGCGCAAAGTTTACACAGGTAGTTTTCTGCTAGGATTTCCATAGCAATTTTTGAAATCACTGGCACATACCTCTCTTTGCCTTTCTCATCTACTACATCTCCAAGTCAAAATATTTTAACACACAATCAATATTCTTTTTATTATCTAACTAGCAATCCAGTAAATAACAGGAGTAGAGGAGAGAGGAAGAATACAAGAATTTTAGTCCTTGGTTTTGGGCTCTCCCCCATTCCTGCTCCATGCCTTACTCAAACTCCCACAAAACTGGCAGATCTGGGCTTTTCATTTTCTTACACAAGCTGCACCGCACTATTCTTTACATCCAGTTTGGAATTTATTATAAATAGCTACAGAAAACAGGAAAGGAAAATAGACTTTTAAAGCCTTAAGAATAATGTTCCTAACCATCCAATATATTTACTAGTCTTTTTTTATGCGGACTTCAAACAAAACATAACTTTCTTTATTCACAGTGAGCAGTAGTTTTCCATGAAAATGGCTGCTGATTACAGCATTTCTCTAACAACATTTGGTTTGAGGTTTGGAGCATTCCACAGATCAGTTCAACTAAACTATGGCTTTAGGCAGACACTCCACTGTTCAGAATTTCTCTATCTAAGAGATGAACCCTTTTTGCACAGTAAATTGGCTGAAAAATCAGTAGTTGATGTCCAGGAACAGAAAAGAGCAGCAATTTTTGCAGTAATTTTTAAGCTATAGACGCATACAGCACCAAGTGAGTGAAATGCAAAGGATGGCAACTGCTGATCTAGCTTGTCCTCCATGCAGAATACAAAAACTGAATGACAAAGTCCTGTACTTAACAGAACTTAAAGGGATACTGCACATTTTATTTCAATAATCCCTTTAGTCTGGTTACAGATCTGCAAGAGTGATAGCTAAAGTCCAAATTATTATAAGTTATCTGCTCTAAAAATATTACTACGCATTTTCAGGGACTGCAAACGTATCTTCCTTCTAACTGATTTTTAAAAACCCAATCTTTTGTAATTATTAGAAATAATCTCAGCTCAAAAAGAAAACACAGAATTTTATGGGAAGGAAACATAAAATACACAGATTGAGGAAAAAAAAGGCAACCAGCACCTTTATTTTTACAATTTAGGTTAGAGCCACAAGAAATTACAAACGTGAAAATAAATTACTTCTGAATTTTGATGAAGGTATAAGACAACTATTTAAAAAGCAAAATGCTTGAATGCTATGCAAAATATTAAAAAGGGAGAATGATGGATGTAACAGAAAAGGCTCTCCTCTGAACAGTAGCCAGATGCAAATGGCAGCACTGTGTACACGGTCTTTTGTCTGTTTGACTTTCCAGCATTTCTGACAAATTTTACTGAATTTTCAGCTAGTTTGGCTCTGCTGAAAGCAGTATCATGCAAATCTAACTCCATTTCATTTCACATACAGAATCCACACATTTCTCTGGAACTAATTTTAGTTACTAAATGCAACCATATAAAAAACCCCAAAACAATACAGCGACTGCCAGCCAGCTATTGAAGAATGTAATTTGATAAACAATGGACCAGTTTGCCAAAGGAATCATTTTGACTGGTGACAGTGAGAAAAATGGGGTAGTCAGAAAGGTGTATCTCTACATTTTACATGAGCATTAGCCATCAGATTTATTCATAACTTGATTATACCCAATTCAACAATTGTTGAGGCAGTCAACACACATCCTCTCAATGCCACTGGCTTGTTCAAAAGAAGTCAGAACTTTCTAAGAACATGTTATTTTCAGAGCAACATTTTCATTGATCAAATATATATCCGTATCTCTACAAGCATCACGTAATTTTGAACCATCTACCTGAAAAATTACCAGGCTTTAATTATTTCAATTCTAAACTGAAATTTTTTGATCTGACCTTCTTTCAAACAGATGATAATTCTTGAAAGCTTTCCTAATACAATACAAGTTCTATTCACCTGAATGAAATCTGCATTTTCTGGGACATAATAAAGACTCCCCACATTTTTTAAGGTTTTCCTGATACTTGATTCTCAAAACACTAATTGGCAATCAGAAAACCAATGTTGAAGACTGTTCCTCATAAACGGAGGAACACCACACACAAAACCAGAAATCATGTAGGAGAATGGATATACGTCCTTTTTTTCCATTTAATAACAAGATATTTCTGGATATTTCAGAGGGATCCAAACCTGTCCTATGAAGGCCAGCCTGCCATTCTTTGGCCATGAAAATCCTAGATAATACAATGAAATAAAATTTATCTTGCACAGAATGCTATAATAAACCATTATTTTTTATTAAGTATATTGAACGCAAGTGAAAAACAAAGGTAGTCAGTCCAACATTTGCTGAAGAGATGCCAAAGACATCTGCAGTGCTATGTAGAAGAATCTAAGTCACCTACTCTATCTACTGCCAGCCTTTCTCTAGAAACACTGCTGAGCTGAGCTAGAAGTTCATTCTTTCACTTGTTGACAGGATGAATATCCTAAAACTCATCTATTAAGCTTAAATACAGATACGCATACAAGTAGCTGCACTGCAGAGGTGTGCTAATATTTGGCAAATAATTACATATAAATTTCCACCTCAAAAACAGTTATGAGATTTTAAAAGAAAGAACACTTAACACTTCATGGTGAAAATGGAAAAGCACTACATTATGATTAATTTTGTACAAAGAATTGACAAGATGCAATGCCGTTTTACAACAACTGGAAACATTATGATCAGTATGCAAAATCAGAAAATCCTCAGGCCAGATATGCAATTACCTGCATTTATGATGAAATATCACTGCCATGCCCACAGTCAGGTCAGCCACACTGAAATCTCCATAAGAAGTGCATAAAAGCAAATTAAGGGCAATGTGCCTGACACACTACCACTTTTGAGAAGCATTTTCAAAGTTGCATTTCAGGCTTTTTCTTAGCACTGAATGCTCTGTTCTAACTATGGGCTCCAAGTGGAAAGATGCAGAAAAGGCAGGGTCCATTAGCTACTTCTATAAATTCTACATCATAATAATGAAGATGCAAATAAAATAAGCATTCAAAATGAAGTTTTAAGGTGCTAATATTAGATCTAGATTAATAAATAATAATATTAATAATGATAATACAATTTTAACCCTCTCCTGATAATGTCTGTAATTCTTCAAACTTCAAGAAAATTATTTTGATTCAGTAAGGATTTGAGCAATGCATACACTCTTCTTCATCCTTTTTACTGCTAGTACTTTTTCTGCTTAATTTTTTCCTGGCACATTTGCACTGAGAGAAATAATCCATATTTATTTTAATACAAATTGATGCTGCTGTTTCATTTGCTAAGTGAAGTCAGAAGCTAATATTTGTAAAAAAAATACAACTTACCACACTTGGGCTTAGCTGGGTTTGTAATAACAAACAAACACACACCCCACCCTAAAAAAAGTACTAAGTAAAAAGAGTAGTGGTACAAAAGCATTTTGGGAATCCTCATGGGACAAAAGCTGCCTTTGTAATTGGACCGCAAAGCCCTGCAAGTATTCAAGGTGACACAGTTGTGGAGGAAAGGGGAAAGCACCATATCACTGGCAGGTGCAGAATCTGTAATCTAGCGATTAAAGGCCACTATTCCCAGAATGTGGCAATTGGGCTAACAGGATTGACACTGGGGAACTCGTTCAGCAAGTACACCAACCTCTGAATGGTGGGGATTTCTCTCAGCAGCTGCCTGAACGTCAATCAGCTGAAGGGGAATGTTACAGAGGTCACAGTTTGGGGCTGTTCTCTATGCCTGACATTTCTATCCGTTAGTCAGAAAGACAATGAGAGAGGGACAAAGCCCAAGCATTACCATAGTCCCATTCAGCAGTAAAACAAAATTGAGGGGAGTGGGAAAGGCCTCCAGACACAAAATGATCAACAGAAGAACAACTCAACCTACCCTCCTCAAGGGAAAAATCAGGAGAGCACCACAGCAATGAACAGTCCCAGGCTACAGGGACAGCGACAGCTCCGCAACGGAAGGTTAATCCCACACAAAGACGTCATTTTTCAGTTCAGCACTAAAGTTTAGTAAAGCTTATTTCTAAACAAAACTGAACGTCTGCATTTGACCTTGTAGGCAAGGTCTTTCAATGTGAATACCCTGGATTTAAAAAAATTCCAAAAGGCAATTACAAATCATAGGAACAGTGGTAGAACATTATAAATGAAGGAATTTATAATTCAGGCATATAAAATAATTAATATAATTTGATTAGAATACCTATTAACTCATAAATCCATAGCACAATGAGACAGAGGCTAATCTAGGAGATAAACTTTAGTATCCAGGGACTATGTTTCTGATAAAACCACAGCTAAAGCAGCCTTGTCCATCACATAGGTTGACAAGTCTTCACCTCAGTACAACACGCAAGTTAAAACCAGTGACATTCTGCAAACATAAAATCCCAGCATTTAGAGGGGGAACGTGGTTTAAGTAACCTAAACAGAGCAAAACGATTTGAAATCTACTTTTGACTTTTTTTACTTCTCCAGTGTTAAACAAATTGCTTAACTTACTTTGCCTCTACATTTTAACTTCAGGAAAGGATTAATAACTTTTACTAAAATACTCATATAAACAAGAGGACAAAGCATCACACCCTAGCACAAACCCCATGGTTAATACAGGCATGTAGTTTAAGAATAACTCTGCATGAATAAATTGTGTACAAACTGACATCAAAAGTTTAATAACCTACAGAGACACGCATTTAGGATCTAAAAATAATGAGATACTTTTGAAGAGATGAGAGAGAATAAACACTGTCTGGCAAAATGGTTTGTCAGGAACTGGAATTCCACTAACAATTTCAGCCCTTCACTTAAAGGAAGGTAGGACCATGCAGTTCAGTGCTACTTTGGAACTCATCACCAGGGCCTCATGCATAAACAAGAAAAAAAAAAAATTGCTTATTCACCTGAGAGAACTGAGTCTCCAGATCCATATCTCCATACAACATATACTTGTCAATAGTGGCTTATTCCTGTAATCATACTTAGAAGTTTTTGTTCAACACAGTTCCCCACTAGTGATTTTTACCCTTCAGTCTCTCCTCTGCATTAAGAAAAGGGCACTGAAACTCATAGTACATGAACAGGTTTCTAGTTAACTTGGAAGCTGAATTAAATAAAAAAGTTCACAAACCAAACACAAGAGATACTACATGCTGGACTGTGAAAGCTGTGTGGGAGCATTTCCCATAGAAACTGAAATTACTTTTCTTAACCTTTTAATCTAAGATTCAGAACAAACAACTTACAACTCAAATAGGTGAAAGAAAAATCTCATTTTTCTCTAAATAGTTCATTGACACATTCAGTTGCTGCAAATTTGTTCCTCTTTTTAAGATTTCTGCCCATTTGTTCGCAGTGGCAAACAAAGCTTTGAAGGTCTGTGTGCATGGCACAAGTCACGTGCTAGAAAAGCAAAGGGTCTGAAAGGTGAAGGTTTCTGCACGGATGCATGGCCAGATGTTTTTTTTCAGGAAGGAGTATCCTCCCAGTGTTTCAAGAAATGTAAGGAAAGCAGAAGTTTGCATACCCCAACACATCAGGGCTATGGACTTTAAAGGTAAAAAAAATTTCCTCAACACTTGTAATGTTTGGTATTAGCATCCACCATATATACACTAATGCTAAGTTTTATAACAAATGAAGTTATTAGAAGGTGTTTTTTCATTTGTGATGGGTGATACAGGAGGATGCAAGTCAAAGAGTTAAAATAAAACCCTGACGAAATGGACATAAAAATAATGGTTATACTGCACACACCTGGTGCATCACACATTTACAAGAATATATACAAGTTCCACCTGGGCATCCCTGGTCTGTAATCACTTGTAACATAAAGACATGGTCAAAATAAAAAGAGGGCACGATCCAGTTATATTGCAATGAATCTTGTATACAGAAGAAATTAGGTCAGCATGCTTCAGTTTCTCAGTATTGGTAATTATGAAAGGTTAGGCTCTTACCTTTCAAAAATTAGTCAATACAATAGCCATGAAATGTATTCATTTACTTGTTCTGGGTTTTGTATTGCCCTAATCACACTATCTTACTAATTTTTTTTTGGTAATTCCTTTCTGAAAAACTATTCCCAAATTACTTACAATAAAAACTACTTTTCAATAATGTGAATGTAAAACTGTTGTAAAGGACAAATTCTGTGAGCCTAAGGGAAAAAAACAAATAGTCTCTTAATGCTATACATGTTACTCAGAACTGTTTTTTCAGTTATTATTAGTATCTATCATTCACAAAGAAGTACTAGGAATTTTCAGGGAATAACTTAAAATGATACAGGTTGAACTGCAATGCAAAAGCAAGCACTATAAACGCATACCTTACTATTTCATAAAGTGAATAGTCCGTAGCTGGATATGAAATAAAGCAGAACTAGACTCTTATTCTGAACTGTTCATTTTTTACAGTTGATCTTCAGTTTGCTCAAATATATGACACCACCATAGTCTATTCATTTCCCTGTAAAAGCAGATTTCTCAAGAATAAGATATTATGTCTCTGAAAAAAAGTAAATCTTCTTTAGCTAAGCACTGGGCAATAGAAAAAAAAATTAAGAGATCACTTATAAAGCATGAAATCAAAGCATGAAAAACGAATGGCTACAAACTAAAGCAAACCTATATCCAGAAACTGCACATATAAAAGTGTACTGAGAAAAACAGTACTTCAGTCCTGGTCTTTGCTAACTTTTGAATACTACTGCTGTTTCCTCTACTGTACACTCTTCCACAAAACTGGTCATTACAAATCTTCAAACCATTTCAGAGCTACCCTATTTCACAGAAATGGCAGACAGCCACCTGCAAATGGACTGCTCCACTTTCAATGCCGACACGTTTCAGTGTCCCTTAAATATTTAGGGTTAGCTTGACAAAAAGATGAAGTTCTTCAGGGATGGAAAGCCATTTTACCTAAACAAACTAAACCAGTATAATATTACTTTTAATCAGTCTTGTCTCTTTGTAAGACTAATATCCCAGGACACAAGACCTTCCAGTAAGTTCACTGGAAAAATTTATTTTTCCATATTGTTTTTCACAATGCACTCTAGAAATTTCAGCTTCTGCTTGAATAGGAGTAGAAGAAATAAATAAGAAAATTGGACTTTTTCAGATATCATTAGTACTTGGTGTTCTTTTCTATGAAATAGAGTACACTGTATAACACTATTGAGAGGTGAGCTACACATTCCTGAGATGAAAATGCAAAAAATCCCAATAAAATAATTTAAAAATCAACAAAACAATAATAAAAAAGATGCTTCCAACCAACACCCACAGTTTTTTTTTTTAAATAAACTGAAAATAATGTCAATATTAAGACATTGGTCAGGATGCCAGGAGAAAGGAGTGTCATTTTTAGGCTTGTCACATATTTTTTTGAATAGCTGGTATAAGAAGATTAATTTTCGTGCACCTGTTACTGCACAATATATAACCTTGTTACAATATCTGCAACAATAGTAGACTCTGTCTTTACAGACTATAACCTCTGCTAGTTCAAAAAGGTGTTTCAACATCTACAGCTTGGATGTCTTCCATAAAAAATAGTACCAAGTATAGGGAAGGCTTCTAAACAGAATCCGTTGCTGGGTCTGTGGGTATCTGAAGGGGTCTGTTCGTGTCATTCAGCCAACCAGACACAGCCCCTCTTAACTCCCTTTTTCTCCCTCCAGAGCTCTGCCTTTCTTCCCGTTCCTTCCAACAAACAATGCCAGCAATTGGGCAGCAACACTCAAAGTCACCAAAGAAGACAGCACAGTTCTCAGTGCTGACTGCTCAAACAAGGATCACACTTCTTAACATTCCTTCTATCTGCATTGATAAGAAGAGCATTGTTTTTAACTCTGCATCTGGACAGGCTGCATTAAATTCTTCTTGAAACGTAAGAATTTCTTGGCCTCCTCCAGTGACTTCTCCCTAGGCTCTGCTGTTCTATCACTTCCCAGTATCACCTCCTCTTTCTTCTAGTTTTATATTGCTATCGTGAACAAAATGGATTCCTATATTTTCTACACATACCAGGGATAGCAGCCATGTCCATTCATACACTTTCTAATGAGTGAAAAACACACTCTTTGGTTTTGAACTTTTTAAACTTGTCCTATATTTGAGCAACCTGATTTTTACCTCTGGAGAAGCAACTTTATTGACAACCCGATTCTTTATGTCTCTTTGTATCCCATGACAGCTATGAGCTGTTACACCAAGCTGTCTGTTTTCCTACTGATCTTTATTACAATGTCCTCACCATCCCTCTCTGCAAGCACACTGTATATGATAGCTGGTAGTTTGTAAATCCCATTATACTTGAGAGGTCCAGAGGCATATACTGTCCTGCCATTAGCACACCATAATCACTTAATGTAATAGCTTTAGTTGTCCCTCAAACAAGAGACATCCTCTTTTGGGAATTGTGGTTAAACAGGTCAGCACTGAACTATTTCAGGATAAAATATGGGAAGTGGCTAGGAGCTGCAAGTCCAAACTGAACCTGAACACCTTGTCTTACATGATCCCAGCTAAGACTATACAAGAACTGGACTGCAATCAATTTGTGAAAGCATTGCATAATGCTGTGTCCCAAATGGTACGCCACAGCACATGAGGTACTGCACAGCTAAAGAACAAGTGACTCTCAACTCATACTCAATAATCCAGCTACTTCAATGATCATCTTCTAATGTCACATTTCAATGCTTAGTTACTGTCCTCAGAACTGTGGGTGTTTCAGCGATTCTCAGTCTACAGAATATCAAGACATATGCATACCTGGGGAAAAAAAGTAAGAAAATCTATAACAAATTTCTAGAATAGATTTATTACATCCAGAACCTAGACAACAGCAAATAAAAGTAGATCAACTGTGTTACTCATAAATTTGACACAGGCTTCTGATCAAAAAACGAACAGTGAGAACCTCACTCAGGCTTTTATGAGTAAAAGTAGAATTTCTTGATGCTGGTCTCCAAATTTGGTGATTAAAGAACCCTTGTACTACAGTGAATGATGGCTGGAAGTCAATTAATCTGCCAACCTTTAAAGCTCAAAAAATGCCAGTTACTTTCTTCCTACTTACTCAAAACTTTACCAAACTTAAGCTAGATTTTACAGCTGGTTTTGCTTCAGGCTGAATTCTGCTGAAAATTTCACAGTAAATCATTCATCTATATTCAAGAGAAAGTCACAACAGAACAGTTTAGTTTGCCTGTTTACAAAAATCTAGCAAACTTTGCTATCAAAGATTTTGGTGCACCTCAGTTTTTTAATCAGGGGCTTAAATTCTGGCTGGAATGGCCTCCCATTCCCATAAGACACTACTCAAACTTGGCCAGCTTACCAACTTTTGAAAATGTATGGATTCTCAGCAGACACTTCTTAAATTTTAGCAGCTGAAATATACAAGACTTAATGAAGTTAAGTGCTTGCTAAAAGTGGAAGGTTTCCACTTTTTAAGTTCAGGCCTGGACAAGCAAATGAGAAATATGGCGATCATACTGCTGTGTGTTCAATGTGCCCCTGTGCACCAAGGAATACATGGCAGAATAAAGCTATTCATTACAAACTCACAAGGAGAGGAAAGAAGAGTACTAGGGAAGCTAGTACATTTGGATGTAAATATTAGAACACAAAACAAAGGCCAGGAAATCAGCTAGATGGAATGGAAGACAGAAACTTGGGGTACTTACTACTAAGCTACTATTAGAATGTCCAGAAACAAAAGTAAGAGAGACTACACCTCCATAAACTGGCCACTTTCTGGCAAGAGCAGTGATGGTCCAACTTCATTCCCAATACAAAATGCTGACTTTATAGACATTCACACAACAAACATACACAATTGTTAAAGTGCAGCAGAACTGAAATACTTTCCAGACAAATAACACCTTCTCCTGCAAGCAATAAAGATTTATATGCAGTTCAAAAACTGGCTGAGAAAAAGCCTACAACAAGAAGTGTTTGAAAAGCTACTGCTATTTCATAATCCATTTCATAAGAACAGTCAGTAATACAGCAAACTGAAGTGTCCTTAAGATAAAACATTCTAGTTAAAAAAAAATAATACTATTTAATTGGCAGCTCAGATTGTGGGTAAACACTGTACTAATTACTCTATAAATATAACGACTGTCCCTGCTCCACAGAAAAGTAGGCTGTATCATTCAAAGTACATTCATAACTTTTTCACTGTATACAAAACTAGTCAGGAAGCTGAAAATGCACCAGAATTACATAAAAAATATGTAAAGGCTTACACACAAAAGAGTGTGCATCAGAACATACCAAAACAGATGTAAGGTCTGATTACATATCGTTCCTCATAATTCTTAGTGCTTTCTTTCGCTACCTGAAAATTCATTACACTGATTATATTTGGCATTACTTTTAAATCCAATTTTCAAAATGAAATACATTTAACATATATAAGATGGAGTTATTTTTAGACAACCCCACAGCTTGTACAAAATGTACATGAGGACTGATGTGAAGTCTGTCACAGAACCCTGATCAGTTTCCATGCACTTAAGATCCCTAGAGGCACAACATTCCTAAAGCCTGGATCACAATTACTGCAAGACATGATAGAGAGGAAAAAACAAAAAAGCAGAAAGTCCACTCCTAAACTCTGAAAAAACCAAACCAAACCACCATATAAATATCTTTTCTGCACCTCAAAATTTTTTACAGCCAACCTAGTGGAGCCTCCTTTTTAATCCTTCCTAGAAAACTTGAGGCCTTGTCATGCCAGTTCAAAAAATTAAAAAGAGCAAGAAAAACCTCCCATTTAATCTGCTGCCGAACATTCTAATACTACCAGAAAGAGTAGTATGCACTACTAGTTTAATTTCTCCAGAAAGAGCTCTCACCACCCCTGCCTGTGTGCACCAGTTTGCAGGGATCCACTCCCTGGGGCTGATGCTCTGCACACCTTTTACAAACAAAAGGTTTGATTAAAATAGGATTAAAATTAAAAATAGGTCTACTGCTAAAACCAGCATATACAGCTGTGCCTCAACATCAGCTTCATAACAAAAAACTAAAGGGAGTATATTTCAACATCACTATTAGCATAATTGTCTTGTGATGGTCAAGACACTTGTAAAATTGGTAATTGTTGCCTTCTCTTTAAATTTTCTTTTTTTTTTTTCCTGTGGTCATACTGCATTAAAAACCCCACACTTATGAGTAGTATCTCAACGAATATAGATCTTGAATGTCACCACAGTAAATATACCATAATTTTGACACTGATGCAGTACTCTGTTATATAGAAGAAATAGATTTCATTTAACTGAGCACATGGTACAGCAAAAAATATTTGTTCAGGTTCTGTAAAGCTTCTATAAGATTGTCAACTTTATGGTTTACAGAATTATTATCTATTTCTATGAGTTCTATAAGTTCTCTACTTAAAAGTTACTCAATAAGGATGTCCAGAGAATAAACAGTAACATACAACACCTATATCAAATGAAATCACAAGGTAAGTTAACCTGTATGACATTTGAAACATTATTATCTTTGAGAAATAGTCAATACACCTCCTTTTTAATATATCATAAATTACTGGGCTCAAATAAAACACTAAATGAAACAGTACTTTGCTAGTGCTGTAAAATATAATCAGCATCTCCAAAAACACTAAAGTCACACGCAGCTTCCAAACCCAAAAGACATAAGAAATTAAGTATGATTTTGCCTGAATGCTCCACATCTCACATTATCATTTATAAAACCGAAGTTCAAACTAACTAGACAATTAAGATGCACTGTATCTTTCTTTATACACACACGTATATATCTGCATACATATACACATGTAGAGGCACTTGAGAAACAATGATTTCAAATTGAAAAAATGTAAACTAGAGAAAAAAAATTGCTACAGAAGAAGTACTTGCCTAGCTGCAAATGTAAAATGATCACACCAGAAAACTCCTACCATGAGGAAGTAGAAATAAGGTAAAAAATACTGTTGGTTACATTTTAAAATAATCTCTCAGAGAGAAACACATGGACTTGAGAGAGACATGAATAACATTTTCAAAATACTAATGACATGGAATTGGCAAGAAGTCAAAGTAGCAAATATTTATTTTGATTGTCTTAGGTGCTTATAGATGATTTTATATTGGAGTCCTTGTCAAATCCTAAATAATCTCCCCCAAAAATTTTTCTACAAATGAGGCTAGAAGAAAGACTTTCATTTCCACCAGAAAAACATTAAAGCATTTCTTACTTATCTAAGATGGAAGGCATTTGAACAGCCCAGCCAGCTGCATATGCTTGTCATTTAAAACTTGCACTACTCTCCTGTCCTGAAACATTTCATACCTGCATGAAACTACTTTTAGAAAAATAAATGTACCAAAAATCTCACAGGACAATGTATGTAGAGAAGGCAGACATACAGTATGGGATGGGGGGATTAACCTGAATCTAAAATATCTGGATTGTGTTATTTTAAGAAAGGTTTCAGAATGAAGCAAAAAGAAACACGTGTCTAACATGGTGAATATAAATACAACGAATAAAACAAAAAACGCCAACATTAACAAAACAGACCAAATTGATTACATTTTTTTAACACTTACATAATCAAAGATAGCAAATGTTTGATTCAATGTGAGGTATTAATCAATAAATGGTATTTTAATCAATTGTAGTAATAGCTGTTTTCAGCATTTGACAATAACAACACTGTAGCATCAAAATGGAATCTCGGAATCAGTTATTTTTATCATTGGCTGGTATCAGTTGACTATTAGCACTCAGATAGTCCTAAATTCAGTATAAATATCACTGTTCATGAACCAGGGCTGTCAAGTCTTGAAAACCCTGTATCTGATCTCAACCATGCGTGATATGGAAGGTGCATATTCCACATGAGTAGCTTCTGCACTTCATGGAAAAGCCTCCTGTTATCAGCATTCAGGAACTCATTCCAGAAGACTCAATCACATTACTCTCAGCACTGGAGGAAGAGTTGGGATTCAAAACACAGGCTCAGCTACCGAGGGTCAGCAGAAACTCACTCACCTGTGCACTGAAGCACCATGAATATTTTCCACCCATATTTTTTAAACAATTTTTAGAAAAAAAGAACATTTACTTACTAGCTAAGTATATTTACTCTTAAGGAAAGCTTAAAATGGCAGTGGGTAACATCTAGGAAGAAAACTTTACAATAGATGATAATATTTAATACAGTCACATTTTTGTAGGATTCCTTTAAGTATTCAGAAACAAGCAACAGTGTAAGATCGTTACGCTATTAAGTGCAACTCTGTCTTTCACAGCTAAAAGGACAATTAAAATTAACAACTACCAAAAAGAAAAAAAAAGTAAAAAAAGGAAAAAAGAATATTAAGTTGTTTTCCCTAAAATACCAGCACATATTTACACCCAAGCTTCCTTATCTGTTCTACCCTCCAAAGCAATCTGGAGTCACACTGCCTTTGGCGTGACACTGAGATGGAGGCTGCAATGTAGCACACAATATAACAGGTTAAGCTATCTGTGCCAACCTCTCCTTTTCCTAAGAGGATTAGTACTGCAATATGCTAGAACAAATGGTTGTGAATTAGCAAGATGGTACAGCTGGTCTTCCCCAAAAATAATCATCCAGCTGAATAGCCTCAAAACAGGTTTACTCTTTAAATGTTCCTGAGATGAAAGGAAACTAAATTTACAAGTCCAGAATTAAAAAACAAAAAACAACAACAAAAAAAACCCTTTAAAAATCTCCTGTATCTTGACATGTTTAAAAATTCTAGGTTTAAAAAGGTTAATCAACATAGAAGGAATTTTCACCATTCCATTTCTTTCTCTAAAGGAATCACTGAAAATTGAGTGAATTCCATTTTCTTAATGACATATTTCACCCTATTATGTTTAATTTCACTGTTTATGCAAAAGCACACATTTTTTTAATAAACATGTCTTGTGCAACTCAACTCTTCTCAAGAGGGAAATGAATTGCCTGGGATGGGTAAAAATAAAAAAAGCAACACCATTTATTAATTTTGTATAAGTTATCTACCACCCTAGAGATTCCTTGAAGGGGAAGAACATGTCTGAATTTCACCACAGAGTGCCACAGGCACAAAGCAAGAGAAACTAAACAAGCACATCCTGAAGGGAGAGAAAATGCCTGCAGCAGTAAATGACCTACTACATACCTCGCTCTCAGGTTTTTTGATGTTATAATTTGTTCATTTCAGGGAAAAAAAGACAATTACCCACAGTTTTAGTTTGTTTTAACAGAATTATTAAACTTTTAAAAGTTTTTGATCAAAAGGGACATGTATCATTCCAAAGATCTTTGTATTTTCAAAAGGTTATAATCCTGTGCTAATTTCCATAACAAAGTATTTGTCATATCTATTTTCTTATTACCTGAAGCAGCAATGGGCATTATTAGAACAGTACTAAAGTAGTTAAGCAGAAAGCATATCAATTTTTTATTTGAATTCCTATGCATTAAAGTTAGTATTTTCCAACTCAATGCACAGTAAATAAAGAATGATTTCATTCAAATATGCATTTCGTGATATGAATAAGGAAGTGTTTATCTCACCATTGAATTGTTAAGTCTTTTAAGTACTGATTCACTTGAAAACTCAACAGAGTATTGGCAATTTAGTGTAATATTAAACACATACATATCCCATACTCATACTGACACACATGTAATACTGTTTCTATTATATATATTATAAAGAATACAATTTAGACATTACAATGCATTAACTTATCTAGGTGACAGTTTAGCCATGTGTACATATAATAAATAACTCAAAAGACAATTTTAGTATTTTTAAGTAGGTATTAAATATTTTTAAATTACAGTGAGTTAACTTCTTTAAAAGATATTAAAAATTTGCAATCGTATTTTTCATTCCTGAACTAATGTTCTCCTGAATGAGAACAAAAGTGCTGGCCAGTGATTTTTCTCAAAAAGTAAAATGAAGCTAATGACTCAAGATTAATATGTCAACCAATGAACAATTAATATGTCACCCCATATTACAGGACAGAAATCTTAATAAGTAAAGATCATTCCTCTTAAAATTACGCTTCAAAAAAGTTGGTGTGCTGGAGCATGTCCAGACAAGGACAACAGAGCTGGAGAAGTATCTGGAGCACAGATCTGATGAGCAGCTGAGGGAGTTTGGAGTGTTTAGTGTGGAGAAAAGGAAGCTCATGGGAGACCTTGTCACTCCCTACTACTCCCTGAAAGGAGGTTGTAGCCAGGTGGGGATCAATCTCTTCTCCCAGGTAACAAGTGATCAGATGAGAGGAAATGGCCTCAAGTTATGCCAGGGACAGTTTAGATTGGATATGGCATAAAACTTCTTCACAGAAAGGGTTGTCAGCCGCTGGCACAGTCTGCAGAGGACAGTGGTGGTGTCACCATTCCTGAAGGCATTTAAAAGATGTGTAGATGCAACATATGGGAAGTGGCAGTGCTGGGTAAACAGTTAGACTCAATAATCTTAGAAGTCTTCTTCAATCTTAATGATTCAATGATTTGATTTATCATGGTGACACTCTCAAAAATCACTATTCACACTATCATTGACAAGATCACCAGAACAGAAAATCTTGCCAAAAAACTGTATGAAAGGCATTTGAAAATCTCTATTCCATGATCAGATAAGCACATTTGTAAGCATAGCTCATTACACATGAAGGTAAAGCCTAGCTACCTTTCCATCCTAAAATGTACCACCCTGTGAAGCCCCTAGTGCCCCTACCACAACTTTACTGGATGATCCCACATTGAAATGAGAGACCCATCTGCTTTAGCAAATCAGGTGAAACTAGATGTTACTTGTATGTCCTTCACTCAGAGATAAATAACCATGAAACTATGATATTTCCACAGATCCAAATTCTCTGAATCAAAACAACACTGGATTACAACTTTATTTTCTTTTAAACAAGATCCTTACAAAATGGCCTGTATAGACCAAAAACAAGCCACAAATAATTACTGCATTTCCAAGTAAAATCATACTAGTATGTATTTACCCATCAATCTTTCAAATGACATATATATCATTAATTTAAAATAAACAATAAAATTGAAAATCTGTACTGCAACAGAAAAAGTCCCACTGCAATTTCAGAGCAATTAAAAAGCCACAGTTCCACAGCCAACTTGCCACAGGCAAATCCTCAAAACCACACAGAAACACTAGTACCTTGCTGGACTTGAGACTAGTCTATACCTTCTTGCTAAAATTTTGTAACAAATACGTATGCAGAATAATCTCTACCAAATAAACTATTCCAGTGGTACAGATCTCATTCCAGTGTAACTTACTAGAAAATACAGTGTTGTACTTCTGAAAAACATTGGTTATGTCTTTGCTAAAGTCTTGTTTAGTTACTGTTGCACAGTACTGTCTGTGATTTTATTTCCCTTAAGAAAAATAAAAAGTTCAAATAAGTAAATAATTAATGAATGGTAAGAACCTTTTATTCTAAAGCCGTTCATGCATTATTTATTGCTATTTTGTACACTAGGCATATACTACACTACGTATGAAAGCACCAGTTTTAGTCAGGCCTTGCCTTTCAAAATAGCTGCTTCAATAAAAATGATTATATGAAAAAAATTATTAAAACCTCAACAAATTTCTCATAAAACCTGGAATTATCAAACATAATTATTGCAAAGCTAGATGAATTTAATTTCAGCGTAAACCTCTTCATCTTTGTAGAAATTAATGATCATATATAAAGTCCATATAACGCTATTTAGACCTACATTTTATAATTACTGAATGTATATTACAATTAAGGCTTATTTATTAAGGTTCAAAGTTGCAAATGTTTTCTGTTAGCTAAAATGACTATTTGCAGAATCAGTGTGTGGGTAGGAAATGAGGAAGCTATCAAATCTGAAGTTGTATTTTTATATAGAATTTAATCTCCATTCTTACAGTTATTAGACTGCACAGACAATAAGACTACAAAATTAATGCACTGTCTTAAGTAGATGACATTACTTTTGAAGCAGACTGATTTTGTAATACTGCACACATTTAAACACAAGCTCATAGTTTGAAAAACAAAAGGGAGAGAAAACATAGTAGAAGTGCAAACCTGACCTATCTCTAATCTTTTCTTTTCAAACCCAGGCTACTCAAGAATCTTCAACTAATTATTCCATTTTATTGATGGCATTTTTCCCAAGGGAAGTTATTTAAAAAGTTTAACCCCTGAGCAAGTCATGGCTTCTCCTGCCTTTGAAAGTGTCAAGTGCATTGATTATAACTGCAGGAAGTGTTACCTTCTACCCAGAGAATCTCACCCTGCACAATCTTAAACACTGTCTCTCTCCCAAAACGGCTTTGATTCAGCAATTCAGACCGCTTCAGCTGATATTAAAGGCAGACGCACCACAGAAAAGGGATCAGCAGTTAAAACGAAATACAAAGAGGAAAAAGCCCAGATCTTGAATATAGTACCACAAAGCTTGAGAGAAAAGCAGATTTGAAAAAGACATCAGAGTGACTAAAAAAAGAACAACATGACTGAAATTAAACAAGATTTTTATGTTCCCCTTCTATGCATTTAAACTCATCTCAACCTCTATTGAAATTCTGATCATACCCAAACCCCAAGGCTTTTGACATACTTTCAAAAATCCACACCCCTTCTTGCTCTTTTTAAGTCTCCAGAGTCACTGTTGGGTATCCAACAAGTTGAATGGGAGGGGAAGGGTCGTGGTGTGGAAAGGAAGAATCCTAATATGCATATGATGAAAAAGGCCATTTAAACTCATATTAAACTTTTTTCTTAAAATGATGGTGACTATTTTAAATGTTCACTGCGTGTCCTTAACCTAATACTTAGCCAATTAAAAAATGGCTGAAATAGTATGAATGGAGAAAAAAATATTTCAAGGCACATTTTTCCAAGTATCTTTATCTTGAACCGTGATTTTCTTAGGTCAGTGACAAAGTACGAGTAAAATAACACAAGGTGCTACTGGACTCTAAAACAAGACAACCAGCACAATAAAGGAAGACAAAGCAATCTCTAAATATCTCTACATTATCAAATTATGTAGCACAGAAAACTGTAAGAATGTAATACACACAATTAATACAACAATGGTAACATGCATCTTGGAAAGGATGCACTAAATTCCAAAGAGATTTTTAGAATTGCAAGTGGGGTTTTTTTTTTCCAGTTCAGTCATGACAGGGCCAGAAGGTAATGATACATCTGCCATGATGCAACAAGCAGACCTGTCTTCTGTCAAGAGCTGAAATCATAAAGGAATAAGCTGTCGTTAGCAACCCCTCTCCAAACAGTAGAGCTGTCATCTCATTGTTTTCCTCTGTTGGCATGGGGGCTGGTGTGGGTTTATATACCCTGTCAGCTCAGTATTAGTCTAAGCTTTTAACCTTTTCTTGAATTTCTGACTTAATATTTTAACTCATACACAGTTTATCATGTATTACTATGCATTTTGTGATCGATTAATATTGCTTTCGCTATGCAAATTTTCCTTCTATCTGCTTGGTGACTAGCATTTGGGAGATTATTAATCACTAATGAAGTGTTTTTGAAAGAATTAAGAAAGAATTTTCTTTCCAGAGTATGGTGGATTTTAAACCAATTATATGTGATTCATTATTTAGTAATACATTGTGAGTTGTGTTTATGTTTTTAGAAAGATCTCAAAAGATCATCCAAACACCTCTAAGTTTTCTTAGTATAATTACCACAGAAGCGGGAGTTCTAAACACAAGTCTTCTCTGCTTTAAGTCCTTTAAAAAGGACTTTACAAGCAATGCTAGTATTATGGTCTAACAGAATGAATAAGCCAAGTACATATACCACAGTCAGAAAATTATCATTTGAAACAAAACAATACAGCAAATTGTTGCCCATTCTAGTTAAAGTCGATGGTTCAGTAATACATTAGAAAATCCATGTAAGATGATGATTGCTGTAACCGACCATTAATAAATAAATGAGGTATTTTAACATCTTTCTGCAACAATATACTTAAAAGACATAAAAGGCACACAAATATTAGTATTCTGTGGAAGATCTGTAATTGCAGTGGAATATCAGCTGCTTCTTTTTCCAGAATTTGCCCATATTACTGATACTATGCTAAGCTTGTATAAACTATAAGACCAAAACAAAAAGGATGTTTGCCTAACAATACATTCTATACTTAAAAGTGAGATTTAAAGGTTTTTCAGCAAAAATTTTTGTTGAGTGTAATTTAAACATAACATAATTTCTGGGCAACAATAAGTAAATATCCATTACTGAAATGGACTGATTTTTACGAACTGGAAAGAGAAAATACAAAACACAAAATAGTATGTGTTATCATACTAGTTGCTAACCATTAAGACTACTAAATCACATAAAAGTTATAGTGGGAAAATTTAGAGTTGTTACACTGAATGATTTTGCTGTTCCATTCAACTGCCTTACAAAACTAATGACATCTTACTGCATGCTGACAAAAGTAATAACCCTCACCAATTCTTAGTAAATATTGCCAACCTGACAGTTTTGTTCAAATGAATGACATTAATATAAGTGAATAAATCCAGTATTATGACCAAAGAGAACAGAGATTGTAAAAAATATGAAGAGTACGATAAACAGACAACTGAAGCAGAAAACCATGTTTTATCAGTTATTAAAGAAATATTTCCACATCTAATGCCCACCTCATGAAAACCTTTTGTTTATTGTTTGTCCATGGAAAGTCAGATTTTTAGGTGCTGCTCTATTTCTTCTGAAAAACTGGTCCAGGTTCTCTGAAGAACTTATTTTCTGGGTATATGTCAAGTATCAATTCTCCTTTAAATATTACAAGTATCTAAGATACCTTAATACCTGAATTTGAAATCAGTCAACAATTGTTTGATTATTTTTATTTTTTTTTAATAGATAAGCAACAGTTGCCATGGTTGAATTTTACTAGCATCCCTGGGACCACAGCTATCTTAGGTAACAAATGTACTGAATTTCCAAAGACACAGAAAACATCCAACTGCTTCCCTGTACTTGTGCAGTAAGTTGATATCCTCTTTATTCCCAGAGGAGAGGTATCAAAAATACCATTACTCCAAAATTTTTCACAATGTCCAGCCAAGGGAAACATTCTCTTCCCCCAGTGAACAAATTTCCTCCCTAAGTACAACTTCAGCCTCTCCTTCTCTAACACAGTGAACATCGGAGGCCCTCAACAACCATTCCAAAACCAGGAATGTAAATACTTAATTCTTGACATCCCAAGTATATCCCCTCATCACTAAATTGAAGAATTTACCTCTGTCTCTCATCACCTCTTCCTGGCACTACTTCAGTTATTGAATGAATGGTTAAATAATAACTGATCTGAGAAGAGCCTGACTGTACCAACCTGGACAAGCCATATCGGCAAAATATAGAAGAGACAGATTAAAATCACTCTTCTAATCTACATTTATTTATTTCTTTACATCACTTACATTTACTTTTTCACAAAAAGTGGAGTATCTTCAGAGCAGAATTCTCACTATAAAAGGAATAGCCCTTCATTCCCAGGGGAGGGACTTTCACTTCAGTCCCTCACACACCAGATAACTGCTTCTGTCAAAAATCAGTGTTTCCCACTGCAGAAGGTTTCAATAGAAAGTTTTTATTTTAACGAAATAACGAATCTATGCAATATTTTTGTACTGTATTTACAGGACACTGCCATCTTCTTTTGTTTTAAACACCTTTATTAATAAGTACTTACTTTAATTTAGCTTTTTTTACATTCTTACTGCTTTATTAGCAGATTTGTCTTTTTCATACTTGTTTTTCCAAAATAGGTTTTGTCCTACCATGTTTTAGTGTATTTACATGTGTTTTTCATATTGTGTACAATTTTCTCCCTCCTTCTTTTCCTACAATCTGTTCTCTATCTAGTTGCTTATTTGTTCTCTTTGTTCACATTTCAACATCTCTTTTACACTACCAAGTCTGAATTTTCAAATTAACACAATAATGTTACCTCTTCACATAAACCCTTGTCAACTACTCAGAACACCTCTTATACAAAAGATCTAATCTACACAACAGGGCTTCATATAAAACATGGAAGGAGAAGCATTACCTACAGGAATTGCACAGATGAAAAGAAAAAACTTATTTCTAGCTACTTGAATTCTCACCAGGACATTTCTCTTTGAATCTTTTCTATACAATGTGCAGCAGCCTCAGAAAACTAGAATTTTAAAATACAAAATTTTAAGCCTGTATATTGCTCTCTTGTTCCACACATGCTTGAAAAGTAGGGCTTCTTAATTGTTTTTTCCTCAAAAGTTTTGTATCAGAGAGAAATAGTTTCTACTCTTCCCTTAACTTCCTGTTTAGAAGTATCAGTTCATCCTGCTCAATCCACTGCTCATTGACAGCCCCAGCTATTGCATTCCTGTTTCCAGTTTTTCCAAGAAATGAACAGAGAAGAGAAGCACAGAGAAAAGCAGCAGAGAAAAAGTTGTGGGTTTTGGCCTACTTAGGGAGGGTTTTTTTTACTTGTCTGGGTTTCTTTTAAGAAAAGCAGACATTTCTGAATTAGTTCCTGCACATAAGACATTCAAGCCCTGCTTTTGCAATTTTTAATTTTTATTTTTTAAATTAAAACCTAATCTTCAGCAAATGTTTTAAGCTGGCTGCAATGCCCGCGTGTGTTGCAAACACACAACAGATCACTGGAATTTTCAAACCCTACATATCATTATCCACTTCAAATTCACGTAAGTCTATTAGGAAAAAAATCTATGTTCTCTTGTCATCAGCACTGATGTTTTGACAAGGTCTGCTGGTTTCATTCAAGAACAAAACCTCTCCTTAGAAGAAACACAGAAATATCTTAGTAAACAACTCCTTACTTCAAATAATGTTGTATGAGGTGTTAGCACAATTTTCACTCAGGCTATTTATCATCTAGGCTCGTTATTTCCACTTCATAAGAGACAGAAGTGCCTAAATCAACTACAGGACTAAACATCAGAAAACTCAGAAAAGGATGTAATTTTTACTATTATTTTTATTATATGGAATCCTTACACTCAGTCTACCATAACATCCTGCATTTAGAAATGTAGTTTTTATGATCTGTACCTGAAGCTGACATGATATCAGCATGTACCTACATGGATTCTCTTTTTAGTCATAACCTAATGATTCTAAATACTTTCAGTGGGATCCAACTTCCATAAAACATTGCCTTACCTAGGCAGATACACAACCAATTCCCAGTACAGTGATTACAGGATACAAAAAAATAGCAATACATTTAACAAGATAACTGAATTTAACACAATTGAATAAAATCTGTTCTTCATTTTGCATGAAAAAAATCACTGTAAATAGTATGTGTCCTAAATATGCAGTACATTTACCAGAATTTTAAGATGCACAAACAGGGACAGTGGGTTTTCCAGTAGCTAGAACTACTGAACTAAAGAGAACGACAAATTTAAAAGCCGTATTAAGAAAAAGCTCAAAGAACACAAAGTTTGATATACCAATGTTATCTAATGATTACATTTTTGTAAAAATATCTTCTCATCCAACAATTGGGACATTTTTCCTGTGTTTTTTAAGAAGCATTCAAAATGCAGAGATAAATAATCTGGTTTCAAGCACAATAACCATTTGAGAAAAGAGAGGCCTGATCTCTGTCATACTGGCACAAATCATTGCACAAAATAAATAAAAATAACAAAACAGCAAAAAGAAATAGAACTCTCCTCTACTAGAAATACACCCTCAAAAATTATCTGTTAAGTTAGGGTTAGTATCCCAGTTTGAAATACTTGGTCTCTGACGTTACCCAAGATAGCAGCATCTCTAGGAAAGAACAAAAATGCAAGCACGTAAGCACTGCTACAAAAACTGAAGTAGCTACAGCTATTTGGGTGTCTTGGGAAAGGTTTAGGAACCTGCACTAGAGGTCACATACTGGACCTACCATACACCTGTATTGCACCCAGTAATCCTGAAGTACTTTTTGTTCTGTCTCTGAATCTTGATTTTAAATGAATAAAAAACTAAATGTTAGAAAAAGATAAGCCTCACTTTCACAGGGCTAGTTTTCTTCTTCTCATAAAGTGTAGTCTGGTGCTTTGACAGTGGGTAAAACAAAGCAAAGATAACTTAATGGCCTAATGTTTTTATATGTTTTCTTTCTTTGCTTTATTGAAAAAAAAGCACCATTTTTTACCCTGAATACTTTAAAGACAGCTGCAAAAATTAATCCTCTAGCAAAATATGAAACAGTAACAGTGGCAACACTGATATTTAGAGTAGAACATTAGCTTAACTTGGCAAATATAATAGAAATAATGAGAATTAAAAAGGTTCTTCTAATGTTTACTACAGGAAGTTTCATTAGGTAGCAGGGTGCCCATGATGAAGTACATCTGCAAAGTTCCAGTGACAAACATGTAACACCAACTGTCCACTGTCTCTCAGACAGATGTAACAAAATAGCATCAACAAAATGTGAATGTCTTCTACTGTCAAATATTGATAAGTAAATCAGAATGAATCAGTATTTAGTGCAAATCTGAAAAAGACTGTGCCTCTAATAAATTCAGGACAAGCCTAGTAAAAAAGATTGCTGCTATCATGAAAGCTCATGTTACCATTAGACTACAGCAGTCGTTGGGCAATAATATGTACAAATTTAATAAATTATAAAAGGAAACAATCCAAATTGTACCAAATTTCTGTAGTGTCTTCTACTGCATCTCATCACCTGCTAATAGCTCTTGTCACACTATCTGTCATATTACACTACATTGCAGTCCCAACACAACGACATGACATGAGACTAAATTTTTTTTTACTGCAAGACAGGAACTTGGTTCCACTAGAAGAAAGTTCCAATAAAACCAAACAAGTATTCGCATCACAAATAAAATGATCACACAGTAAAATATAGAACACTGATCAAAAAATTAAAACAGCACAGGTTCACAGATCTTCATACACAGGCACATCCATAGCACACACAACCTTGCATCCATGCACTTTCACTTACCTCAATAGCTCTCTTTATATATGGTATCTGTGTCCCACTGTCCAGATCTTCATTAATTATAAGTCTCCTAGCCCACTGACCAGCTCTAACAACACCGTTACCATGAATTAGGACCAATAGCTTGTCAGGATTTATTAATGCATCTTCACTCATAAAGATAAAGCTCTTTGGTTCAGTCTCAGTTGCATCAACCTACAATTACAGACAACATACATTTTAATGCATCAATAAAATTCTTTGAAAGAAAACCTGTTGCTTTAAAATTATCTACCAAATTTATATAAAAACATTCACCATTTAACAACCATTTCAATGCATTTGAGCCCAGTACTAAACAAAAATAAAGCAAAATACGCAACGCAACTTTGAAACACATAAGCATACCACATTTTAAAACAGCAGTCCAAGGGACATTTAAAATTAAGAAAATGGGTAAAAGGTGTCTTAAGCCTTGAAACATCAGGTGTTTAGAGAAATTTACAGGAAAGAAGAAAGTCCATAAATGGAGATGGTGAGTGGTGGGGAGCAAGTAATTTCACATCTCTGATATGGCTGAAACAACAAAAAAATTCTTATGCAATGAAAAAAAAATCCTGGAAAGTTCCAAATCAGCCACCCCAACATAAATACTCAAGCTATGTAGGAACCAGTACTGTAAATTCGTCTGTTACAAATTTAATAGGATAGGTCTAATAAAATACAGAAATCCAATTTGTGTCTAAATAATAGCTTCATTAAGAGTCCTCCTGCACCAGGGTCAATGCTTAGCTACTTTGGTGTAGGAAGAGACCAACAATTAGCTTTGATATTCAGTAAATTGCAACCTAATACCACATTCTGTCTTTAAGACAGCAAAGCAGCACTTTTTGCTCAATACAAACTAAAGTTTTCACACTTGGTTTAGCAAGCCTGTCACAAGACAAAAGAACTGTCCTGGTGTAAATACCATGAGGGCAAAACAAATCATTCTTCCCTTTCTACCATATGAATACAGAGAAAAGAAAAACAAAACAGGCAAATCTCCCCCTCCTACGGTACTCCACACCCCTCCACCCCCATGGCCTAACTGTCCAGCTGCTAGGAGCATGCTCTGCAACAGTGAAGAAAACCAGATCAGGTTATGATACCCATATTGAGAAAGAAGGAATTGGCTATTTGGATTATGTTACTTTTTTCTCATATGTGGGTATGTATTCTTAGCTACCCTTATCACAGGAAAAATTAAATCTGGATGCATCTTCAGATGATTTTTTAATGTAAGTCCTACCAAATTTTTTTTTAATGAAGTCAATGAGGCTACTTGAACAAAACAAATTTGTAAGTGAACGAATGGTCATGTCTCCAATATTTGCCATAGCACTGAAGACCCTATTACCCTGCTCCAAAATAAAGTAACATCTCATGTGCCTCAGAGTTTGCACCAGGAAATGTACTCACTTCCTCTCAGACTTTGTGCAAAAATAGAAAATATGGTAAAGAACATGTTCTATGAAAAGACTGGGGCTACAGTCAGATCATGCTGCTGCTTATGAAGTAGCAGTATTGACACGTTAAAAGGTAAAACAGATTAGGTAAAAAGTCAGCCAACACTGAATCTCAGATAGTACTTGGCAAGGTGTAACTGACTTCAAACCATAAACTGAATATTTACAACACTATAATTAGGAAAAAAACCACTGTGAATTTGCATTTCCGACTAATGTGTAACTTAGCTGTAGGCTTTAGCACTTACAAACTGAAATTTTGTGTAGTATTTACAAAATACTAGCACTCAGTAATCATATGCACTAGAAGATAGAACTAGCTCACACTTCTGCAAAGAAGTTAATTTTAAACAGCTAAAAATATCTACCAAGATCATAAAAAAATTACTTTTGATTCTTTTCCCAAAATTAAACACTTTTGGAGACTTTTTGTCAAGCTAATTCACCTTCAAACAGCAGTAATTTATTAGGTCCAGCTTTCACTAAAGAATGCACATAAAGGTCACTTCTATACACAACCTTACTTTACTGACAGATCAGTGTAGAATACCATTTAATGCTGTACACACCGAGGCCACATAAAATAATATGCATTTATTAGCCACTTGTTCTTCTGGACTCAAGGACACTGATTTCTGATCACTTACATCAAAATGGAATAAACACAGGAAAATGTTTTTTTAACATTCTAAATTTTTTAACATCTTTTATTTAACAATTTGATTCAACATTGTTGTTTACAAGTGAGAAAAAACTTCCAGTAAGCTGTAGCTAGGCATGTCAAACCTATCTAAATTACAATGATAATTTACTGTTTAAAACTACTGTTTAGTGTTCTTTTTCTTGGATTTTTTTCAGAATGCACAATAATTCCCTAAAGTTTATGACTGTAGGCAGCTATAGTGAGATCTCTATAGATATTATGACATTCTTAAGATTTTCAAACTAGTGAATTTCTTTTCTCCATATGACTTCTGTCTCCAATGACTTATCAGCTAATACAGTAGTATCAGTCTATAAAGTATTTCAGCAGCACACTACTTAGTATTTTGCACAGCTGCTATCAATACATAGAGTAAAATCAAACTACACTTGAAATCTAATCTTACTGACATCCATGCTACCACACCAACAATTAGGCATTAGTAACCCAAGCTGTATGACACCTAACTAGGCTCCAGGAGTCTTTTATTTGCTGTACTGGAGGTTTTTAGGTTTAAGATTGAATGTTAAAATGAGAAAAAAAAATCCACTAGTATTTTTTTTACTATTTTTCTTACTAAGTATTTTTCTTATTTCAGTTAAGAAACCATTATGAGCCTTGAGCCTACAAAGTGAAACAGGTATAAACTGTAACTGGAGGAAAGAGCATGGCAAATAAGTGGAATTGAAACAGAAAAGACTCAAAAAAGAGTGTGAGAATTGCGAGCAGCTGGTGGAGAGCGAAAACTGCTCATTTGCTTCAAGATTAAAAGCCTTCTTTTATGTGTTTCAGCATAAACCTCACTAACTCAGGTTACAGTCTTCACAATATTGAAAATCCTGATTTAGAACTTTTCAATCAAAAATGTAAAACTGAGAACTGCTGATCAATATTACAGACAGCTACTCAACTTCTGACTATTACCACAACCAACTTAACAAACCTAAAATCGGTCAAAATTCTATGAACAAGTATTAACTTCACTTAGGTAACAAAACCAGCAAAAGGAACATGCAGTGGAGATAACAGACCATTGCTCCCCAAAGAAAAATAGTTCTTGGATGAACTTCTACCTATTGAAGTGAAAGAGGAAAGCATTGACAACTTAGAAGATTCTGCAAAGTGAGGCATTTCAGTGCCATTGCCAATTAAACATGTGTCCTGGTTTTGGCCAGGATACAGTTAATTTCTTCTCAGGAGCTGATACAGTGCTGTGTTTTGGCTTCAGAACAAGAATGGTGTTGGTAACACACTGATATTTTGGGGCTTTGCTAAGTTGTGTTTATCCAAAGTCAAGGACTTTCACTTCCTTGTCTCATGTTCTACCAGTGAGAAGGTCGGCAAAATAAACTCGGAGGGAGCATGGCTGGGACAGGTGACCTGAACTGGCCAGAGGAATATTCCACATCCCACAACATCATGACTAGGATATAAACTGGGGGGAGTTACCCAGAAGCATGGCTGATCTGGGTTCAGGAATTGGGGGTCCAGCATCTGTCAGTGGGTGGTGAGCAATTGCATTGCACATCACTTGGTTTTTGTCTTATTATTATCATTTACCATCAACACTGTATTTTACTTTGCTTTAGGTTATGAGATAAAACTGGTTTTATCTCAGCTCACAAGTTTTACTTTGATTCTCTTCCCCATTCCACTGGTGTTGGGGGAGGTAAAAGGCGGGTTGAGCAAGTGGCTGCACGGTGCCTAATTTCCAGCCAGGCTTAAAACGAATACAACATGTTACTAATTATTTAAACTTCCATCTCAAGCTTCCCCAGAAGCTGTTAAAGATGCAGTTAATTCAGAAGCACATTCTATTTGTCCTCAACAGCTAAAGAAGAGCAAAGATTAATCACTGATTATGCCACTAAAACTAGAGAAATACAAATACTTCATCTGGCTAAAAAAACTGCAGTCTTCTTTTTATTCCTAATATAACCTTCAATGGAGCACAAAGTGAAACTTTAAAAGTAGTAACTGAAGGCCATGATGGCCTCTCCATGAACATGACACTCTTCATCACAATTTTCAAGTCCAGTAGCGTATGTTGAACACTACCAGAAGTACAATGCTTTACAGTAACAATAATGTAACATGGATCTTCGCCTCCTTGCGTAGGAAAAATGTTCAGAATTGTTTAGTTAAAGATGCTGGCATAATAAATTAATGGGCAAGCTCTCCTGATCTGCCAACGTGTCTTATTTTCATATCTGAAAAGAAATTAATGAATTTTTGTACCCAAAACTGAAGCTGCCGCCTAAGAAAGCAAAACAAAGACAGCAAGTTGGACTTTACATACAAGGTTGAAATTAAGGAAGATGAGAGAACATGAAATGCCATACACCTTTGAAGCACAGCATTTCCATCCCCTACTAAAATCACGCTGAACAAAAGCACACTCCACCTAACACAGTCCGGAAATACATCTCAAATATTCAAAAATCACTGTACT
>VXBT01007163.1:279-13432 GCA_013400235.1 Oriolus oriolus | reverse complement strand
AAGTTTTATATATATATATATATATATATATATATACACACACATATATATTTTTTTTTATATATATGTGTGTATATATATATATATACATATATATGTGTATATATATATATGAGAGCCATCTTGGTCAGATGAAGGTCCAGAGTCCTGCTTCTGGCAACTCACAGATTGCAGAGGGGAACAGTAACAAAACAGAGTGGTTATAGAATGATTCTTGACTGGTTTTGACAGCCAGTAACTTTGGAACCTTGCAAGCCAGAGTTTATATAACTGGGCAAACATGTACATTAGTTCAAGGCACCTATCCCACCTTAATATCGTCAAATGCTTTTTTTGAATGCATTTATACCTCTCTCCTTGATAGTACTCTGTGGCAATGAGTTCCACAATATAATTGGGACATATATGAAATAATACTGTCTCTTTCAGTAGAGATCTCCTGCCTGATAATTTAAACTTGATGCCCCTTAGGTTCTCTATTATGAAAAAAGAAAAAACCCATTCCCTATTCATCTTCTCTTCACCTTTCATGATTTTATAGATTTGTCATATTCCTTCCTCAGTCATCTATTTTCCAAGCTGAAGAATCTTTGTTTAATCTTTCTTTGTCTGAAAAGCATTTCATGCCTGCGATCGTCCTTGCAACCCTCCTCTGTACTTTTTTTTAATTCTTCATATCCTTTTTGATATGGCATCCAGACTTCATGCAGTGTTTAACATGAGGGCCCACATAATGAGTGGAATGACGATGTTTTTCTGTTTTGTTCTTGATACCCCATAATTCCTAACATCCTATTTGCTTTGAGGGTTTTTGACTGTCATTGAGCACTCACTGATGTTCTCAGAGAACTACTCACAATCACTCCAAGCTCTTTCCTGAGTTGTAATAGCTCATTTAGAGGCCACTATTGTGTTTACAGAGTGAGTCGTATTCCCCACAATTTCATATCGACCAAGTTGAATCTCCTGTCATTAAATCATCCAGTTATTCAGCATCAAGAAATAATTTCCCAACTCATCATACCCAACTTTAGGTTTAACTATCCCAAATAATTTTAGAAAAAAAATGAACAAACTGTTAGCCTGTATTAATTCCTTTTTTCTTTTGTTTACAACTATCTCAGGCCTCAATAGCATTCCACTGGTAACAGATTATTTTGTCTGTAAAATATGAACATCTGTCTCCCCTTTTAACCAATTAATTCTTAAGGGGACTTCCTTCTTAAAAGCATTTGTTAAGTTTGTTGACAGTTCGTTGGAAATACATATACTCTTTTACTGACAAGATTTTTCTTCTTCATGTGATCTCTGACTCCTGAAATGAATTCTGGTAGTTTTTTAAAAAGGAAACCCATACCCATTTCCCCCAATATATTATTATAATTATTAGCTGATTTCAGCAGTAAGTTAAATATAAAGTGGTTGTTCTGCAGCTTGCTGTGTGACTTCTTATAGAACCCTACATTTAAAAAAAAATCTCATTCTGGAATTTGTTTATTGTACAATATATTAACTTCTCCTAAGATCTCCTCTATTGATATGACAAATTTCAGATAGTTGCTCAGAATTACATTCAATTTAGAAAAGAAAAGTTAAGCGTGTGGAAAGTGGACAATTAATATCGGAAATAACAATATTAGCTTCTCTTACTTGACCTGGGTGCTCATTTTAACTGCAGTTCATCTATTGGCCTTATCAGCTCTCTTTTACTATTAGCCTTTGCAACTCTAACAAGCTCCTCAAATTTGGTTTTTGTGATCTTACTGTGATTTTATATGTAACTTGCCAACATTTATACTCTCTTCTATTCTCATCCTAAAAGCTGTCTTATTACTTTTATTAGTCTCCTTTACTAGTTTAAACTAGACCGTTTTGTGTTGTTACTTGGGAGTCTGTCTGGTGATTTAAACCTAGCTTTCACACAGCTTTAGTTTTTCAGCTTCTACATACACAGTTTCAATTTTTCAATTTTGCATGTGCCTTCATAACCTATATTTGACTGTGGTGAGGGCTCGCTATGCATAACAGCCATTCCTGAAGAACGGTGCTCATACCTCGTGTGAATTTCTCCACAATGCTCACAATTAGAAATCTTCATATTTTGTGAGTTCTTACTTTGCTCCAAAACGCGACTAAATTATGACATTTCACAGAAGCTGGAAGTAATACATTTGAGAATAACTTAAATGTATTACTGAACAACTGTATTCATGCTCACTACACAATTTCTAAATACGAGTTAACAGAGATTAATCCAGAAGTGGGAGTTAGCCAGGACCATTCCTATTCCAACCCAAGAAATCCAAACCTTAGAGCCAGGTAGATGAATCACCATGTGTGTGACATAGGTGATAGAGGTGCTGTAATATTTACCCCAAGTTTCTTTATCTTCATATTTTGGAGCTAATTGATCAGCCTTAGCACTGCACTATTTATACGCATATTCCTTATATTCCGTTTTAGGAATCAAAGAAAGTCCTGTAGCCTTAAAATTTGGGCACTTCGAAGTTTATAGATGACAGCTTCATGGTTTCACAGACAAAGTGTGACATGGCTTGAGAATATTTTTGATACGTTACCTGTTTAGAACTACTTCTTGGACCCAAACTTCACCAACAAAGAAAATTAGCAAAGAAGCTGGAGATCACAGCTAGCACTGCACCAGGCAGATTGTCCCGATGAACCTGAACTTTTATATGTCTGTGTACACAGAAAAATCTGAAGTGCGGAAATGCTTTCTCAGTCTCGGTTCTCCAGGCATTGGTGCAACCACCAGACTGTGAGCATGGAGGAGAGCTGCTGCTGGCCCTTTGACTTCTCTCTGAACTTCATAGCTCATCTCCTTCTGCCATGACCAGGAGACACTGAGAAAGCCCTTCTAGGAAACTGCTAGTAGTTTGGGCAGGTCATCAAAACATTCCCTAAGCAACACTCAGGGAATGGAAATGGGAATAGGGAAATGTTACTGAACTGTTAAAGCAAAAGACCTTTTCCTTCCTTTGCCTAAACAGGTTTTCCTTGACTGAATATGAAGGATCAGCTGAGAACAACAGTAATTCAAAAGATTTCAAAGAGCATAGAAATTCTTCATAATGATAGAAAACCTACATAGCGCTGTCACACTCCACTCTGCCCTGCACTCTCCAGTACAGAATATAAAAATACCTGAACATCATCATATCACATCATATGTATTCATAAACACTCTGATATGTGGGGGAGCACTTCATCTCTCCCAAGGGCTGATCAAATATTTTCACTAAGCAACATAAGCACTTTATATTACATAAATATTACAAATTACTGAAAAAAAAAATTTAAAAAATTACTTGGAATAGTTTACTGACTTAATGTGAATGTAGTCCTCTGCCTGCAAAGACATTTCTGTTCTCTACGTCCAGCTGTAGACATCTCAAAATATCTACAAATACTTTTCAGAAAGCTTAAGGCTCTCCTATTAAAAGCGCCACATTTTGAAAATTCTGGTATCTGGTAAGGTAAGGAAGGCTCAGTTGGAGAAATCAAACACATGAGAAGTGAGGTGGAACCACATCTCCAGATGCATACACATGCAAAATTCGAAGGCAATGTCCCAAGACAATGCCCTGCACAGAGCCCTGGCACACCTTCTCTTTATCTGAATATGGGATCACAGGCTATGCTGGGTACAGATTCAAAAAAACAATGCCTTTGGAAAAATAAATTATACTTACTGGAAGAGTTACTTTCTTCAAGTGGCATTCCTTCTGCAGTAGTTCATAAATGTATTTGGTAATGATCTGGAAGAAAAGGAAAAAATATAAATGCCATCAGATACTAAAAGACTTACAATAATGACATATACAGGCAGACAATTTAAAGGCTAATTGGTTAAACTTCTAAGCACTTGTATATGTTTTGCCACTTTTCTGAATCCTTTACTATATAACTAATTATAGAACTCAGAGCTTTAGACAAAAAACTCTCTCTGTTACACAGAAAAGACTTCTTGCCAGTACAATGGAATGGTAACTGTACCTGTGAACCCATTTTGCACTGCTGTGTGAATAATTAGGCGAATAGTAACTTCAAAACCAAGGTTTATAACCAATTAGTATATACTCATGGGTAGAAGAAAGGCTCTCTTTGTAAAGAAATACTTTTAAAGGATTTTTTCTACTAGCAGATTTTGGGAACTCTCTCCCCTCCAGGTTCACTTCATGACTTACATGGAGAACAGATCTGTAGCCAGCCTCAGCTAAGCCACCTTGCCATTTCTGCCTACTGAACAGGGGAGATATGGGTCAAAGGTTCCCAAATAGAAGAAAACCCCATACAGATTCCCCAGTATGGGGGAGTTTATCTCTCTTTTCTCCATGTAGGAATAAAATTGAAATTTCAGACCTGAAACAAAAGGTATCATTTCTGAAAGCAACCAAAAGAAGAAAGGAAAAAACCCCAAAAAACAGACAAAACACAAAAAAAACTCCATAAACAAAAAACCCCAAACAAAAACAACAAAAAAACCCCAAAACAAAAAAACACAAAACCAAAACAAAACCCACCAGAAGACAAAAAATACCCCAACAAAAGCCACAAAAATCAACCTAGTTGCAACAAAAGACTTGCCATCTCAAATGTAACAAAGTTCTTCACATTTCAAAGTCTTGCCTACTATCAAGGGATTTTTTTTTTTTTGCCCTTACATATTCTAAGAAAAATGGGGATGCAGATGTAAAAATTTTCTGACTATTATTAACTTGGGAATTACACTGAGGAACAAACTGGCACTTTGTCTATTTCAGCCTCTAAAAATGGTTTGGAAGCTACTGCCTGGATTTGAATGGCTACAACAGTTTGGGGGAAAAAAAAAAGCAGCAAATTAAAGAGGTAAAAGAAAGGACTCATTAAAAGGCTGAAATGATGCTTGCCTTCTCTTTAAAGCTCGGGGAATTGAATTTAAATTCCAGATGGGACAAGATCTAAGTCTCAGAATATTAATCCAAGAATACCTGGGTACAAACTCAGACAATACTCTTTAGTCCAACCCCTCAAGGCCACCATTACATCCATCTGAACCCATAGTATATTCAGCCCCAACAGAAATATCACTGTAACAAAGGTCTCAAGTGATGGCATCTTAACAACACACCATGATCCAAGCAAGTAGGAGGCAGGGCATCATAAACTTCAAATTTAATTTCCCAAATGCACAATTATGAAAAAACGTTTCAATGAAGTCCAAAAGTTTTTATTATGTAAATGTGAGGAAACACAATATGCAAATGTTTGGAACACATATGAACAAACTGGAGGTGCCAGTGAAAGCCAATTGAAAATGTTGGTATATGCCACTCCCTTCCTTTCACTAAAATCCCAAATCTTCATTAGGATTATAAGAATTCTTTGTGATCTTGATCAAATACACATATCAATAAAATTATGTTAAAAAAACTTTATGGTTTACAGAAAATCAGTCTTTCTGAACATTATTATCTACACAGAAACTGCACTGGAGAAGGAATTCAGCTGCAAGCAATGAGTTGATTTAAGACATGTTTATCCCCAAAGCAGTATGCTAGGAACATGCATACAGTGTAATTTTACCTTCAGGGGCAAACTTTTTATGGTTCATCGAAATTGACTGCAGTGTAACACCAACAAGTAAAGTTGAGACTGCAGTCTCAAACGCTAATGTTGTATAGACATTAAAGTGAGTATAATATGGCCTACAACATAGAAATTTTGTTTTTAACTCTCAATTCAGGCATCTACTGACTGTCAAAATCACTGAAAGAACACTTGGAAGAGAAAAAAATTACTATGCAGAAAATATATTTTAGACACCACTTGCAGAAGTCTACCCTTTTTGCAGCTCTTCATATCTATTTCTCCTATTCTTTCTCATTTATTTAGACTGTGTGTCTTCAGAACAGAAATAAACCTTTACTCATTTTTTCCACAGCCTGTCTCAATGGGGCTCTCATTCTAACTGACTCTTTATGCACTACTCTAAGGTAATAAATAGCAATGCAGCCTTAAAAATGGGACTGTTGAATCAGTAGAGCACTCTGGTGTGGCAAAGACTTAACCTAATGAATGCTTTCAATAAACCCAAACCTAAAGAAAGATACAGCAGGTTGGAGGCTCACATGCAAAGTCTGAGATTACCATCCTCAGACAGCTCAGCACCTGGATGGCCTGCACTGCCCAGAGAGATTTCAGGAAAACAATGCCATAAAAAACAACCCTCAAACAAAAAAAAACGCATAAAACTGCCCCAGTGTATATATATATATATATATATACACACACACACATACATGTATGCAGCAGCAGAAGGGGTTGAGGGTTTTTTTGCAGTAGATCAACATGTTTAGGGATATCCTAGCATGGTACACTATCAGTTTTAAATGATGGAAAGTGATACACAAGATTTCTTGAAGTGCCATCCAAGTCCAAAATTTTCCATCACTAATGGCCAGATTTCCTGCACTTACCATAGATGTGTGTGGAAAACCTGACAAAATCCTGTCCCGCCTAGGTAAATCTAGCAAAATTCTGTCCTATCTAGGAATACCACTGCGAGTACTGAAAATGCTACACATCCAACACTACTTTTGGATTTTTATACTTTTAATGACTTCTTCTGATTTTATGGCTGATGAGTAATTTAAAAAATTAATTCTAAAAATATCTTTCCTATAGGTAGTAAAAAGAAAAGGAAATTGTGATATTGTTGATATAGAGCTTGTTAGACTTACTATTTCAAACAGATACAATTCATATAGCCACAACTACTCTAAGTAGCAATATTAGCTTGTGCATGCTGGTGTTCTATATTTAAGATCTGAAAACTATTGTAGAAACTATTGCAGAATGTTGTGAAGTGTCTTGTGACTTCTTGCATGAGAAGGTGGTTCTGGTTACACTCTACAAACTCTCCTGGACTAATTATCACTCACACAGCTGCTCATCACTGCAAGTATATAGAGACAGGGGCTGATCAATTCAGTCCCGCATCAATAAATCATCTGAACTATTAGGCAACAAATTGCTCAGATCCAGATGTTCTCAATGCAAACCGTAACACTTACTATAGAGCCCTACTCATGCAAGTCATACTTGCCTGGGACATTTGCACTTTTTCTAAGGCTCTTGAAACTGATTAAGGTGTGCCAACACTGTAAGCAGTATACTGCAAAGTAATTCAAGGTAGTAAGGTGGCTGGAGAGCAGGCATCACTGTGTCCAAGATGGGAAAGGAAAAAGAACCAAAAGTAAGACCTGCCCACAGTGCATGAAATTAATTGCCTGATAAATGGAGAAGAAACTGGCAGTTCTGTAATTCTTGTATGAGATACGGGAAACTTCCACCTCATATTAGAGTATTCCTGCACTTCATTCACTTCCAAGCACTGTCTATCAGGAAAACACATCCTAAATTATACAAATATCTGAACTTAGAACTATGAAGATGTTCTTATTGACTGCTGGGAGAACTGGAGGAAGAAAAAAACCAAAACACAAATTCCAAAAAATTCCATGCCTGCCATGACCTATTCTGATAGCAACAAAGAAATCCTTTCCAGGCACGGAAAGCCTAACACTTCAACCATCCAAAAAAGGTTGCATTCAAACTGAGTGATACAGGAAACTTTATTCCCAGAACAAAGCGGTCTTCTCTGGAAGGAAATTACATTGCTTATACTTTAAATTGTTCTCAATGAGCAGAGGAGCCTATGGTCTGCTTTCCCTAAGCCTGAGAAACTTCTGCCCTAAATGAAATCACAGCTATTTTAATTTTGTTGCACTAAGAAGATTCCCATCATGAAGGCAAGCTGATGAGAGCAGGGACCACAGATGAGTAGAACACATCCTGAGCAGTAAAACCAAGTAGATTATCCTGGGTATATTAAAAGCACAAGTATCTAATCTCTGCTACCACTTCTTTGGTTTAGTTTTCCTTCATCTCTGGTGGCAAGGTTGAGAGCCTTAATACACATGGTTCAGGAGTGGAAGCAAACTTCAGTGCTCACCACTGCCCTTCTGAGGAGCTTAAAATAAGTCAGTCTTGATTTATGTCGGATATAACAGAGAATTCCTCCAGAAGTACCTTTTCAAAGTGCTAGCAGTCTCAAATATGTAAACTGCAAAGTTCAATAGCCTAATGGATAACTGGGGGATAGAGCTACGTTGTGACCAGAGATCCTTCATATGGATCCAGGAAACAGGTTATTTTAATCACAGAGAAATTAAATTAAAGTAGTTGGACAAACAGCAAAAAGAACAGAGAGAAGCACACATTATCCTAAGACAGACCTTTGTTTTATCCTTGCATTGCTAAATATGCAAGGTATGACAGCAAGACTATAATGCTGCATATGGTCTCCACAGCAAAATTGAAACTCCAGGTGGAAGCCTAGTTCTGCCACACACAAGTGTAGTACATGTTAATTGGTAAGGTCCTGGCTTCCTACAACACGTGTTCTTTTAAGACTGCATTGTTCATATAGAGGACTTTCTTATGGACCGTTTCCAATTACCAAAAAAAAAAATCGAAGAATTTTGTTAGCAGCCTAATTTGTGAAATCTTTGCAATACAGCATCCTGAAGCTACATGATCAAAAGATCAATACCTGCAGAGATCTATGTGAAAATAGAAATTAAAGACCAAGAGCCAGTGACACCAACATGTCTAAAGTTACAAAGACCATGAATGTACTGAAGTCTAAATATGATTATAAGTGGAGACAAATACCAGAAAGACACTTCAATGCACTAAGTATTAGAGGTGTTTAAACAGAGTCTGGAAAAGAGTGCTAAAAAAAGAATTCCCACAAAGCAAGGAGTCAATTCCAAAATAACTCAGCTTAAAATAATAACCTCTCCATTTTAAGTCTGTAAGACACTGAAAAAAGCCTTGTACCACATTCTAAAAACATCACAAAACCAGCACAGCATACCTGAGGAAGAGCAGAATTGCAGCTGACCCACTACTGAACTTTTCCATAACAGAGATTGCCAGGTATACAGACAACAGATCACAACTCAGTGACTTGATTAATAACACCTACATCCTAATCCAGAGGAGCTGCTTCAGAGCATACCACATCCAAAACCCATGCTGGGACTCAGTGAAGTGCACTGAGCCTTGCCCATCAAGTTCCCCTCCCATGCCGTGCTTTACAACCCAAGTCCTGTGAATTCTCTTCTTTCCCCCCAAAATGCGCTCCCACTTTCAAAACCAACCATGGCTACCTACCAGAAGATTACATATACAAACAGAACAACAAGCCTGCTGCAGAGGGAAAATAAGAAAAAAGACAAAGTAAATTATTCAAACTTGCAAAATGTTTTCTCAAGTGAATTCTCAGCTAAAAACATACTAAAAAATTGGCAGAAGCCTGTGTCATTTGTGGCCTTTCACTTCTAACCTGGCGTCTATCAGGTGTCACTGAGAGATGACATGGTAGTTCAGGAAATCATTACCATGCAACCAACAGTCATGGATTCACGACAGATGTGAGGAACCCTTAGGCTAGCGCAAACCACAAAGTCTCTTTGAAGACAATCAAACGCCACGTGTCCCCTTCTTTCCCCATATGTGCATCCCTCATGACCAAAATGCCAACAAGCCTGTCAAATAGCTGGTGTATGGTTAACACACGATAGAGAAAAAAGCACATGTGACATGACAAAGGATAAGGTGCATGAGATCAGTTGACGTTACAACCACTCCCATGACAGGGGACAGATTACAAGACCTTGGAGAAACAATGAGTGAGCACAAACTGTTAACCCAAATTGTCCATATCACTGCCTACTGCTACACACTTGTAGCAGATTTTGGGGGAAAAAAAGAAATGGACAAAACTACGGATTAAATATATTCTTCTGGTGGACCAGATCCAGCTGGATGGATCTCAGATTTTCCACACCATAGTCCTCATTTACAGATATTCAAAACACAAACAGAAAGACATCATCACCATTACTACTCTTGCTACCACTTTTCACTGCTCCAAGGATTAAATATGAACGGAGACAGAACTACTCCCTCAAAGTTAAGAATGGCTACTTCCCATCATGAGTGAGATGTGCTGGCAGCAACACACTTACTCAGTGAATAGGGGCTTCTGCCTCCAATGTTGCCAGCTTGTGAAAAAAACACTCATTAAACACTCTGTCAGATCACTTTTCATTAATTTTTAAAGACAGTTCTCAAAGTAAATGAGAGTGAAGAGAGTAAGAGAATCTAGTGGCAGTCATTTTCATTGCATGCTTTTATGAGTGGCCAGATTCTTCAGAATAATAGAGATAGTATATTTAAAATTAAGTAGACTTTAGCTAATAAAACACAGCTGCAATGGTATTTTTCTTCTTGACTGACTTCCTGGATTTTCCTACGTCATATCATAAAAAGGGTTAATACATTATTAGTGTCATTAGTACTTTATTATTCCTCCAGTAACATTCTCAGTTAACTATATTTTAACCTCAGTTTAATCTCCTACATGAACACACATTACAGAAAAAAGGGGAAAAAAAACAGAATTAAAATTATTAGTGATATTTTTGGTTTAGAAATCACCAAAGTCTGGCCATCTCTACCCTCTACAATAAGTCACTCAGACATAACTTCTTATACTTGAAGAAAATGCAAGGGTTTGTTTTCTTTTCTTTAGAGATGAAAAACTAATGTGACCTTAGGTTTATTTGTCAACTCGCACCCTGTGAGAGAACTGCACTTAAAATGTGTAACAGCTAAACAGTACCAGTTCAGCTGAGAAATCCACATAGACATACCAAAATCAGCCTCATCTGCCTTTGTATTCTCTTTTTTTGTAAAGTTGTGTCTTTGACTTAACTTCTTACAGTACACCAAGAGATTCACTGGCAGCTCCTCAGACCTCTGAAATTATTTTAACTATTAATTCAGACCTGACATAACAAGTTACAATCTCTTCAATCTAAGTTTCTATAAAATTGACCTTCCATGAGCAGAAAAAGGGTAGTATTTTCAAATAACTTCTATTCAGCATAAGAGATTAGACTCCTCAGCACTACTAGTATTTTCTAAGAACTTCAAGGCAGAGTCCCCAGGTTGGAGGTTTTGTAACTTATCTTAAAAATAAGCAAGTATAAAACACTAGAAACAATGTCATTATGAGTAACAGATTTCGTTATTTTATAAGATTTGTCTCCTCATTGGTAATAGGCACTTCAATGCAAAAAGAGAAAATAAGCACAAGAGAGAAACAGTCCTTATAACATACAGTAACCCACAAAGCTTTCTTCATGGCAGTGTAAGAGCAATAATGTTCAGTGAAACAAATGCAAAATGAATTCCAATTGACTGCCCTGCAGCAAATCCCAAGTGGTGGGACTGACCTGAGGCTTGCTATGGTGGCTGCCATAGCTTTGGTTGAATGAGCTTTCTTTTCACCCTGAGGTGACAAGTTTGCCAGTATTTACTAATGAGAGATGCAATGAACTTCTTGATATATTGCTCTTGGATACAGACCTACCAAAGAACTGGGACAAACAAACAAAAAAACCCTCACCATCACCATTCTAGAACAAAAAATCCTAAAAGCTGAATGGACTTTCTAAAGCCTCAGTTCAGCAAGCTAAAAAATGGGGAAAAAAATCGGCAGAAACAAAATCAATGGCATTTTAAAAACCCACAAAGACCTCGCTTGGATTATAGTGTGGGAGAACAATTCATTAAGATGGAACTGACATTATCTCTATGTGATTTCTTGTGTTTTCTACTGAAAGCAATTCAATTCAACCTTAATACACAGTTGTGATACTCTGGATTTTGAGCTGACTGATCACAACTAGGATCTCAAGATCTTTTGAGAGAATTAAATGAAAGACAACAGGGATTTGTCATGAATGCAGCATATACTGTTGATGTGATTTGACCCAATGTTTTGTTACATGGTCTTTGCTGACACCTGTTGGTTTATTTTTTGTTTTCTGGTTTTTTTTCCTTTTTAAGAGAAGCATCTCTAATTTTAGAAATCACTTGACAATTATTTGGCTTTAGAAATGGCTTAATTACAAAGTGCATCTTATGGAAATTCTCTATTTTTTTAAAATATACATACATATACATATACATGTATCAGTATTAAGCAGAGGATTCAATCAAGCACCTTGCACTACAAGCAATTAAACATCAGCAGAAAGCAAGACCCCTGTCCCAAGCTGAGACAAGAAACACAATGATGAAAAGTTTGCAAAAGAAACATGGAAAACTAAAAAAAGCTCAAAAGTTCAATAGTGGAATAAGTTCAAATGAAGATTATAAATACATTTTAATATTCCAATCCTATCTACATAGCTACAACTATCTTATCTCTAAATTTCATAGTAAAGATGAGTTACAAAAAGGGATCTGGAATAAAGAGCAGTTTTGATTATTCCAACTATTACAGAAAAAAACATTGTTTAGGTGGTGAGGCAGTGCTCTGGTTTCAAAAGGTCAAAAAACCCATGCCAAAACCAAATGGCATATCAGATTAACATAGTTAAAGCACACCAGGTTTTGTGTTTTGTGTTTTGTAATCACAGACAAGATTCTGCCGCCTTTCACTGCTCAGAAGAAATGACCAAATAAATATTCACAGATAGACTGAAGGATTAATTTTATGTAAATCCAGAGCAGAACTCTAAATACCTTCTTTCCATAGCAATATGTCTTCACCATTTTGCCACTGTGCTCCAGAACACTAGTGGGTCAAAATAAACAGGATTTACTTAATTTTAGCTGAAAAGGACCCCCTTTCTCCAGGCTAAACAACCCCAGCTCCTTCAGAAACTCCTCATAGGATTTCTGCTGATGCTAAAAACCTTTAGGCATCAGCACCCTCCCAGACTTGTGAACATCTAAGTTGCGCAGTTGGTCACTACCTACCTCCTCCTGGATTACAGGGCATTTACTCTGCTCCCCATCCCTGTCTACCAGCTCAGGAGGCCAGTTGTCCTGAGGATAGCCAGTTTTACTGCTGAAGACTGAGACTAAGGAGTGAAGTACACGAGCCAATTCCTCATCTTTGGTGATTATTTTCACCCCCCAGTATTCAATAAAGAATGGAGGTTTTCCTTGGTCCTCTTTTTATTAATGTATTTATAAAAACACTTGTTATTATCATTTACAGAAG
>VXBT01007162.1:0-48136 GCA_013400235.1 Oriolus oriolus | reverse complement strand
AAATTCTAAAACCCCAACAACTTCTTTCCCAGATGCCTTAATATTGTTCAAAAATAGCCAGAAATCAAAAGATATTTGGTCAGTTACTGTGATAACTTACTAATACTGAAAGATGAAGAAGCTTGAAAAAGAGACATTTGACAGATGACAACCTACATTTATACGTACTTTATCCTATTATTAGCACACTTTAGACCTTAAAACACCCATGAAGAAACCTTAAATCAGGACTGTAAATTTAAACACCTGCAGGTGTGAGTTCTGCTGTACAAATTTGTTCCCTAGCTCTTCCTTATTCTTCTGAGTCATAGGCAGACTCACAGGGAAGGGTATAGTGAACATCCTTTTCTCTCCTCACTCCAAAAACCACAAGTTGAGTCCAGGAAATTGTTACTTGGTGCAGAATTTCAGGGAGTCAGATAACAACACTCATACTCAGCTCCCTCTTACCAGGACTTTTCTAAAGGTGCACTAAGGTGAGAGCACTCAGCTAAGTGTTGCCTTTCCCTGGTCTTAAAATTAAGAGTCAAACATGGTTAAGAGGGAAAAAGGGTATTTACCTTGGTATTTATTTAAGGATCCTTAGGTGCGCGAAAAGGCACATCGAAATGCACCTCGAAAATGCACACACACCCACAGTAGATCGCGTATACAATTATAGGCCTTGCAAATTAGCATATCTATCAAATGCTCCCCAGTGAGAGGCTCGAGCGAACCCCTCGTCCCGAGGAACCTTCCCCCTGGATGGGCCTATCTTTGTTTATAGAATGTGTTCTGTAGAGGACTTTGGTGCCTGGGGCTTTTTGACCCCTAACTGAGAGGCTTCCAGAATGTTTGGTCTAAGCTAAATTATCAAACTTAAAAAATTATAAATATGTAGGCTAAAAGCACTAAGAACACGTAAAAGCTATATAAAAGAGTATACAAGAGGGGTATAAAAGAAAAGCAAAAAATCATCATGGCATCGTAAGGACCTTTTAAACCACACGCTTTTGGATAATGACTGACACCACATGAGAGCTAAATGTTAATGTGACAACAAAAACTACAGGTGATAGAATTTTGTTTCAACTTACTGCCAAAAAGCCAAGTTCATCACCTTATCCTTCCGGTGTAAGCAGAGATTGGAGGAGGACAGATAGTGGCTGGTCAATCCCTCCATTTTTTATGTCCCCTTATCCAGCTTCTTTAAAGAACCCTTTATTTGAGCCTATAATGAAACACAAATAAACAGCTCAAATCAGACAACATGGTTAAAAGCACTGATAAAAGACACATAGGATAAAATGAAACAACTCCATAGCAGGGAAGGAAGCTCTCTCCACCTGGCCACTGCAAGGCAGCAGAATGGATTTCAGCTGTCAGCGACCCCTGTCTGCCTAAGGAAGGGCCCAAGAGAGGGCCTCAGAAATCACCTCAGAGATGAGGTAAAACCCTTTCCCCTGTCCCAAGTGCCTTCCAGGCATTCTTGGGTATGAAACAACCAAGAATTTGCTGGAGCTCACGTGTGAAACTACACCAAAACCATTGCAATCCAAAGGCCTAAACAGGATAGCTTGTGACTGGCTGTGACTGAGACCAGAAAACAATGGGGGACCAATGAGTTTGGCATGAATGATCCCCAACCTCCCTTCCTAACACCTGATAAATTATTCTTCAATCAAATTATTCTCTGCTGGATAGCAATTGCAGAGTAATGTGTGTGTTTATCAGCCATCACATGTCAAATATGTGTCATGAAGATCCTGCTGCTACTTACTGTTTCCCTAAAATGCAACATCAGTTAAATATTTATGAACCACCCTTCTTTGAAACTTGGTTTGTAATTGTATAGTATTTTTCAAAATAATGCATCCACTCAAGGAATACAGTCAATTGTGTCTTGGGATATGAGATCAATAACATACAAAATCCCACATTTTGTGTTAAGCTTTTGTTCTTGTATTAAATGAATTGGGGCCGTCTTTATGCCAAACATTACTAAAGTGATAATTTGGTGACTCTTCATTTCTCTGAAACAAAGCAGTAGCTTTAAGTATCGCTGTCCATGGACAAGAGTTTATCTCATAGAATTTAGCATCCCACCTAATATCACCTAGGGAGATTGATCTGGAGAGGCAAAGACTGAAAAACCTTTACTGCCTGGTAGAAATCATTCTTCCTGAAAAAAGAATATGAGATTTTATCAGGAACATTGGCAAGATACAGGGGAGTCTGACACTATTCAGGATATATTTGTTCTATTTTTCTTCCAAAAGCACCATATTCACTGAAAAAGTCAGCTCCTTTCCAGATATCTGATAACACATTCACCACTAAATTCTAAATTTTATTTTAAAAAATTAAACACTCAAAATCTGTTTCCCAAAACAGGAAACTTCCGCAATAAGGTAAAACAATCTTCAGTCAACTGAAATAACTCAGCTTCAAAGGAAAACTTGGCAATTTTTCCTTGCCTTCCTCATTTCCAATAAAATATTTACCCTTATAATCAAAATTCAAATATTCTCATGAAAAGAAATGCAGGTGATTCCTAAAACAAACAGATGGTACACAAACTTCTGAGGAAATTTCTTTTTGCAACATATGATAGAAATTATCTAGGTACATAATTGAGTATGTGGCATGAGTGCAAGGAAGCACTGACTAAATTTATGCACTGGCCTTTTTTCAAATACTTTTTTTCCCCTTGAGAAAGCATAGTTTGCTCTTTTAAATATCCTCTGTTTTATCCATTGTCTTCCCATAGGCTTAATTCTCTCTCAGAGCTGTAATGTCAGTAAGTTATCTAGATGCTGAAAGTGCAAGAAAACTTTGACGTTTAGAAGCAAGCTAATTAATTTGCTTTAGAAATGCTCTAAAAGGCCGCAGAAATTAGCATCTTTCAGTACAAGGAAGCCAGTGGTCTGGACAAGGAATGGAAACATCATAAACTACAAATAAAGGCAAATATTTTACTTAGCAATTTAAATTTTTTTTTTAAGGAGGTCTTTTATTATGCCAATTTTTAAAAATGTCTCTACTTTGTAATAGGATGATTTATTTTCAGAAATTTCCTAAATAGGAAAAGAAATATTCCATTCCTTCATTTTTATGGAAGAGTTTTGTGGTCTAAGCCCTGTTCTCCTGATACTGTCACACAAAAACTGTCAACTCTTCTTGGTTCAGAAAGAGCACTGGAGTCACTTCCCCAGGTAATTATTGAGTCCTGTGTTTCTTGTCACTGCCTTATCCAGCTCTGCTGCTCCATCTGACACCTTTCTTGTGCCTGTGCTGAAAGCAGCAGAATTTGGGATCTATGAAGAGCAGCTACTCACCAAACAATGACATGGAGCCTGAACAGACTATCCAAAGCACACTTTCTATTCATACTGAAACCATCCCTGGAAAAAGAGGCACACCAATCTCTTCTTCCAGTGTTCCCTGTCCATCATTAGTGCCTATCCTTAGGGCTTTTTCTTCCAGAGTTATTCACACACCTATGATACATCTTCCTAGTCACACAGATCATAAAAATACCATTAATGAACATAAGCAGCATTTTCTTCTCTAAAGCAGCACAGAAAACCTTGTTAGATTCTGTACAGTAACATCACTGTCCATAACATAGCATTAAATTATAAAGTAACCAACTCAAGCTTGGGTGTTCTCCACAAATTAACATAGCAAACTGATTCCAACATTTTAATCCATTTCACCGCCGAAATGCCCCTTCAGTTGTTTTGAGTTGTGGAACAAGTTGTCACTCTGACAATTTGATTGCCAAGGAATTTCATTTAATGAGGTTCACCAACCTACTTCAATGTTAAGAAATAACTTCCAGCCTGAAACCTGCAATGTTTAAAATGGTGGTATTTTATATCACTACAATATCAGTAAGAAACTGCAATATGACCACTGAGGCAGCTACTGCTACATATAAAAGTTGTGTAGTTCCAACCTAAATCAAAATGCTACATCTGATTGTACTACTGGCACAAAACCACGTTGGGCCAAACTAAACTGATTTCATACATTGGAAAATCCATACATTAGCATGGGATTTTAAGATGATCCTTTTTTTGATTTTTATTTTCAAGTAGAAGTGTTCCAAATGTTGTGAGATTGTTTCCAGAGAAGAAAAATTGACTTTCTTCTTAGTGTTAAAATTGATTTGAAGCAGGCACATTCTAGAAGTTTACATTTTACTTTTACAGGCTTGATGCTGTGATATATATACAAAGTGATTGATTCAGTGGATTTCTGTGCCTTAAAATCTTACAAATTGCTGGATTAAGCTAATATTCATGTCAGCTCTAGTAAGAAAAAGTGAAATAAATGCATACACTGTGAGCTATTGAGGATGCTGAAACAGAATAAATGGAGGGTACCAATACAAATGTCTCCTCACAGGAGCAATGCCTATCAAAACCTCAAAGCAAGAAAGAAATATCCCTGACTATAATTTTACACATTTGTCAAAAGTTTAATAATTGTTAACCTACAACAAAGCAATTGGATCTCTAGGCGTCTTTTGCCTAATTTCCCTTTCTCGGCCAGCACTTGTCAGCCTCTGTGTTTCAGCTTTCAAGTCAAGAGTATTCTCCAAATAGAAGAAGCACAAGCATTCCCAAATTATAATGGTAAAGCAAATTCTCTGTTTCAGGAGAGACTCCATTCTACATTTCTAAAGCAAATGTTAAAGCCAATAAAGAAGATGGGGTTATTAGTATAATTCAAAAATCAGATAATTTATGAACTCATATTTGTAGGACCCTGATTTTTGATTGTTTAATCATGACAGAGTCTATATAATCACACAGACACTTGCAAAGCAAACTGGCCAAAAAACCAACCTTGGGTCTGAAGAAATGAACAGCCATAGCTTCTCCACTGGGTAATTTAAATCAGCAAAGGAAAAAAATAAAAATAACAAAAGCACCCCCATGACGCCACAGACTTTGACCCATAGTTGTTAGGTTACAACCAGAAATCACTGTCACACACTTCTGCTGAACTAAGAAATAGTTCTAGTCCTCTTCATTTGCTTCCATCAGAACAAGTACCAAAAGTCTGGTTGATGACAGTGGAAATCTAATTTAATGAACTAATAGTTCAGCTGGTCATGCCCAGTCAGTGGACACAGATGCCTAAGACAGATGCAGTGAGTTACCCTTGAGTACACAGGGAGCCTGGACAGCTGTCTAGATGCTGAAATTCCATGGGGAAAGTCAGGACAGTACCATACAAAGGAAGTACTAGAGGCAACATGTACAACACATGTAACTGGATCTCTTCTGGAAGCAAAGGGCCTGGCTGACCATCAAGTTCACCTTCTCTGCTCTAATATAACCTGAACTCATCAGAGCTGATGCACCCACTGCAGCCAAAACCTTGCTAAGAAGAATTCTAAATTCAAGTGTGGGCACTATTTCATTTACAAATTGGTCCTTTGTGGTGAAACGTTCTAGACTGTAAGCGCTTTAGGAAGTAATAGGGGCCAGGTGATAAGGTACTGAGCATTCTCTAGCCAACCTGGGAAACAGCTGAAGCAGAACTATTTTGAAATGTGAGTATTCCCTACTGACTTCCCTTTCTAAAGCTGAGACTTTAATCAAGATCATAGCAGTTCACATAGAAAGAATTTAGATATTGCTTGTCTTACTTTTACCTTGGCCAAAAAAACCAAAACCACAAAAATACCCAGACTCTGAGAGACTGAACTGACTTCTGCCATCTGCATCAATTCAAGGGCAAAGCTGCCTTTCTGGAATTGTAATCATTGTATCAAGGTAGGGCTAAGATTTGTCTACTTCACACGACACGGTAAATAGCAGATTTTATCTGGGCTGTAGCAGCAATCACTAACTCTTACCCCACAAGACAAAAGATGTTTCCTGAAAGAAAGGGCCTGCTTTCAGGAAAAATGAGACCTTAGCTAACAAAGTGCATGAAGAGGAATATCACCAATGACATTTTGTTTCTGTTTTGCCTCTCTAAGAGTTGTAATCCTTATTTCAGTGCTCTTACTCAACCTTACTCAAATCATACCCCAAAGCTGCAGCATTACACAGTGTTACAAAGCCATAAATTCAGTGCCTCTGGTGCTGAATGAAGTAAGGAAAATCTCTAGTGTATACACAAATTCAAGACCCTGTCTCCAGATGTTTGTGGGTGACTCCATATGAGGCTTAGGTATGCAGGCCCTGTACCTGTACCAGCATGTTCAGAGGAAGATTTTCACATGACCACTTGGACTGTGTGAAGACTAAAAAGTTTTAGTCTTCAATCACTCTAATTAGACAATGGAAATGAAGCCTGAAATTCTCCAATGGAAATGCCAGGAATAGAGTTATATTAGATGTAAAGTATAGAAGAGTCTATTATAGACTCTTCTGTTGATTTATAATTTGGGGGGGTTAGCAGCAGATAAACACTCAGTCACCCCAGGGCACAGCTGTCTTTTTTAGAAATCCTTTGTTCTAGAATTCCAGTGGGAGATTTTTGCTGAGATGAGGCTTTTAGGTATGACAAGCAGTGCTTCCTACTTTCACTTGAGTCAGAAAAGCTAATATGCAAATAGTCAGAAATTAAATCCAAATCATTGACAAATGACTGTTTCTGAGAGACTTGAAGTGAGTTCATTTTCCAAAAACTAAGCTGCCGAGTGCTAATCTAATGCTTTAAAAGACCAGCCTACCCAGGCAGTGTAGGAGGATGTCATTAACAAAACACTAGCATTTTGATTTTTCTTTAAAGAACATGCTCAGAGCTGAAGAACATGTCTTTAAATCTCTATAGCAAAAGTGGGTCATAGAATCCTGAGGAGATTGACATGGCTAATTTTCAGATGCTAATTTGTCACTCTTAGTTGCTTTGTCCCAGAGTCTCATTCGCACTTCGTCCCATAGTTCTGCTGAAAAAGCTGTGGTGGGGTGATTATCGTGCGATTCTGCCCAGCGTAGGATCAGCTTAGGAGAGGAAGAAGCAACAGATCTGCCCTGCTTCTCCAAAAGTTTAGACATGAGTTCATAAACATGCTTTTCTTCTGAGGACGTATTACTGCCCATGTCCCCCACAGCTCACCTTCCAAACCTGAAGGGATTGATGTTGGCTGAACTCCCGTTTCCTTTCAATGGACACTTCAAGTTCTGTGGGGTGTCTCCACTGGGCGCCAGATAGGCGGTTTGTTGTACTCCTCACACGGGGCACCAATTGCAGAGATTGATGAGGCGTGGACTCTGCTAGGTGCTAGCAAGCAAAGCCAGTTTATTACAGAAATCACCAATATTTATAGTTCTCTAACTTCTGGACAAATTCTTCCACTAAGACTCCTCCTTATCCTTTATTCCCATCGCAACACTATCAGGTCCTTGTAGATTCCCTCTTGCAACAGCAGTGTCTCAGCTAATCATCCTTTTGCGCCAGAGTCTCAGGTCATGGTGTCCTGTTTGTTCTGTGTTTGCCTCTTTTTCTCGCCTTGGACTTTGTTTCATCTCTGTTTCTTCTTCTTGCCTTGAGTTTCTATCTTTCCCACGGTTTCTGCTGAACCAAGGCTAGAAGATCTACACAGCTATCAGCTTCCATCGCTGCCTGGCTCCTGACAGAATCCCACTTGCCTGGAAACAACACAAGTTTCCTACTTTCTTAACTCAGGGAAGAAAGAAGCTAGAGGCGGACAGCATAACAGAATGCAGAAATCTCCCCAAAACCTAACCAATACAAAGGTACACAAGAGTAAAAAAAATGAAATAAATTAAGTAAGTGATGCTTTATTCCATGGGTGTTCACATTTAGGATACACTTAAAGAAATGCATTTCTAGGTGTTCATAAAAATAAATACATTCAGGAAAAGCTTATCTGACACATATGAGGAATAAACTGTAGAGCAGGTCCAGTCTAAGTGTTATATAGATGTAAGACTGCATTTGACAAACCACTAAAAGCATGGAATCCAGGGTCATTAACTTCAAACTTAGTCTTATGGATGTGCTACACTCTGGTACACAGGGTCTTTGAGTCAGCCTCGAAAATGGAAAAGATGAAAACATCTTATTTACTTGTCTTTAAGTGCAGTGAAAATGAGGGCTGACTGAAGAGCTACATTAAGGCCACATTCAAATGCTAAGGGAAGAAATGCAGAAAAACGAAGCAACACGTATGCAGGAAAACAGGCCTGCAAAGATCATGTATAGAATGAGGACTACAGAGTTAAACCTGCCCACTCAGAAACTGGGTCTGGAGGTTAAAATTAAAAATTACATGACATAATTATATAATATAATATTATATAATTCTGATCCCTTCTCACTCCAATACCATTTCAGAAATTATATAGAAGATCTAGAAGCAGCTCAGGGAAGTACGACAGCAATGGGCAAAGTTCAGAACAGCTGCTAAACCTGTCAGAGAGGAAGGGACAGAGAAAGCTGAGAATGGAGTCTGCAAGATCATTAATGGTGTAGAGGAGGTTTTGATTGTCCATTAAAAGAAAAAGTTTATGAACTTCAGACAAAAATCAGCAGGAAAAGGCAAACACAACATTCATATGGGATTTGATTTTGCAAGCCTTACTCCAGGAGATAAAGATGCTGAAAATTGATCTGGGCTCAAGGGAAACTGAGACAAGCTCATGAAAGAGCAGGTACAATATCACTACCCTCTTGCTTAGAAGATTCTTTCACTGAAAAGTGTTGGAGGCTGAGACATCACAGTATGTTTGCTCTGTTGGGTACTTTTCTCCTAGACATTCACTCTGGCTACTGCCAGAAAAAGGACACTGGGCAAAATAGATACCTGGTGAAACCATGCATAAGCTTTGTCCTGCTTTTAAATAAATACAGCTGGTGGATACTGCCATCATGACTATTTTGTGGTAAGTTTGGAGTAGCCAAGTCCTTTGGGTGCTGCTCCTAGTTTTCTTTCAGCTCAGAATACTTGACATAACTTTCCTGACTCCTTTTAGCCAGCACATTTCAACTGTGTACTGGATTATTCCACTTCAACTGGAGCCTGGCTGCTGAGTCATAAAGACCAAAGATTTTGTAAAAAATTATGAAAAATGAATAGTCCTCTCCCAATGAACTTCTAACAGGTGCTTTGAGCAAGAGCTTTTCATTAAAGTCAGGACTCTAAAGCTGGCACTCAGTCAAGTATTTCCAAGTGAGTAAAAGCAGAAGTGTATCCTGCAAAAGTATTGTCAAGTGGTTTTTCATTCAGTCAGGACTGGCTGTGAGTCAAGTAAAAAGACAAACAGGAATATTCAACACCTTTCCACAAATGGCAGTGTGACATTTCAGGTTACATACAGTCTTCTCCAGAGCAGGTGCTGCTATTCGTACACACCAAGTACACTGAGCAATGGGCTGTTACCACCCCTCAAGGCTTCCGTAAAACAAAACAGTTAACCTTGAACAACAATTTAGGCAAAAATAAGTTCTGAACTGTGAAGATAGCTTTCTAAGTGTAAATAACCAAAACATTTCAGTAGAGTCCTCATGTAAAAGAAGTTTCAGAACTCTAAATTTCTGTGAAATCTCATGTATCAATATGACACACATGTGTGAGAAATGAACACAACAGAGGGTGAATACTTTTCGCCTTTATTTCAAAGCCAGGTTCTTGTGCTTAGTAGCGTTCATGTGTGTGCTTATCAGTTTACTTTCCTAACAATAACTGGGAGATTACAGAAATAATTTCTGTGTTATGTATGCAACGGTCTAAAATTTAGACGGAATCTGTATAAATATTTGTAAATAAATAATCTGTTGGAAAACAGGAAAGTTCAGAGACTTCAGAAAATTTGAATAATTTTTGCTGCCAGTCAAGTTGCTAATTTTAACTTCTTTGTTGGTCCAGTTTTCCCATTACAAAATAGTGAAACAACTGAAGCAGCTGTAAATTCGTATTAATTACAAAACTAATCCTACAAACCTTTTTTTTTTGCAACTTGAAAAATTTGCAAATCCCATCTGAAAAATAATTTCTAAAAATAAATAATTTTCTATTATTTCCATTTGTATTCTTTAAATTTTCTGTAATTTTATACCCATCCTTGTATTTCTTTTCTTATAAAACCAAAATTTACTGCAATTGAATATTTTAATTAAAACTTCATTGGTATTTTTTCCAAAATATTTTCAAAATTTTCTTCAGCTGTTTAAAAATCAATTGTTGCTTGTTTTGATGTCTACCCCCAAAACAAAGATATGGAATCTTTCACAAAGAAAAAGTTCCGAGGTTTGAGCAGCCAGAGTTTAAATTTGTATGCAATATAAATAGTGGAAGAGTATGGAAGAATATTAATTCAACGTCTTTATTCTAATCTGCAGGAATCAAAAGAAAAAACAAACATTTCCAGAGTCTTCTGTGAAAATCTCCATCTGTTTTCAATAGAGTCCTTCATCAAGGGTTTAAACATAACTGTCATAAGAGGCACTGATCCCACATTTCTGCTGTTAGCACCTGGTCCTGGCAGCTTTGAGAGGTTCAAAACTTGAGTATGTGAATTTGCCTGCACCTACCATTAAACAAAGGGGTCTGAAAATCCCTGCATGTCACCAGGAAGAGATTTTGTGTTACAACGTGCAGCACCACACTATGTTTAACACCTTGGCAATGTGTAAGGCTAGAGGTTAGTGAGGACTGAATGATGCTGCTATTAGAAATCTATCATTCAACTAAAACACTTTGCTAGAACGTTTTTATTCAAGTTAAATGACAGTTGCAAAACTTCCTCTGGTTCAAACTTTTGGGCACAGAGAGAGCAGGAATAAACTGCTCCCAAGTTGCCAGCCCAGGCCTCTGGCTCCAGTTTGCTCTGCTTCTCGTGCTCCAGTCGGTTCCCAGGCACAGGGCTAGCAAACAATTTGGGGGTAGCCTTTCACAATCTCTCCTACTGGAAATGAAACATTTGAAGAGTAATTATTGATGAAAGCAGGGAATCCAATCCAAGTCTTTCTGTATTTGAGTGCACCAGACTATTTTGGGTTGTGGTTCACTCTTTTTTGATGTCAGAAGCCCCTCTGTCCCACCTAGAACGACAACTGACTGATCAACAGGGGGGTGTCAGCCCAGAAGAGAGAGTTGCTTTCATGGGAAGCATAGACCATCAAAATGCTTCCAGTGTTAAAAACAAAATTCATGACAAACCAGTCTGACACCTACACAAAGCTGAAATCCTCGTGCAGAGTTACTGAATGCTCTATTTACAACATGTACAGAATCCTAACTGGAAAAGTAAATCTTTGTGTGGGATGAAACTTAGAAAGGATTTGTGTCTGGCAGGTAAACCATGTCAAGGCAAGATTGCTAGCAAATTTTCTTTTGTCTTGCTTCAGAGTTTGATGTTACTTATGTTAGTCAGTCTTTAATTTACCTAAGCAGCACAGTTGGCTAAGTGTGGGAGGTTTTTGCATGCTTATAAAATAGTAGAAGAAAAGAAAACTTTAATACTTCTGCTGCAAAACAATCATAATAATTTAGCATTTCTCCAAGGAAATTTATGGTGGATACACAACTCATCAATTTCAAAAGCAATAAAATAACACTCTAAGTAACAAAACAACTATTCCTATACTTTCCAATTAATGTTAATTTATGAATTTCCAAATAACATAGCCAAACATATTTTATTTAGCTATTTATTTTCATCTAAACATCACAGAAGATCATCTCAGCTTCTAGGTGCCCTAATAAAACAATAAAAAATCATTACCCTAAACCCTTCACGATAGCCAAATAAGATAAAACTACCAGATTACAACTCTGACCAAACAATCTTATCCCTTCCAGCAGCTCCAGAACAAAACTCACTCCACACATTCTGGGTTCTTTTCAAAAACCTGGACTCAGCACTTTACTTTGAAGCATAGTCTCACCATGCTTCAAATGGGTGAGACAAATGGGTTTGATGGGTGAAGGACATCCCAAACTATGAAGCCACTTCTGAGCAGGGAGAAATTGGTTTAAGCATTTCTGGTAATGAAACTGTAACCATGCAAGAGGCTGTATCTAAGCAGTAATTTCAAGAAATATACATCTTTTTACCAAACTCTTACATTTCTACCAGCAAATATCTCAGAGCACTCCTGTAACCTTCTCACAGAGAATAATTCCACCAGTTGAACAGGTCACCCTGTTGTTTTAGTGCCTCTTTGCACATGGACTTTTGAGACACATTTCACAGCACACAACAACCTCTACTTTTAGGCAACAAAAATAAGGTCAGAAGCAATGAAATGTAGCAGGAAATGGTTCAGCCACTCAAGAGACTGGCATGTGTCCACACAACCAGAAAAGGAAGTGCTGTTCATTCACAGATGCCCATTCTAGCATTAAAATAGGAAACTCAAGTACCAGTGGCATAATCCTGGTGGCAAGGATTACAGCAAGGGGTGGAAATCCCTCTTGGGTGCCAGGAAAATATTCAGACCATTCTTTACCTACTTCTGTCACCATTGACTTCACTCTGTAATACTGAAGCCAGCCAGACTATCCCTACATCTGTGGTGTCAATGCAGATCTATTCAAACAAGAAAATGAAAGAAAAAGACCCCACAATTAGTAATTTGCTCTGTTGAAGAACCTATAGCAGGCTGGGAACTGGTAGGCATCTCATTTACCAGCTGTGCAACTGCAGTCATCATTTGTTACTGTTCAAATTCTCTAGCAGCTTCTCCAGCCCACCAGTTTAACTGGCCAAAGATTAGACTGCTGTGATGCACAGCAGCCTTCCTCAGCACAGCCTGACCAAGTCAGTGACATCAGCACACCTTGCACAGGCACAGGGCAAACACTGCGGGGAATGAGTGGTTTATCTCTTCATCTTCTCACTCCAATCCTTTGCATACTTGTTAATAACAGCAACAGTACTGGGACTCTAGAGTACTCTAGTCACAGATTTGTTCCTGGGATCACTGAGAAGCAACTTAACCACCAGAGAGCATCAAAAATGCACTTCAAACATGCAGACATCTAAACACAATCTGCTCCAGTGACTAGCAGATGGCCATTGATTAAAGATGAGTGCCATAGCTAATGACAAAAATTAAAGAAAAAGGTGAAAGAAATACAAGCAAACTGAGAATCTCATAAACACCACAGCTACCTATTCGCCAACTCAGCATGGGACATTAACCTCACAGTAAATCACTGAGAAGATTGCCAGTGCTGCAGAGGACACTTTAAAGCAGGAGCTAAATGTTGTATCACATGCACTTCTGGTTGACAAAAAAAATGGCAATTTCTCCCTGCAAAGGACTCTTGAGATTTCTCCAGCCAAAACAGATGAGGCTTTAAAGAGCAACCCATGCCTCCACAACGGAGGAGAAGGTATATCTTCTGTATGAAAATAAAAAAGCAGTGTGTAAACAGTGGCTATTCCAGAGTATAGACAGATAGGATCACTGTCCTTTCCCACACATAAGCCTTCAAAGATTCACACTTTATACTTGCATTATATAAGAAGGAAAGAAAATCTTTGTGCAGCAGTTTGGATAATCCTCTCTTCTCTTTGGGTAAATCTGGGCACAGTACTTTGGTGAGCTTTCAAACTCTTCCAAAAGATGTGGGAAGGTTTGAGAAAATGTCAAGTTTTTTATCCAGAGATGACTCAAAAGATTTTCGAAAAAGTCTCCAGCTATAGAATATGTGTGTGTGCTCACTGTGCACAGAGTTGTTGACTGACCTTCAAGATATAAATGTCAGATATTTTTTCATCACTAAAATAAAAAAGCCAAAAATAATTTTCTGGGTTAAGAGTCACTAAGCTTTAATAAAAAGATTATCATAGCTAGCATAGTCTTTCTTTAAAGTAAAGGAAATTACTATTTTGCTATCACTAAAAGGGAAAAAAAGTATTTTCAATACTAAAAGAGTAAATAAGTTGTGTAAGAGCATCATTTTATTTCCAAAGGGCATTTTAAAACTAAAGCTTGGCATATAATGTTGAAGCTACCCATGAATGCTGCATTTTGTTAATTTCAGACACTATTGTTCAATGGTTTGAAAATTTTTAATGAGAACTGCCATCTCTGTCAATTGAAGACCCTGGAAAACAGAATTAAAAGCTGAAGTCTTGTTTTGCATTTGAAAAAGTAACTCTGCCTTTAAACATTTTAAAATTCTCATATAAACCTAATTTCTATTCATTTGGCTGCTGTGCATTCCCATACGTTGTCCTGCCTAAAACCAAGTAGTACTGTGCAGACATGGAGGGTTTGCCATCCTGTATGGAACAAAAGACTTGTTAGATCTCTTAGAGAAAAATATGCCTTAAATTTCAGACTGAAGGTGAAGCCCTTGTCTGCCATCAAATGCATCTTCCCTCATGATCAACAGAACTAGCAACACTAACTGAAAATCAAGTTTTTGTCATTAATTCTCAAGTAACTGCAAGGAACACTCTTCCTATATTACCAAAAACTACATGATTCCCACATTCCCTCACAGAAGAAATGTGTCATTAGAGAGGTTGAAGACAGTGTTTAAGGGATAATGAAAGACCCTTTAAATTTTATCACATCAGATTTGAGCTGATTTTTCACAGCTAATTCCACATTTCAAGTGTTGGCAACAAGCTTGTGGGACAGGAGATGAATGCTCATTCAAGCATTATTTTCTCCCACCATTAGCAGTGAAGGTTCCTGTGAGGTTTAGTGGATGATTGCTAGACTGAATAAAATTGTACCAGCGTTGAAAAATCATCCCATACATGTAAATGTTCTTAAATAAAGTTCATGTTCTTAAACAGATTTCTAAACATAGAAGTTTGGTTTTGTTCTCAAGCCTCTATTCCTAATAGAATCCTGATATTGAAAAAGTTGTAAATTGGAAGCCCAGCGAGTCCACATCTGAATGTACTCTGGTCTGAGTTATCTTCACTTCTATATAATAGAATTTTAAAACCTTAGAGAGTCATGAAAACAAAAATAATGATTTCTAAATGCACTCACAGTAGTTATAATAAAAACACACATTTCAACAGTTTGTCAGGCTGTCTTGCTACCTATAATCACAGTGATTGAAGTTTCTGTATTCCAAACATAATAATAGCAGTGGTATAATAAGGAAAACCTATTGCAGTTCATTAGTCATGGTACATCAGAAGAAGAGATTCTTCAGCAATTTTATGGCCATTTTAAAAATGGTGCCTTCCCAAAAGGGAAGGTCTTAGGACATTCATACTTCACTTGTTTTTCAGAGGCTGGGTAAACCACATCTAGAAAAACAGTGAATTCAAGCCGGCCATGCAGAGGGAAGGAAGAAGTGCTTGGGAGCTGCAGAACCAGTGCACAGATTCAGCATCTTGTTTATTTGTAGTGCCTGACCTACATCTGACTACCCAAACACAGAGGAGAGGCTAGTTCAAAAACTTGTTCTGCATTTGAAAGATGTGATATAGTCCTCTCTGGAGAACAGTAAACAAGCAAGATAGGGTAGAAAAGCTGCAGATTTTTTTTCCCCAACAAACCAGCGTTACATCCTGTAGGAAGCCTTTGCAACTTACACTGACAATTTTATCCCATAATGAAAACAGGGTCTATGGCTGAATTACAGTCATGAGTAAAATGGTAAACCCTGCATTCTTAAACAACAGAATCTCTGCGTAGCAAAAGAAGAATGTGATTAACCTGATTCCTTGTGATTTTCCTCAATGAAATCCTTGTGGAAAGAAAGGAGCAAGGGGAGACTGTGAGAATGAGAGGGGACAGTTCTCTGATGTGGACAGCAGTTACATATTGTTGTATATGTATCCAGTCATCAAGAGAATATGTGGATTACAGACAAGTATGTTAAACTGTATAATATTCCTCATAGACAGCTTTTACAGTCCTGTAAAGTGATGCACATGAAGGGGGAGGGAACAACACTGAGCTCCAACCTGATTTAGGATAATAAAATTATCCTTACTTGGAAACAACTCCTCAGTGTTAGAAAAGATAATTTTATGAAAACCTCAACTCAGTTCACAAAAGGTAGCTTAAACAGGGAAGCAAATATTAGGAATTATTAGGACAGAAGTAAAAAGCAGACCAGAACCAAAATGCAGTTTTATGAATCTACTATGTGACCATATCTTGACTGCTCTAAACACTTTCAGTTGCCCTACTGAAAAATTAAAGGAGCAGAAACAGCAAACATGCAGAGAAGGAAAGAGATGATCATCAAAAATATGTTATCCTTTCCATATTGAATACTATTTAATCATCCTGCAAAATGAAAAGAGTTGGGATATGGCACAGATCTATAAAATCATGAGTAAATACCATAAACAGGGATAGGGAATGGCTGTTGAGCATTGTTTCCAATCTGACAGAAGAATTAGTTAGGCTACCTTTTGCCACTAACTTCGAAATACAGCTATTAAAAAATACAATGATAATTTATTATATTCAATTTAAGCATTGCAACTTAAATTAAAGCATTAAAATTGAAAGGCTGAATAAACTGGGCTGAACACCAATATAAGTACATGCCTTTGGAGAACAATCAGGGTTAGTTTTCTTTTCAACTGGTTTGTGATACAAGATAAAGCAAAATAATTCTCACTAAGCTTTAAATTATGAATGATACAGTGAATTATTAATGTTAAAGGTACATTAGTGTTTACTCTTACCTTCTACTGCTCCTTTTCTCTGTTTAACTATTCTTAGGTAACACAGACAGCTTTATTGAAGACAAGAAATAATGAGTTCCTTTTACACTGTAATTCAATGTACAGACATCTAACCTGGGAGCTTTTTCAGTCTCTAGGGGGGACCGTACATGATGACCAGCTCTCAAAACAAATGTTTCATCCAGAGTCAGTGATTTCACTGATGCCACTGTCCAAGATCTTTACAAGCTACAGTGAATCACACCGAAGGCAAAGGGAACATACAAATAAAGGGCCTGGTCTTGAAAACACCTGACATTTGTGCTAAAACTCCTTTCTGTCCTCAGTTTCTCTGGAAGCAGCGAAGTGGGCATCATTACAATTCCCCACCTTCCTTCCCAGGTTTCCACTTTCAGCAGTGGCTCCCAAGAAAACGTCACACCCCCTCCTGCTCAGCTGCAGGGAACAGCTTTTGTGAGTAAAACCAGTTTGTACCATACTTTGGATTGCTGAGTACATTTTCTCATGATAGAGAAATTCCATATGGGGAAACTGTAAACTCCAAGAGTCTTAGGTGAGAGAGAATAGAAGAATTGGGAAAGAATAGGAATTAGGTCCTTTTTAACCTGCACAGTTCCATTATCACTAGCAAACACCTCAAAATGAAGCACTTAATTTTGCCTGGTATATGAGCTGTTTCTGCTGGTAAATAGTTCTTCAGAAGTAGAGAGCTAAGAAATCATGGACCATGAAGAATCCAGACTCTTTTCACTAAAGTTACTCAAAGCTGTGGCACTAAAGTTAATGTGAGCAGAATGAAATAAAATCTAGATATTTTTCTATTCCTCTATTATGCAAATTAACTGTGACATGCACTGCTCTATTGCTTATTTCAACAACAGCAGGAAACCCAGGTAAGCTAATGTATTTTTCATTTACAATTTACACTTCAAATTATATGATCACCCCCCAGCACGCTGCAGTGAAAACTATTGCAGGCTGACAAAACACAAGATGAGGATTTCATTGCTTGAAACAAGCATTTCAGGACTGGGAAGAAAACGACTGGCAATGTTTCTAAATAAAAAATACTGTCACATTACGGTAAATAGACACTGGGTTTTCTTCTTGAGGATAGCTTTATAATGTCCCCAACACTCAGTAAAACATTTTTATATGTGTCATTAAGAACTGCATACAATAACCTATTTCTGAAAGGTTTAGAGACACATTTAAGCTTTTGAAATCAAACATGGAAATCAAATAACCTTTTGGCATTTACAATCTTGATTAAATGAAACTGCTCTGTTTTAGTAGTCCCTCAGAACTACATCATAATCTGCTTTCAGACTGTCTAAGCAGCTTTACCATCAGTGCTCAGAGTCTTCAGAGAGCACACTCCACTCTTCCTTCAGTCTTTCCTCCATAGGCAGCTCCAACCTGAAAGGACAGCACCACTGCAAAAGAGCCTTACATTTCCCAGGACTTCCTTCATTTATCATATAGCACAGGGAAAACAACAGTAGGAGGCCAGGAATTGGCCCCTAAATTGCTAACACCAGTCAGAAGGAAAAATCAAGACTGGAGGCATTCATTTACATCCTTAAATGTACATGCAGTCCTTCCCCATTGCACATGGCCCTTCTGTTTCGCAGACTCATTAAAGCACAAGAGAGCAAAACACCAGTTTTTGAACAAGAGCAAAAGGGATTTCCCATGAAGAATAATGTAACAGAATCACAGCAGAAGATTAGACATTTCTTAGTGGCAATGCTTCAAGTTTGGGTTTTTTTTATGTCAAAGATACCTTAACAAAACTAAAAATGTTTCAGTAGGAGATTAGACCCTATCAAAATTAGACCTGAACTAAAATTATTAATTTTCAGTGCTTTCATATGCTGTAATCCCCTGTCCAGGAATAATAATTAAGAGTACAATAAATAAACCACACTACAAGTGACAACTGGAGGCTGTCCAGCCTCCCTACCTCTGAAACCTGAAGTAAAAATTTAGGAAAATTTTCCTCCATTTTACTTATGATATCACTTCTGCAAAATAAAGTATCCACAGACTTAGTTCACTTCAAGCAAACACATGACAAGCAGAACCTAACTTTGAATTTGGCCTTGGATATTTCTGAATGCAGAAAAGCTCTGACACTTTGAAATGTTTTTTTATTTATTGACCCTTGTCTGCTTCCGTGTGATTTCACAAAAAGGATTAAGAGACCTTGCATTATACATGTTTCACATGCAACCAACCCTCCCTAGACCATGATTTATTTTTAAATGCATGGCCAGCTGAACTATTTATACTTGTAGATTAGCATTTTCCTTTTCAAAACCAGCTTTTTAGGGTTTTTGTTTAGTCCTGTTTCCTAACATGTTGAAAACTTATCACTGTCATTACACTGCAACAATAAACCGTAATCATTTCTGATGCCAGGGATCTCCCATTTTTCTGCAACAATGATAGTGTAGGCACTAAAACAAGAAAATGGGCAAAGTTTTGTATTAATTATTTCTTTGTAAATGATCAAAGGCTGTCATATACCTCTACCAAGGTTCCTCTTTGTGCTTACAGATTCTAGGCCATCTGACATTTTCTAGATATGTGAAACACCACCAAGTACACGCAAGTCTTAAGAAACTGGTAATTTTTTACAGCCTGAGGAGATGTGGCTTTGGAATGATGTAATAGCAGCCTCTGGTCCCTGTGAGGGGCATCAGGGAGAGGTAGCCAGGCTCTTCACAGATGTGGTGTGGTGGGAGAACAGGAGTGGAATAAATTGGAAGGGGAAAAAAAAGGGGCGGACAAGGTCACACAAGATCTGAGGAAAGACTTTCCCTGTGAAGGGGAAAGCAGTGGCACAGAGACCGGGGAGGCTGTGCTGCCTCTATCTGTGTTTTCAAGACCCAGGTGGATAAAGCCCTGAATAACCCAGGCTGTTCTTATGCCTGACCTTGCTTTCTGGAGGAGGTTGGACTAGAGACCAACTATGTTAAAATCCACCAGAAAACCTCCAAGCTCTTCCTCTCCTTTTTCAAAAGTTTGAAAAAAAGCAACTGACTTTTTTTAAGAATGAGAGACTGACAAATATCCGTGCTCTAATTTCATCTTCCTGTTTTTTTATCAGGCAAAACATTTCACCAGTGTCCTTCATTTTAAGATGATTTTCAGATATGTAAGGAAATGCTATTTAAATAACAGCCATATTGTATGTTACATTACATATCTGACAAGCATTGCATTCTGCTGGCTCTACATATTTCACCAGTAAAAGAAACTGGCTGAGTATAAACCCTTCTTGAAGATAGCATGTATGCATAAACATGAAACAGTCATGATGTTGGCAGTTAAAAAAACGTACAGAAGAATCAAGACATTACTATATGATGATTTTTCAGGGATTTTCCTTTCGTTTTCCAATGGTTTTAAGTTTTTTGTTGATGCCGGATTTCTAAGACAAGGACATGACTGAATATGAAAAAACACTGCTTAGCTGTATGCAACACCATCAAATATAAATTCCTCTGCCAGAATGCAGAGAAAGAGGAGGACTGTGATAAATGTGCAGTGCTCCTCTTAAGCCTCATAAGCTGACTGCAGATTTTATTTAAAAATTGGCTTCTGAATATCTCAGGAAGTCTCACTCAGCCACTCTGGTTGGTAAAGAAAATGTTACTGACTGAAGATGGAAAACAAAGCCCTAGACTGCTACAGATTAGTTTTCCTAATGATGTAACAGACACTGACCACACAGTAACTTTTGTATCTATGCTATTCACATCTGGAATCTATTTCTATTTCTTCCACAAGCCAATCTTTATTCTTTTAACCTCATTACTGCTATCCCCTGCTTCCCGGAAGGGACAGCGATTTGGAAAAAGAGTCAAACAGAAGTGATTCGTATGCACTGAGAATAGAGGCAAGTGGTTAAGACTTTTTATTTTAGTAGTGGGGTTTTATCCTGAAAATGATACCTGCAGTATTAAATTTAGGTATTTATCTGCTTCTGGATATGTCGGAGTACCTCAGGTAGACTTAGCCCATAGAAATCATAGTCCAGGGCTGCTTAAAGTCAGAAATGGAAGAAAAGAGCTCATTTATCAACCAGGACTAATAACAGTAGTACACAGTATGTTCATATGTCACAGAATTCATATATCATGAAAATACGCAAATTACAACTTTAAATTATTAGGGACATATTTTTTTTCTCCAGCAGGGAAAAGGAGAACAGGAATTTTTTGTCTATTTTATTGAAATAAAGAAATATTGTTGAAACACTCTTATAAATGTCTAGAACATCATCAGTAATGCCTTCCAAATACCATCCATACACAGTTCTATTTTTAATGTTGGACTGTTCTTGAAAGCTGCTAAGAAAAAAATTTATTCATAACACATAAAGCTATATCCTGACTATGCATTCCCCTCCATTTGGGAGAGAATCTCAAATGTTGGCAAAATTTTAGAACTATTTTCAAAATTTTAACAGAACCCAAGTCCTATTTTTTCTTTTTCTTCCAAAACTAACATTTAAGGATCAGATCTTGTAAACTTCATCTCACAAGTAATTCATCAGAATGCAAATAAATCCTTTCAATTCTGCACACAGCCTCAATAGATACATACCCTTGAGTGATTAAAGGTTGCCCATTCAAATGCCACGTTTTATTTTAGTGTACAAAGTTAACAGGAACTGTTTTGAATCAGCTATTTTCCTTAGCAAGTCTATTTTCAGTGACGCAGAAAAGTCCTCTTCTGAAAATCTGGGTAAATATATCATGTATTTATACATTTAACAAAAATTTTATTAGCTCTTAGAAGCAGAATTACTGGCCATGGAGGATCTTCTGTTTCAGAATACTTGTATCTGGTAATCCACCATTTCCAAACCAGAACACGTGCTGTGCTGCTTCACAAGTTATCCAGGGTTCCTACGGCTTTGTTTTCTCAGATTATGCACACAACTTCTGTCTGTAGGAAGAAACTCCATGGAATTGCCTTTCTAAATCCTGGAACAGCTGTAAAATTCTGGTCTTGTAAAGTTATTTTACCTGTTGCATGGACCTTGATCAGCATATAGAACCCTGGCTTGGAGAGTTGTGCCATTGAAAACAGCCACTTGTGTCTCACTTACAGAAAATATTTGTTTGACTTTCTTCTTCTCTTCAGTCAAATTCATTAAACATATTTTTGATTGCTTCTTTATGTAGTCTGGTCTTATGCTGATTCCCCAAAGTTTGCTATTGTTTTAGTTATTAAACTTATATCATCAAAATACTGTAATTTGGGAATTCTGTACTTAGTTATACCCAGAACAGCACTGACAATGTACTTCACTAACTCTGCTCCCCAATTTCCATAAATGCAATAAATAGTGCTATAAAAATCAGCTCTGCGGTAACTTTCATAAAAAAACATCACACATTCACAAAAATAGAACAAGCCCAGGAACTGCAGTCTTGTGTCAGAAGAAATTCCTGATAACTATCAACACCTTTAAGTTCAAGAAAAATGGCACTAATTTTTTTTTTGCTGACTGTTCACCTCTATATCATCACCAGCCTGAGGTTACAGTGTATATTATTCTCTATCCTGCACTGATAACACACTTGCAGGATGCATTACCATGTAGTGACTATTTGTTTCAGCTCTGTTTCCAGGCTGAGAGAAAAACCTGGATTGGTGCTGACATGGCACCCCAGCCAAGTGGTTACAGGAAGTAATTGGGCAGCAAGCCTGAATGGTCTTTTCATTGCTTTTATTTAAAATTATATTGGTGAGGGATTATTTCCCTCCTGTTTTAACTTGATACACAATTTTATGTGACACATCTCATCAGCAAGTAGTTACAAAATACTGTGTTTCCTAGGGAACCAAGAGGGAGCATTGCCATGGGGCCTGAGGCAAGGTGAGCCTGCTGCGGCTGCACTCGCCAACACCACTGCCAAGGGCTGTTGATGTTGAAACACTATCTCAGCTCCAAAGAGGCACAAGGAAGAGAAAAAAAGCAGAGGATACCATTACGGAGATTCCTGCCCTGGGAAGCACCTCACAGCAGATCGAGGAGCCCCAGTAGAAGCAGCAAGGGCAGATTTCAGATAGTTTTGACCTCATCCTGCACCACCCTCACTCCCAGCCTGAGACCTTCCCAAGCTCCTGCAAGGACACAGCCAGGGTAAGTTGAGCATAGATCAAAAATTTCCTTATAAGAGGAATATACTTTTTTGTGTTTAAGGTAATACCTTGAAAAATAAAAGTTTTGCCAGCCTGGCCTTTCCCTCTTCCTCCATCTATACATTCATAAGTGATACTTTATATTTTGGTCATCAGTGCCAAAGTATATTTTAGCTAATACTTGTAAATGCCCTCATGATTATCACTGTAAAGGCAAGAGATACCCTGTCATTAATTAGAAAAACTTGACACACTATTTGAAAAAAAAAAAGCAAAACAAATAAACAAACAACCCCCCCAAAAAAACACACAAAAACCCAATGTGAGCAGGAAAAGGAAACCCAATTGAGCTGGGTTTCGCTCATTAATTTTGAATTAACGTCTTTATCCTACTGCTTAAAGACTGCATTTCTCCCAAGCTTCCCAAGTCTTTTCTGTTCAAAAGATTAGGCTTCACCATCAGTGTGATGTTCAAATGTAGTTTTCTACTTCATTTGAACAAGTGTATTGCATCAATCCGTTAAACCCCAAATCTTATGAAATACAGAGAATCAGGGGTTTAATGCCAATCCAGCTCATAGGAGATACTGCTACTCAATGATATCAGCACAAGGAATTTTCCTTGCATGAAGTAAAGTACATTTTATCATTAACCTACTAAAGAAAATTAATGAAAATCTGTGGAAGTAAGTTTTCCAAATAAAATCGCCTTAATGAAAATAGAAATAAGAAAAATAGAATCTGGATGACAGTTTTGGTAGGTGGATCTCCAATTCAATAGTTGTCTATGATACTGCTGGTTTAAAAAAAACCCACTGATTTTTTTTCCCTCACAAAGAACATGTATCTATTCACAAAACTGTTCCTCAGCCAATTTAGTTCCTGTATATCAATTTCATTTCCACATGGATACAGAAGTGTAGCAAGCCCCATATCAGTAAAGTGTAAGAAGAAACTTAACTTTAGGCACACATGGAATCCATTTTAAACTCAGTGTTTAATTGGTTTTCTTTAACAGAGCTCTAATTCACTGAAATCAATAGATTTACTGCAGACATACTGAAGGCTGAGAGCAGAGATTAACAAAAATATATAGGTTACTTCTAAAGGCCAAGCATATATTCTGCATGTGCATACATCAAGGGAGAAAATACTGAGCAAATGCTCTTCGCTGGCAACCGAGGGAAAAAGGAAAGGCTGAAGCTTTCTGGAGCTTCCCCACCCAATTCCTACCTGTAATCAAGGTCTTATGTCTGATATGCCCTTCCAATTTCAAAGCAATCCTACAAAAGCCTTCCTTCTAATTTATTATAGCAGTTGCCTTTGAGAAGCTGTGTGTTAAGCCATTTTTACACCACTTTCAAATGCACAATTTCTATCCAAACAATCCCAAGTTCTGGAAATATCCTCACTCTCTGCTTGACAGACTATAAAATAACAACACAATAAACCCAACTAAAAAACCCCGCAACAACCCAGACCAAAACCAAACAAAAAAACCAACCAACCAAAAAAACCAACCAACCAGGTCCTGCTTTTACTGTTGTAAAAGTCATCTTCTCTCCTAGCCTTTGTCCCACTTCCTATGGAATTTAAGATTGCTTTTTATGAGGGACAGGATTCTATTGCATTCCAAGTGTTGCTGAAGGATGCAGCTTTTGGGAAGAACATGAAAAATAGTGAAAGCACATCTCAAATTCAAGTCTTAAGCAAACATCCCCAAAGGACACCATTCCCAAAGCTTTGCTTAATAATCCTACCACTCTTGCCTTCTCTACTTGTCTCTAATCCTCCAAAATTCACCATGCTTGTGGAAGTAAAGCACTGAAAGGAGCACCATTTATTTTAGGAGGATGCTGCACATGGAGACATGTCTTGAGATTCACTTTCACCCACATACTGCATTCACAGCCTTTTTAGAATTTCATACATAGAATGTATGAAATACAGGTACACCTGTAAGAACATATTCATGGAATGTGGTCTGAATAAAATTGAATAAAACTCAATGCAAGATAGAAATATGCAAGTAGTACAAGCTGCAGTTCCTAGCTTTTCTAGTTAAACTCATTTTTCTTCAGATCCCCACTCAAATATCACTTTCATCATCAGGCATTCAGGAGGTGATGAGATCAGGGAACATAAATCTTTAACTGACATTTTTCACTAATTTGGTAGAATCAGCTCATGCAAATTACTGGTCTCTGTAACAACTGTTTTTACCAGTCTCACCTTTTGTCTACCTTGGTCTTTTTCTATGAAGATTATGCCTTCCCAGCCTGCATGGAAAGGAGTCCCTGAATGGAGCTTCCAACACCAAATCAACTTTAAAAATATCAGTATAAGTAAAATTTTTCATTTTCTGTAAAAACTAAATTAGCATTTATTTCTTGACCACACGTCAAAAGATTTCTGCTATCACGCCTTATATAGTGTAATATTTTTGACAAGGGCACTACTACATATTAATGTGATCTAGAAGTTAAACAAAGCTATCTGACAAATCACTTTTAAAAGAGAATATTTTGCTCAAATGAATTAGTTGCAGCAAAATTTCTTCGGTAAAAAGCTTGCAGGTAAAGAACAGAATTCTCACCGACGTAACCTGGAATAGCAGGCAGTTTGGAGAGATAGACCTTCACCTGAGTCAAAGACTTTGTCTCAAATATCTTCTGTTTCAAAACAGAGATGAGAGTGCATTAGACACATCCCTTGCCCAATTCACAGGCATTGTCCAGAACGAAACATTCTATAAGCAGTTGTTTTATTTTGTTCTTCAAGTCTCATATTTATCTTGACATAGAAAGGGAGCTGTTTGAAATTCTTAAAAATTTTCCAAGACAGAATTCTTTTCCCATCTTCACCCAGTTCTAATTAAATCACATCCTGGGGACTAATAGAATTATTTTGCAAATGTATATTTTTATTTTAGAAGCATGCTTTGCTGATGCATACTACAGTGTTAATTCTTTTGTATAAATTAGAGTGTACCCATTGCAACCTCATTTAAGTAATTTAGTGCCCTCTTGGCTTTTTTTTGATGTAGTTGAATGAAGAAAATGGTAGTGCCCCAGCATTCAGTGACCTATAGGCTTTGAATTATGATAAGCAGCTCAATCTGGAACACTGTTACAATTGTCAGAAATGTACCCAAAGGTCTTCCCTGAGAGCATAACAGTGGCTCAGGAAGTAAGTGGTTCAAGAAGTAGCAAAATTGACCTTTAGGGCATGCAAAGTTATCTGCATCCAAAAAGAATGTAAACTGTCAAATTCCGGCAGTTCCTGTGCAGACTATAAGAAATAGTTTCAGTCTGTAAGTTCTCTTGACCATACTGTACAGGATGCGGTAACAACAATGACTGTGTGCCTGTTTTAATAGCCCCTGTCATTGCAGAGAAAAACACAGAAATGGTCAAGAGACAAGGTGTTGTGGGTTGACCCTGGCTAGGTGCCAGGTGCCCAACAGTCACTCTATCACTCCCTTTCGCAGAAAGAAACCAGGGGAGAGAATAGGATGGTGACAAAAAAACAAGCAGGGTGAGATAAGGCAGTTTTATTACAACAAGAAGAAAGGAACAAGCAGAGATCTGCGCGCGCAAGAACTAAAGAAAGAAAGAAATCAGTCTCTACTTCCCATCAGCAGCGATGTTCGGACACTTCCTGGGAAGCAGGGCTTCAGCACGCGTAACGGTTCCTCCTCCTTCCTTAGATTATATATCTGAGCTGACGTCATATGGTATGGAATATCCCTTTAGCTGATTTGGGTCAGCTGGCCTGCTTGTGTCCCCTCCCAGGATCTTGCCCACTCCCATCCCCTTTGGAGGGGGAAGGAATGTCAGAGGGACAGCACTGCTCAGCAATAGCCAAAACACTGCTCTGTTATCAACCCCCGTCCAGCTACCAATGCAAAGCACAGCACGGTAAGGGCTGTGAGCTTTGCCTCAGTCAGACCCAATACACAAGGTAAGGAAGTACATATGTTTTTAATCTTTAGATATTCAGGGTCTGATTCTTGACTAAGCCTGAACTGTTTAGGCTGAACAGGCTGCTGATGCAGCATTAAAAAACCTCAACAAAATCTTACTTCTAATCTGAAAAATGACTTCTAAGTGTTCACTTGCTGCAGCTGACCCTATGTTGGCCAGTCAGATGAATCCAAATGCTAACATTATATAGTGTCCTTGGGATACAAGAGTATAAACTGTCTTTTCATCACCACCAAGAATGAAAACAGCCCATGCAACTTCAGCATCTACAATTTATATTCTCCATGAAGACTGTGTAATCCCCATGTAACTGCTAAGTTTAACACAGCATTTGACAGTAAACTTGAAACCCATTACTGGGAGCCCTGGGAGAGAAACCATTAGTTGGACCAGGGTTTTCATACCCACTATTTACTCACTTGAGTAAAATGTATCCTGAGGAAATCTTAAATATAGCCTATTTTTTTTTCCAGGAATGGTACCTCAACAGAGAAATAGGAAGAAAGTAGACTGGGAAGAAGGTTAACACCAGCTAAAATGCCTCAAGCTTTTGAAATTTTTACTTCTTCCAGAAAGAAGTTGCTGCAGCTTTTGAGCTCACCAGTGCAGTACAGAAAGGTCATCAGGAACTCTGAAATACTTCTGCTCAGTGCTTAAGAGCTGTTTTGATCAGTTCTTACAATGAGGCTGAACTCTGCAAGCACGGCACTGAGTACCTGTTGTTTCTTCTGATCAATTATACATTTAGAGAACTGCAAAGACAAGATTACTGTAAATTTAGAATAACAAAAGGATAAGGGGGCTTTAACTCCAAACCCACCACCTCCAACTCAGAGGCACCATTTCCACACCTCTGGTGTTTTATCTGCAAGAAAACCTGCCTTTAACTGAACTGGATGTCACACAATCTTGAAATACTTGCAGGTATGTTAAATGTCTTTGCTTCTCATAAAGGGTTTCAGGCTCCTAATTTTCTCAGAGTATAAAAGTCTATTTTTCTTTTTTTGTTACCATTTCCCTCTACACGTTGCTCTGTCATGCATGTGGCTCCCCTTCCCAAACACAATAAGATATCACAGGATAAACATGCAAGTCACGTTCTTCTACTTAGATTCTGATTAATGTTTTAAGGACAAAGACGCTCTGAACCCCAACAAGGCTATAGCTTTATTGTCAGATCTCAGACCTTTTCATGAAGTAAGTGCTCAAGGCCAGGTTGTATGGGACTTGGAGCAACCTGGCCTAGTGGAAGGTGACTCTGCCCATGGCAGTGGAGTTGGAATGAGATGGTCTTTAAAGTCCTTTTCAACCCAAACAGTTCTATGATTCTACAATTCCTAGAAGGAGAAGATAAATAAAGAGGTGACACTGCACACATTAACGACTTAGAAATTGGAGAAGCTCTAACGTCACACTTTGGAAAAAGACTTAAAGAATATGGTAAACAGTGTCTGTTTAACCTTAGAAGTACAAACATTATACAATGAATTTAAATTAGTTTAAATTAGTATCTGACTTTAAGTATTACAGTAGCAGAGCAGTATCAGTGGAGACCTCTGCAATGAGATTAGCTTGTCAGAGGACCCCAAAATTGAATATGCATCCACTTAACCACATTTTAATGTGTGATTTACTGTATAACAGGCAAAGAATAAGATTAATGAGAACTTTTCAATACTGATAAAATCTCAGTACATGCAGGAAGAACTGAAGATGGTTATATATACACCTCAAAACCCCAAAAGAAACTATGTTAGGTTATAAATTCAAATGATGTGGATAATTTCAAGGATTTCCTGATATTTATTTTTAAAACAACAGCAAAAACCCCAAACACAAAAAAAACCAAACCCCCCCAACTTATTTGTTTGAAGTTTTTTTTATTAATCTCAGCTTAATATATATAGCATCTGCCTGCAAAACTACAGGCAGAAATACAGGAAAGTCACAAATCTCACCAAAAGAAAAACGATGGACTTTCTAAGAAAGCTATCACTTCAATTTTAGCCACAAAAAAACCACCTCCTAAAAAGATGTTTATTATGCTATGTTGCCTAAAAAAAAAAGAAATCATAAATGCTCTGTCTCTGAAGCTGGTGATTACCTTCTAAACTTTTGCATTCTACACAAATTAGAAATTAAAGTCTCCTTGCCCAGAAGGGGCAGGCTTGAGAGAAACAATGTTTTAGCCTACCATAAATTATCGAAATCCAGTTAACAAATAGTATCCAAAAGTATTGTAAAAGATATCACACTGTTTAAAATTCAGATATGCTTAAAATTCACATTCTAAAATTAGTTGTCCAAGCAAAAACATCACCAGGGAGTTCGTGGAGACCGCACACAATCAGTGATGCAAACGTGGTCAGAGAGAGCTCTATGTAGGTTCCACTGTACCTTTAGAAAAGGGAACCATGGGTGGTGTCTCAGGGTGAAATGGGATTGTCCAGCATAAGCCTGCACAACATCATCTTAATTTGATAGCTCTCCTGGAACACACTTTTTTCTCCATGGAGAGAACTGAATACACACTTCAAATAGAGTTGCAGTGATTTAAACTCTGGAAATAAAAGACTAAGCTCTCAACTTAAAACACATGTACACTCATAACTACTCATATATTCAAAGCCCCACAGGACACTGGTCTCCATATTCCAACAAAAATAACCATTTTCTTTTGGCAGAAAATACTAATTCACTGGAACTCCATTTATTTTTTATACTTTTTTCTTTTTCTCCATATTCAGTGATAGTGTTGGCAAAGTTTTTTCCCAGCTCCGTTAAGGACTTTTACTCAAAATTATTCAAAAGGAAGTAGGCTCAAATTCCTTAAATCCAGCACAGATGATGTCCCAATAGTTACAGTGAACACAGGGGAGGGGAAAGACCCTGCATTAAGTCCCTGCTCTACTGATTCAACAGCATTTGTCTTCCAGTGGAGAGAGCAGTTTTATTTTAACTCTGCAGCAAAAATGTTCTCCTGGCATATTGACAGCAAAAGCAAGGTGAAGGTTGGGGATTCAGACAATCTGATCTCAAGTCTTGTATATCCCTGGGCAGAGAAGAGGCCTGGTGTAAGAGAAGGGACTGGGTGTCCCCCTTTCTCCACCCAGGAAGTGGGGCTGCTATAGGTAAGCTATCTTCCACAGGCAGTTGAAGATAAATGTTTGTACCAACACTGTCTGTGTTCAGCAGCATTTAAGTATTAAAAATGGTCGTAAGTCCCTTCAAGTTGATTAAAAACTGTGGAACATTTCTGATCAATTGAGTACTTACACAAGCTTATTGTATGGCAAATCTGACACCCACCCAAACTGCCCTTAAACGAACCAGGACACTTCATCAAGAACCTTTCTTAGCTGCTTTCTGATCTTATTCCCACAAAAAGTAATATCATTTGTAGAGAAAGTCATCATGTATAATTTTGTGCAACTGCAGCTTATAAAAGTTAATTATAAGAGTTCCTTCTACCCCTGGCACAATGAATGCCTTTTAATAAGCAACACTGTAACTGAGTGCAATTTAGACAAACTGAGTTTGTCCACCACAAACCCATTCCATGCACACAGAGACAATTATATTAATACTTGAAATACAGAAGGAAACTCAACTATCACACAAATTAAGCTTTAGGACAAAAAGGCCTTTTACAGACTAGGAGTGCTACAAAATAGCAACAAACATGAAGGTGTTCCCTTCAGAAGCTCACTCTAAGTGCAGATGAGCTACTCACATTTAGAATTTCTTTACTGTTCACTGCTGCAGCATTTAAATTTTCACACATTAAATAAAAACACCATATGCATCAAGGATGAGTCGGAGGCCATTTCATGAACATTAAATTGTTTCCTGTCATTTCTTTCTCTCCATTCTAAATGGCAAACATCTCATCCGCTATTATAAGACCAGAGCAGCACTAGGAAATACAGGTTCTTTGGGAACCAATATAAAGGCCACATTCAGATACCACCCACTGTTCTCAAAGCACAACTGCGTCATATTTGAGATGCAACTATTGATCAAAGATTATTTGCATATGTGAGAATATCTACCTTAGTATTTCTCTACAGTTTTGAATGAAACCAGGCAATCTCTACTGATAGGTAGAATGGCATAAAGCCAGCTTTAGAGTTTCCACTCCAGACAACATTCCTTCATCTCCTACACCATCACATCAGCAAGCACACAGAAAACTTATGTCTGTGGAGCTGGATGTGTAAAGAACATACACCATACATATCCTCCTTATATGATATGACATAAATAGTGAACAGGCCTGATGAAAACAGATGACATGAGATTAACTTGTTTTGCCTTGTGAGGAGATCTTCATTTTCCTGATGTTTGACATTTTGAAGACACTTCATATAAACAGCACAATTGTTCAATAGCCCAGTTACAAAAGACAGAGGAAAAGATGGTTGTGTGACCTTCTGGTTTCAAGTAAAATTACTTGGAACAGTATTTGCAACTTTCCACCAGAAAACAAGTGAGGTATTGTGCACAGCAACTGGAACAAATGTGGCATGTATCAAGAGCTTATCTCCACCATAATTAAACAGAGGGTAGCTGAAGGGCATACATTTAGAAACTGAGTAGTCCACAGAATTTTGTTACTACTTCACAAGCGCAAAATGGGGGGAAAAAACCAACTCTCCCCCTGTCCCCCCAAACTTTGTCTCATATTATAAGGCTCTGGGTTAGTTAGGATGACCACTGTGACTGGCCATATTTTAATATCTCAGACTTAGTCAAGCAGTTCTATAAAAAAAAGTTAAAAAAAAATACCCACACTGATTTTTCAGTTCAATACATTATAGGCCCCTAACTTCAAAAACTGCAATCATTTGCAAGAATGTCCATATCAAGAGGATTTTAAAGCACCCAAAGCTGCTGAAGAATCTTCTAATGGAGGCCCATAGAATGCAATAGATTGAAATGCCAAGTTATGCCACAGCTAAGGTAAGAAATTTTATGAATCAGGGGGATGTGCTTTGAAGAAAATCCAGGAAACCTGCATGACAATACCTGATCTACAGAACTACAAGTGAAATGCTTCATGTTTCCCCAGCATCCATTCAGAATATTAATAGTCAGTGAAATGCAGCTTTATACTATGCTTTGACCTTTGCAGTGTTTTATATTTGAGCAAATGGGCATTCCATCCCTTCCCAGAGGCTAGTGAGACTGTAAACAGGAAGAAACGAGGAGTTGCAGCCAATCTAATTACAGAATATTGAAAAGGTCAAGGAAGTGCACCAGGATAGTTTAATTTTAAAAATGAAAGTTATTAAGAGCCCTTTGAGGTGAAAAGAAAAAAAGGTAATAGAAATAAAGCGTGCGATCAGTATTGACCCAGTTGTCCAGCAGGACAGAGGGAAACCCACAGAACATGTGTATCAGGAACTGGAAAATGCAAATCTGTTTCAATGCTGCATGCTTCAAAGTGCCAAGCAACCTTCTGTTTTTTCAAAACTTCCTTTAAGTTGGTTGAAAACTGTTTTCAGTGAAGGTCAATAAAAGTGCGGGGCAAGAGGATATTGGGATTCCCAAAGGGTTTCCTCAGACCTTACTTTACTTCTTGAATATGAATTTGAGATGCTGCTTTGCTGTTCAACAGGCTCTCTCGGCCTTGCTTTTGCCTATGAAACGTGTCTGTTAAGCCAAGTGACTCCTCAAAGTAACATCAATGACTTTTTTGGTTCCGCACCAAACCTCCTGCATTTGTTGCATGAGCAGACCTTAGAGCTCTGAGCAGAGCTACTTTACCAACCCACAAAATGCTCCAGTGCATAACTGGAGCTATGGGTGATGAGCTATGAACAATAGTCTCATGAAATTTACATTTACATATTGAGACTAGTCCAATTGCTGCTTTTTTTTTTTGATAATATATATGATTTTAAAGAAAATCAAATAGGAGGAAAATAATGAAAAGGGTCTTAAACACAGAGGAAATGGGTAATGCTGAAGCAGGAACCATCTCAAATTGTGAAGCATTAACAATAGGAAAAAGAAAAATCTTCAATCACTCCAAAACCCCCAGATTTTTAGAGTCAAAAGTCACTTCCTATCATGACTAATATACAACACCAGGAACAAAGAGCCCTTTTCTTCAGTAGTGATGTTCCCTCCTTACACAAATCCAATGTCCCAACTTATTTCTTAAGATAATTCTTTGGGCATGGGGACAATTTTTTCTTGTTCTCTCTGGCTAGGATAGTCCCACCCTAAATGCATTAAGTGATCTGTCAGGAGCACAGCAGCAATCATCAATGCCCAGAAAGATCAACCAGACTAACTTAATGAAGAGGAAGAAATACATTTGCATGTCCTCTCTCAAGTTTTTATTAACATTTTCTTGTTTATCACATCACAGAGCTCATTACTGATGTAATTTAAGAGCTCTCTGTCATTAAGGAACCACAGGGAAACTATTTACTGGTCATATAGGTAAGTTATGTAAGGAAAGAGTAGGATAATTGTACCAGTGAAACCACTTCCAAATAAATTCCTTTGAAAGGAAAACTGGACCAAAATCGAACAAATGTATGAGGAAGAATGAAGCTTTGCAAACTAAAACTAATCTCTAAAATAATGGGGCACAAATATGTTGCATGTACACTTGTGTAATGTATTTAAACTAATGAAAATAAAGAAATAGAAGCTATGAAAGGACGAAATATGAGGAGAAAGAGAGCAAGGAAAGTAAAAGAACAATATTTCCTTCTGAAGAGCACTGTTCTAGAAAGGCTCTGGAAAGCACAGACCAACCCAAAAAGGTTTGCGGCAGACAGACATGATTTTGAAACATGGCAAGAGATGATTTTACTGGCCAAACTATTGTCCAAGAAGGAAGACAGGGAAGAAGAGACACATGCCTGGCGTGATGCACTCTGCTGCTATTCTAGTCCTGTCCTTCATCATGGTTTTGGGGAAGGCAGTGGGAATGGGCCCTGCCAGAGCAGGTGTGTGCACAGTGCAAGGCTCTTGGTTACAACAACCCAACCAGTGTTTTGCATGATCCCGCAGAGGGTGGTACATTTTAAGAAATATTCAGCTGATGCTAGAACATAACCTGGTCAATTTCTACGAAATAAAGAGAAGTTGACTTCTCTTTAGGCTGCATTTTACTCCCTTTTGTTCCTAAAAGCACGACAGGTTTTTGACAATGCATGTGCTATTTACAGCTGAGATTCCCAAATATGCAAAGAGAACCCCCAAGATTCTGGCAATGACAGGGGAAAGATATGACAAAGGCCATCTAGTCTCCAAAGCAAAATGTTGCTGGCTCGTGTGCCTCATCTCACTTGCTCACTGTCCAGTATAAGCATGACAGCCTCAATTCACTGAAAATTACAAAAATGTCAGATCTTACTCTGAGTTTATCCAAACCATTGGGGAATGTGTCCAAGTTATTCGTACTAGAGTCATTGCTGTTTTGCTGTTACTTGCTAACAGGAGGAATTCTTTAGTAAATGTTGCTTAAGATCAGGATTGATCCATGCCACACACACGGAAAATTTCAGGGAAAACACATATGAGTTATCACTAACTGCAGCCCTATCCTCTGCTATTTGTCAGTTCTCAAAATATTTGTCATTCAAATCCCAGCAGTCATAAGGAGAAAACTCATCCATCTTTACTACTTCAAAGGGAATCTATTACCATCTAAAGTGTCACTTAATTTTCAACACCAACTATGTATTTTCTGGTGAACATTTTACATGGAAACCACTTCCACATCACACAGACATGACAATTGATGTCCAATCAAACATAACAGAGTTTCATCCTAACAAATATTTTGTTATCACCAGTCACTATGATTTATTGTGATCTGTAAAGGTTGTGCTCTCTCCCTCTTTCAAAAGAGGGAAGTACTGAAGTTCCCTCCTCACGCAAATTCAATGCCACAACAACAAATTGCTCTTGCTCTCTTTTTAAACATAAATAAATAAACAAGAAAAATAAAAAAACCAAAGCTACTATCTTTATAAAATTAATCAGTGTTCCCACAGGAAAATTCAATTTTTGATCATTTTCAAAATAAATGAAAATAGTATTATGAAATGTCACAAATAATGCCTTCCTAATAGAAATCCTGGTCTGCAGCAGGCTCTGATATGGCCCCTGTGAAATGGCTCACAGTTATGGTTCCCATTCATCTCTGCTTGGTTGTTCAGCTCAGTTGCAAAGGAAAATTCTGCTGCAATTATAAATCCCGGGCCAAACTCTCAGAAAGTGCAAAGCAGCACAGCTCTGTTACCTGGCCTGTTCTCTCCCACAGCATTTCCCTGGGCAGCGTTCAGGACATGGAATAGCGGGAGAGCTCCCACACGACAGCACTGAGCTCAAGCCACTTGGTCTCCCCCATTGACAACAGCCCCAGAACCCAGCAGGGGAACTCTTGGGTTCAGGGATCACAGGGAAAAAAGGGCAACAACAATAACAGTCCCTGCCATGTAAATGAGGTTACACACTTTAAAATCCTGCCACTCACTCTGCCCCCCCATTCCCCAGGCAATGTTTAGGAATGGTCCATATCTCAAGTTAAATCACACGACACAGTTTAAGTGCAGCTCCCTCTTTTGGTGGGTGCGAGAGCTCAGTTACATGGACATGGCCATTGCACAACCTGATGCTGCAGGGCTGGGAATGGTCCTGGGCATGACCAATTAGACATAACTGGTTCTGTACCTTGGCAGTTCACCCCTGTATTTTTCAGCTTTTCCCCTTGCAAGGAAAGAAAGGTGAATTTTTTTCTACTTTATTAAAATGCTTTGAGACCCTTAAGTGAAAATTGTTGTACAACTGTAAAACTCTATTAACAAAGAAAACTGTAACATTTTTGCAATACATCACCAACAAATTTTGATTTCTAAAGGGACAGCTGACTACTGAATTATTGATTCAGATTTACCAGCTGATAAAGTAGCATAAATTGCTGTAGACTCAATGAGAATGCATGGACCACTGGCTCTTCTCAAAAAAAATGAAATCTAATTTTACTGTCTCTGATTTATTTTAAAATGCAGCAAAAAAGGGGGGTATAACTACCAAACAGTGTTTCAAAACTTAACATAGAGGTAAACACAAATTTCAAGAGCAATTCTGTCTCTGCACAATAGATACATATGTTTTTTCTTTATAGAAAAACAAACAAAAATCACTTACAATGATCATGTTTTTAAATAAGAATTCTAACATGCAGTGCCTATGAATTTTTTCAAGGTAATGCAGCATACACAATACTATAAGAAAAAGCAACTATCCCAAAAACTTTCTTTCTTGGCCTTAAAAATGCACTCTCTGCAAAAATATTAACATTATAAACAAAAACTTTCATAAATAAAAGTAATTTACATCATCTGGCAAGAAGGGCAGGAGATTAAAGAGCCAAGACTATACAAAAGAGTAATTATAGTGAAGAGGAGGCTAAACACTTTCCGTATGGCAAATGACAACAAAAGCTACTCCCAATAAAAGGGAAGCCAGCAAAACCAGGTACACCATATTTCTTGACTGCAGAGTTTTTTAAAGGCAATACCAAGCTATTAGAGCAGGCTGTGACACATTCACCTGCTGAACAGCTGTGGTGGCCCAAAGCACTGTCAGCCTCCCACTGCCATCTGCCAGCTCCGCCAGCCCTTCCCAGCCCACAGCTCGCTCTGGGAGGGACACACCAGTGCACTCGACACACCAAGGGCAATGCTGCACTCAGCTGCCACCCCTCAGGGGGGTAGTTCAACCAGTACGCTCCACTTTCCCTGGAGCAAGGAGTGGGCACTTGCTTTTTTGTCTCACCTGTTCTAAGGTAGCCTGGGAACTTCTGGCAGCAAGGTGGCGTAGAAAGAGAAGAGTGAGCTGTACTGACACATTGAGGCACCATAGCAAGACTGATGAGGGTGTGTCTAAACTCACTTTTTAGCAATGCCATCTTACTTGTAGTAATCTCCACTTTCTCCTCCAAGAAGTTGTTCTACTTGAAAAGACCAATAGCTGCTGTTTTGCTAAAGCATTTTTACTAAAACAGCCCAAGACACTGATAATTTGGAGGCACAGGTTTGCAGAACTAGCATGAAAGGAAAAGAAGCAACTTTATTCCTACTTATTTAAGCTTTTAGACTTTTCTGCACACATCCTGAAATCTACAGCTAATTGTCTACCTTATCAAGTAGGACTTCTAAGAGTGGAGTTAAAATAAACATTTACTTAATTAGATGGTTCCCAGAAAAATACTTTCTGCAGTAAGTATCTCTAGGAATTAATACCAAAAAAATGAAAGCTTTCCTCAGGATAACTAGGACCAGACTGAAAACCATTTCCTTCCAGCTGTTGAGGTGGCTACTCAAAGGAAGGAAGAGTGCCAGTGCAGTTCTGCACGAGGCAGTTGATATTCCAGTTAATGGAGATGCATGCAATGGCAGAACACTTTCGCTTTCCTAGGTTATCATATTTCCTACATTTTGAATCAAAACTGTCTCACAATACCATTTTCTAATATAAAAACTCACACAATTTGCACACTGATCACTGGCAGGGTCTTTGTTCTACCTTCCCGCTTCCCTTCCCAGCTCAGTGGCTGACCCAGCCAGGCACTTCCCTACCTGGTGCTGGCAGAGCCCCACCAAAATCAGTGGAGGATGCTGAGTTAAGTTGGCCCAGGAACCCATCACCTGTTCTTGCTGACATTTGTCTGGAAATCAAAAAGTGTTTAAAATAAAAATAAGACAAAATCAACACAGCTGGAATACCTCCCTCCACTAAAAAAATCTATTTAAATACAGGTAGAAAGTGTATTTTAACTTGGGATACAGAAAGAAAAAGGAATCTGTCTTACAAGCAAGCACCAAGATGGGGAGCTGAGGAAGCTGCTGAGCCGATATTCCAAAGATGCAGATCTGCTGTCAGCACTGCAGCTCCACAGGCAAACCAGGCACCATCCTCCTTTCTCTGAGATTTGTAATCTTTGAGGCAAGGCAGGTGCTATCAAGTCATTCATTAACTCAGAACTTGTCTTCAAAAAAGGTATCTCAAAAGCCAAGGCTAAAGTTCACAGCCCTGAAGGCACAAACAGCAGCAACAATGAGCAATGCTACAAAAGATGCTGTGGTGCCAAAGGGTCTCTTCAAAATTGTTGGACTTTATTTTCACTTTATCATTGGCAGATTCAACTTTCCCCGCACTTTGTCTCTGCTAAACATACAATAACAAATGCCCAAAGATTCATGTAACCATGACCATAGGTCTTCAATCAAAGAGTCTGTTTCTAACAAAATTAAAATTCTATCATCCCTGCAGTTTCTGTTTTCTGACCTAGGCTTTCAGGCAGGAGAGGTCCCATGGATATTATCTGAGTTATTTTTATTTGCACAGGATAGATCTTGAATTCTAAATGCATTACAAAATTTATCCTTAAAGTGATTAACCTTCACTATAGTCTTCCTGGCTCTCTTCACTTTCAAAAGCAGTTATTTTGCTGACATGTTCAATTTTCTCTTACCTTACAAGAAATCATCTTGTCTACTGCAGTGACTAATTCCACCAATACAAGTACAAAATGAGGTGAGATGATCTGTAAAGCTAGTTATTTTGTGATTTCTATTTAACTTAATCTGATGAAAGTGGGTTAGATCAGAGTGCCTCAAATGCTTAGTTAACGATCCATGTATGAGCAGTACCCTCTCCAAGAACATTTCTGGACAGAGAGTGCTACGGAGAAAGAAACAAGCAATTTCTATTACAGAATTGTATTTTTCATTTCAGACTATCCAATTATGATAAATTACAGAGACATCTTAAAAATCCTCTTCTGATAAAGAAAGAATATACTGTTTCAAAGTTTTTTCTTCAGAAAGTACTCTCTCCAGAGAAACTATAGTTATTCTTAAAGTGCCAAATTAAAAATCCAGTTTAGGTGCAATCAATGACTTGCCCAACTTGCCACAGCTTCCTCACTTGTTAAATAGTTTTCCCTAGGTCCTTTTCATGACTCATGTTTCTCTTGGCTTTTTAAATTTTTATTGAGTGTGCACTGCAGCTACACCAGAAAAGCTCTGATCTCTGCTGCACCTCCAAGCACTATTCTATCACATATAAGATGATTCTGAAACAATTCTCCTGTAATTAAAGCATCTCTCTGAAACACCTGTAAGCTTTACAACCAGGCAGGCATTTTAGTTCCATGATGCTACAGTTGTATTTACAGCTATTACCTGCATTCTGCTTTATTTAAGGTCACAAGCCTGATACAAGCTTCCAAAGGCAAAGATCTGTCTTACTCCATGTGACATGATACTACAGTAGATACACAGATCTTGAAAGATCACTTTATACACCAGGAAAATACATTCCAGCATGGCAAGAAAGGTTGAAGTACCACCTAACTAACATTAGGTCACAAAGGTCAGTTAGAAGAAAGATGTAATTAAATGATACAGATGGTAAATTACTGTATCTCTGGAGATTTTCTACTGAACAGAGTAACAGTCATGCTACTAGTGATAACTGCAAACTAAAAAGATTTTTCCAAATTAGAGTTGATTAAAAGACACTTATTTTTTTAAAGTATACTAAATTGTCATGTATTGCAGACCAAGTCACTCTAAGGGAACTGAGCTCCGCAAGTAAATTAGTTATATTTCTGCTAAGACTATATTAAATAAGGCCAAATTCCTTTGTGACTGGCAATGTATCTTTCATAAGGCTCTATTCTGCTGAAATACACTGCTTTCTAGGAAATGAGCCGAGGAAGGTCAGAGCCTGTAAGAGGGTCTACTCCAGAAGAATGCAGCCCCAATCATTTACCCAGCAGCCCTGCCACCACACATATTGGAGTCACCCGTTAAGTGAAGAGCTCATACAAGTAATCTTTGCTTTTCTGTTAAGCAACATGCATTTCCAGTTTTTCCTTCAGTATCCACAGCTGTGCAGCCAATGCAGGGCCCTTAATCTGTCAGAAGACAACAGTAGTGACAGAGGTAATGTCTCTCACCAAGCAGCCTCTTCCATCTGTTAAATATGTGCCTCTTGTCTTCCCCCAGCTTTCTTCTTCCTTCTGCAGGGAGGAGGAGCACAAGTAGTTTTATGCTAAGTATTTTGGCCATGGATACAATTTTTGCCTTATTCTTCTCTAACTGACAAGTCAAATTCCCCATGTCAGACCAGCACAGTCATTTATGCCACTCATTGTTTGCTCACAAAACTATTTATTGAGAATATAATACAGTATTGTCAGATCAGAATGACAGCTGATGATAATGCAAGTTCCTCTGTATTCTGGTTACCACTATTACAGTCTAAGTCTTACTAAGGCTTAATACTCAATGGAAAAAGAGAGCAGAGCTCTTACTTCAGACTTCAGCTAGTTCCAGTTTAGGAAGAGCATAGCTCAATGACAGTAAGTTAAATAAATTCAAAAAAACAAAGTTTGGAAGAAATTATGAAACAAAAAGATGTATAATATATTCTGAAGATCAATGACTAAAAGTCTCAATATGCACAAGCATCTTTCAAACAATCTATTCTTTTTCTGGTACTGGTTCACAGGAAGAAAAACAAATTGGCTCTTGGTGCCATTTCAGAACCCTCATTCAGTCTACAAATGTAGCTCAGATTTGCGGCTGGTGCCACCATAAGGTAAAAAAGAACGAGATATATCATTCAACGTACAAGAGATTCAGACCAGAATATGATCCCCTCAGTAGTATAGGATTTTTGTGGGGGACTAGAACCATCTCAGCTCTTGAACTTCCTGCCAGTTGCTTTGAAGGAAAAAAAAAGAAAATCACAGTAAGTAAAACCAGACCAAGACAGTTGGCCTCTGCAGTGGCCCAGCTGTCCCAAAGCCATTGCTCAAAGCTTTCTCTCCCCTTTTGTTCACAGGCTGCACTTACTCCTCTGGCAATTACAACAAAAGCCAGTTCTCTCACAAACAAACATTTAAAAGGAACAAAGTGGGAAGTGAGCAACAAGCATATGGGTAGACTACAAACACTTCTAAAAGCAAGAAGTGTCAACAGTTTCTCCTCCTCCTTTACACTCTCTGGTTATAGTCTTTTGACTACAAATGCCCAATCATTCAAAATTTTGGAAGGATGAGCCTCAGAAAACCAACTCCCTAAGGACTTCTTCCCAGATACTAAAATTGTTCAATTCTTCAATAGCAGAGAGAAGCAGTGTGTTTGGGAGAGATTATCAATTGCAGATTAAGGGATTTCAGGAATCCTTACAGTAAACCAGAGGAAGAAATATTTGGATTGGAAAAACACTCATAAAATGTGATATTAAGAACTAAGAATAATTCATAGAATCACAGAATTGCTTGGGTTGGAAGAGACTTTTAAGATCATCTGGTCCCAATGCCCCTGCCACAGGCAGGAACACCTTCCACTAGATCAGGCTGCTCAGGGCCCCATCCAAACTGGCCTTGAACATTTCCAGGGATGGGGCATCCACAGGTTCTCTGGGCAACCTGTGTCAGTGCCTCACCACCCTCAGAGTAAAGAACTCCATCTAATCTAATCTAATCTAATCTGTCAGTTAAAGACATTATCCCTTGTCCTATTACTACATGTCCCTGTAAGAAATTCCTCCAGATTCCTCGTAGCTCCTTTGGGTACTGGAAGGTGCTCTGAAGTTTCCCTGGAGCCTTCTCTTCTCCAGGCTGAACAACCCCAACTCTCCCAGCCTGTCTTCATCGGATAGGTGCTCCAGCCCTTTGAAAATTACAACATTACAACATCACATTATTTCAGTGTGTTCTGAGATATTCTGGGGTATTTAGAGGGGGATCCATCTGCTGGTAAGCAAAAGGATAAAAATAAAATTATATATGTAATATCAATTTCAATTTAATGGGCCATATTTGCTAGTGTGTTTACTTATTCCATTTTTCCCATAGGAAATTTCTGTCTTTGTCTTCTTACTAACACGACAAAGAGCAAGAATTCTAAAACATAACTCAAAGGTAAAGTTTAAGGCACGCAAAATTTTCTCTCTCTCTCTGTCTTCTGAGGAAGGCTACTCAGACAGGTCAGTCCCTGATACAAAGCGATTAGCTTGGGCAAAGTGCATGGTTATAATGGAAATTTTCTAGTTGTTTTGCACAGTAGGGGGAAAATAGCTTACTCCAAGGAAAATTTTCAGAGGCCGTCCCACTTTGCTGCAATTTTATGCTAACATTACTTGCTATCAGAAGAGATTCAACAACCACAAGATTAGTTCCCCTTCTCCATTACCCATCTTAAAGATTTGTACAATAAATAAGCCAAGCCTCTCCGTCCCCCTGGTTCACTCTGGTTTTCTCTGTTGCAGCTCCTGGCAGTGCAGTGACTTTCTGGCTGCAGGACCTCTCTGCTGGGAAAGCAGCAGCTCCAAAAGCTCCCAACAAGATCTGGGCAGCAGCTAAAATGGACCCTCTGATTTCCCAGTTTCCTTTCCATGCATTCCATACCACAGGGGGTACTGAAAACGGAAAATATCAAAACCCAGTTTAGTCAGTTTAGGGAGCTCTATGACAAAAAGGCTGACTTTTGTAAGCAGCTATAAACCAGGAAATACTCTCTGAATACAAATTTATGAACTTTGTCTGACAGATGGAATAGGGTTAATTTTTCTCCTGGGTGGGAGGTGAAAGCATGGAGGACAAATTTTAGAACTAACCCAGAACAATCACTTACGTCCATCAACACATTTTAACCACCAGGAATACCACAAGATTGCAGTCATCCCTCCCTCAAGTTAGAGCTTCTAATGTGCAATACTCTTAAACATGCACACACAATTTCTTCTTTGAAAATGAAATAATCCTATTTACACGTATGGTTTCACAGGTTACCTCAGAAGCTTGGGACCAGACAGCCTGGTCTGGTCTGGTCTTCATGCAGTACTTTCCCATTGCCTCAGTAAGTCACAGACCATCGCCAGGACATGATGGTCCCAGTTACATGCTTTTGCTCCAGAAATGACAGTGCTAACAAATGTTCTCTAATACTACCATGAGTGTATCTAACATCAGGCTTTTGATAAGCTATGAAGCGCACACGTTGCAAAATTGCTGTGTACAGAAACTCAAGCCAAGAATGATTTTGTGATTAATAGAAAGCTGATGTATCTCGGAACCTTTAGCAAGAATCTAAATATGAGGAATGCAACAATATGTTGCAAAGAGTTTAATCAATACTTTTTTTGTTATCACAAACGTTAGCTTGTCTTATTGCCTGATATTACTAACTTTCAGCTGTGGGTAATTTTTGTGCCCGAAGCATTCAGCTTTAAGCAGTTCTTTGTGTGACTTGTTCAGCTTGACCAGTTATAAAAAACGGGCAATGTGTATATGCAGGCCTGATTTAGCATAGAATTAATTTCTTTCGCACTAACAGGTCTTAATTTTCCTCTGAACATACATAAACAGCAAGGTCTGAAGGAAGATACAGATTTCAGAAACTTGGTTTCTTTTTAAGATAATTAAAGCCTGTGGGACACAGCTAGTCATACTCTCACCCATGGGACTGGATGAGAGAATCCAGTCCCGCCAAACTTAAGGAGAGCTTTTATGTACCCAAATATCATCAGGAGATAAAGCTTCACATAGTTTTCTTCATTACTGGATATAGTCACAGTTTCCCATCCCTCATCAGCCCCCAACATTTGTGTCTTGATTCATATTTTATGTTACTTTGTGGCATGCCCAGCAACAGTCACCCAGCTGTTGATGGCTGCAAGGACACCCTTCCACAGCCTTTTCAGAAGCACAGGGAGAAAAGGAACACAGGACTGATAACTCTCATGCCTCAGCACCAGCCAGGCACAACCTCTGCTGGGCTGTGTGCTGACCATCATGGCCCATTGCACTTATACATCATCTAACAGCATATAAACTGCTTCCAGTTAATGGTGCTTCTGACATTTTTCATCTTACTGTATGAGAATGTCATAGATGATGGACTGTAAAGTTGGCTTTTGTACATAAGCAAAAGTTCGTTGTTTGTTAATTAGTGAGAAGTTTATTAATGTTAATGAGTTTATTACCTAGTTTCGTTTACATAAACATGTTAATTATTAATGGTTATTAAATACTAAAGGGACTTTTCTAGAAAATGAGTGTACACCTCATTTATCATAAGGGGGTAAACCAGCAAACACCATTGGACCACCAACAAACCATTCAGACAACCCCTGGATGATCATGAGTGACCAACAAGCCAATAAGACAGAGCCTAGACACCAACGAGCCAATAGCGATGGCTTCTGGGGGCGTGGCCATGGTGGGGGCTGCACCAAGCTTTGGGGTATAAAATATATCCTCCCTAGCTGAGAGGTGTGCCTCTGACTGAACTTATCCCCAGTTAAGCACCTGTTACTTTTTATTACGGCAGACTGCTAATTAAGGTCTCTGATTGTCAAATTTTACTAATAAATCTGTTAAAATTTTATTGGTGAGCTTTGTTTCTCACAGAGAAGTTCAACATGATAAAAATTTCCCCAAGCAGTTTTTCAGAAAATGGAAGTACTTTTCCCAACATGAATTAAAATGGTCAATGCATATTTTTTTGTTGTTAAATAGCTTTGACTGATAAAGCTTGACATGTCTCGCCATGCTTGTGTTCTTCAGTCTAGTGTAATCACTTGATTCTTCTCTGCCATACCTAAAAAGATCTGCTAAAGCCTAAGATTTCCAGTGTGCTCTGAACCTCACACAAAATTGATTTCAGCAGATACAGTACTACTGGTGTCTGATACTGATGAATTACCCTGCTAGCGAAACAGAGTTTCTACTAAATCAACAGTTTGCTGTAAAGGCTATAAGATTCACTTAGTTTCTACAACAAAAGCTCCCAATTCCTCTTCATTAATCCTTGTAAGTGAGATTCAATAGACAAGAGAAAATTCCTGCTAGCTACCCTTATGGTGTCCTTAACCATTTTGAAGATTAAAGAAAACCCAACTATCAAACCAATGGAAGTTAATTTAAGATTTGAGTGACCCAGGGGAGTCTGAGGCCACTATTCAAAACTCTTGTCTCTTATGATTATGGAAAATTATGTGTTCACTGACTAATCTCCCAACACAGATCACTGAAAAGCAATCTTTTAAGCTCTGAGAAGACTGCAGAGTTCTTAAAAATCTCCTCCAGAACAAAAGAAAAGCACAAATTTGAAGATAACATTTTAACTGAGTTTTGAACAGTTTTTATATTATATACTATTTTCTCATATTTTAAAACCTACAATAGCCCAGTTTGTAAACATTATTACTCTGCTTTCATAAAAAAACCCAAAGCAAACAAACATTGAGAGTCAGGATTAGGAAACTCTTTTTGATGCATCCATTTTGCTTTGGAGGGAAACCCATTCCTGTGGTATTGCAGCCAATGTGGAAAAGCAGTTCTGTATTCTCTCACTCTTTCTGCCAAGAAAACTCTCATTCCTCTGAAAGACTAAGTAAATATTATTGCAAATCTTAATTTATGGCTGTTATATGAAGCAGAGATACTACATAGGGTTTATCAAAATAAGACAGAAAAAATGCAGACAGCCACAGTTTGGGACATTCTGTCTAATTACTCCTCCATTAATAAGTTTTAATTCTTTATCGAATGCTGTATTATACAAGGCTGAATTTGGTGTAGTAGAAGGATGTCTAACTAGCATATTCTGTCTGAACTTTTTTCCGCTTCTCTGCACCTCCACACCCATCCCCAGGAAGAGTTACTTGCCCAAAATGGATCAAGCGAGGTGAAGTGTGAACACAACACACACTCATGTGCATTGTGCCAGGATGGGCAAGTCCAATTGTGGTAGTATTAGCAGGGACCAAAGGATGTGTGTGACAGCACAGCAATCCAGAGAGAGAATGAATTATTTATTAATTTAAAATACCATTTATATATCCTGGCTCCATAAAAAAATTGGACAGTGTTCACAGGGTGACTGGTCTAAGTCCTAGACACCCATTTAAAAATATTATGTTACTGTACCAAAACCATAAGTAGACAAAACACCAGGTGTGAATGCTATTTACAAAACCTATCTTACTGTTTACATAGCTTGCATAGTAAAGGAAAATTCTCACAGAATTAGTGCAAGAAGATGGAAAATCCCTCTGCTAGCAGCACTTCAGTATCCACATCCAAAAGAGCTCCATACCTCAGTGCACAGAGGCATTAGAAATCCCATTTCCATAGACTGGAGCCCAGCTCAATTTATCCTAAAATCCCTACCTCGCTGCAGTCATAGAGAATGTACACACTGACAGTGCAAGCCAAAAATCAGCCATTGCTTTTTACCATCTTATATGGTATCCTGTCCCAACCAAAACAATCTCCAATCTCTACTAAAAGTATTCTCCCATTTGCTGTATTTTCCCTGGTAACAGATGGTTTCATACTCAACAGAACATCAGTCCAGACAGGCTTTATTTAGGCTACGTCATCCAGAACCTTGCATCCATTTGCTTAGGAGCTCTCTGATACTTTTAGTGACATACACTGCAGGATCAAGTCACCTGGAAAACTATTTTCTCCTCTCAGGTTTTGATAATCTGCTCAGTGAAACATTTCTTCCTCTATCTCCACATATTGTTGTACTTGAATTGGTAAGAAGCAGCATTTAAATCAATATGAACACAGCAGTACAAATAGTATTAGAAACACATGCTATTATTTTCAAAAAAGTCAGAAGTCTAGATGCACACAGAATGCTGATTAGTAGAAGCCAGTGAACTTCAAGTTCACATTTGTAACATCTGGATCGATAAAGTAACCTTCCAAATATTAACAAAGACCCATCTATGTCATGTGAAACATCAGATTCAGGCATATCATAAAATAAGGATCCAAACTCAAAGAACAAAAAAACCCCAACACTACACTGACTTCTGTGTTTGACCAGTGGCTTTACAGTGCAGGAAAAAACAAAGCACCACCCTGACTGCACACCATTGACCATGTCTTTTTATAAACCAGAACCAGGAAAATTCAGTTCATCTACCATGAGCTACAGAGATATTGCGCTTTCCAACCCAATGCCATGTTGTGCTTCCTACATCACTCTTGGGTTTTTCCTGTGAAGAATGAAGTTACATAAATTTACTGAGTGCCAATTTTATAAAATAAAGAAAGCAATCACTCATCATGTAGCTAGACATGATTTTAATTTGAACCAAGTTCATGAGCCATTCCAACAGCAAGGCCACAGAGAGTCTGACTCCATGAAAAGCCATCAGCAGCCTCCAGCACTGTTCATTCCCCCTCTCAACTCATAGTTATGTAGATAAGGTCAACAAGCAGACCCACATGCTGTAAGCAATGTTGTTAGACACAGGCTAACACGACACAAAGCAATTCTAGTTTCTTAATTAACAAAGGGGTCTTGAAAAAAGGGCATACAGTCCTACCAAGTTCCTAAAAATGGTTAAACTGCTGGTTCCATGGAGCAGGTCACAGAGCCTCTGAAGAGCAGAGACATGTAAACTCTTCTGCCATACTGTATTAGACTGAAATAATTTCTTTGTGCAAGCTTTTGTTGTGGCTAATTATATTTTCTATTAGAGTAGCAGAGATTTGTTATCACCCTGGAAAAAGGATAGCTATTAAACAAAATAATGCAGATATCGCCTGCTCCAGAAAAACTATAATCTACATTCGTCAGATATAAGGTCAATAGTACTACCCCATTTACTACCGCCCCATTTACTATCAGCCTTTATGTAATTTCTCTTTGATACCCTCTGTTGCTGTTTTTTCAGCTGCTATTAAATGCCTGTGAATATTTTCCTCTTACAGGAATAATTACAACATCATCACAAAAGCTACTCCCAAAAGAGTACTTTCAAGGGCCATGTTCCATTATGCACTTATAGTCCTTCGCTCCACTCACATTTGAACACCTTCTGCTTCTCACTCTTACAGGAGCTAAGTTTCGCATTACCCTTAAGAGGGAACAGCTTTGGTACTGTTTGATGCAAGTCATTCTCAACAAGGTCTAACAGGGGGAAGTCTCATTTCACACTGCAAACAGTATGAACACAGCTCCCATGCTAACAGGTGTTGGGATTTAGGACTTTTCCTTTTGTTTCTTTCTCTTAGGGAATTTGCTCCAATTTTTGTTGCCAAGAGCCAATAACGACCGGTATTTAAGAGAGACAAAAGAAGTAACCACAGAGAAGGGGGAGGAGTGCAGCTGGCTTGAATATCATAGTTGAGGGACATTCTCCTGGGAAGGGCAGAGATACCTTGAGATTTGGGCTGGGGGTTGGGTTTGGCGCAGCTTCTCATTATCTCTTCCTCTCTCAGCTTCGGAGGAGGACGGTGGAGTNTGGGACCTTATTAACACCCTACCTTACTAAAAAAAAGACTTTTACCATCTGCTGGGGTGCCTCAGG
>VXBT01007161.1:47526-73233 GCA_013400235.1 Oriolus oriolus | reverse complement strand
AATTATATATTAATTATATATTAGAAGTATATAATTATTAATAATCCTACTAATAATACTGCTAATGATGCTACTGATACTACTAGTGCCAATTCTACTAATTAACAGTAATAAATTAATACTAAATACTAAATAATAAAGATTCTATATAAATAATAAATGTAATATATTGTGGAATGTAATGGATAATGGAATATAATACAATTTTAATTATAGATATAGTGTAAGTATATATATATTATATATTTTAGAATATATCCATTCCTATTCATTCTATTTATAGAAATCATAAATTAGAGATATTAATTACACGTAATTATTATATATTATTACAACACAGTAATAATATATCTGTCTATAATAATTTACTTATAAATCTAATTCTAATAGATTTATAACTATACATATAGATAGAATTAAAGTAGATTTATAATTAGACATACATTAGAAATACAATTAAAATATATTTATAATTGGACAGCTAATATAATAATGATAATAAAATCAATCATAAACAGTAATTATTGTTATTATTATGATTTATCATCATAATAATTCTTTAAATTCTTATTTAAACGATCCCAATCCTATCTCACCCCTATTTAACGACCCCAATTCATCGACCGATCCCTCTCTCCCTGCTCTCCCTCTGCCCATCCCAAGGATCCCTCGGCAATTCCGAGGGGCGCTCCCGGAAATTTTGGGGGGTCCCTACCCTGGTGCTCCTCGATTTGGGGCTTGGGTTTCTTTCGCAATTTGGGTTTCTTCTTATTGGTCCTTTCCAGGAGGTGGCGGAGGTGCCGCGACACTGGGAAAAAACACCCGGAACGCGGGGACAGCGGGAAGTGAGGCTGGAAAAGGAACTCACGGAGCGGGGAGGTCATGGCAAACGAACATCGGAACGGAATCGAAACGGGAATGGAAAGAAACGGAAATGGAAATGAAAAAGCGAAATAAAAAATTCGGATTGAGACGTGGAAATGAAATGAAAATTGAAATGAAAATTGAGAAGAATCGAAATGAAACGGAAATGGAAATGAAAATTGAAATTGAAATGAAAAAGAAAAATTGACGTGAAACGAAAAGGAAAAATTGAAAGAAAAATAAGTTTGAAATAAAAATGAGTTTGAAATGAAACTGAATGAAAACCTGAAATGGAATGAAAATTGAGATGAAAATAAATATTGAAATTAAATGGAAGTGAAAAATTGAAACGAAAATTGGAATGAAAGTAAAAGTTTGAAATGAAATTAAACGAAAAACTGGAATGAAAATTGAAATTGAAATGGAAATGAAAATTGAAATTAAAAGAAAAGTGGGAATGAAATGAAAATTGAAATGGAAATAAAAAACTGAAATGAAATGAAAACTGAAATGAAATGAAAATTGAAATGGAAATAAAAAACTGAAATGAAATGAAAATTGAAATGAAAATGAAGAATTGAAATGAAATTAAAATTAGAATTGAAATGAAAATAAACATTGAAATTAAAAGAAGAGTTGAAATGAAAATTGAAATGAAAATAAAAGTTTGAAGTGAAATTAAATGAAAAATTGAAATGAAATGAAAATTGAAATTGAAATTAAAATAAACATTGAAATTAAAAGAAAAGTTGGAATGAAATGAAAATTGAAATGAAAATTGAAATGAAAATAAAAGTTTGAAGTGAAATTAAATGAAAAATTGAAATGAAATGAAAATTGAAATTGAAATTAAAATAAACATTGAAATTAAAAGAAAAGTTGGAATGAAATGAAAATTGAAATGAAAATTGAAATGAAAATAAAAAATTGAAATGAAATTAAGTGAAAAACTGAAATGAAATGAAATTAGAAAAACAAATCAAAATGAACATTGAAATTGAAAAAAAATGAAATAAAAATGGAAATTAAAATTCAAAAATTGAAATTGAAATTTAAATTAAAACTGAAATTAAAATTAAAATGAAAATTGAAATGAAAAGAACCATTGAAATGAAATTGAAAATTTGAAATGAAATTGAAAATTTGAAATGAAATTGAAAAATTAAAGTTAACTTTAAAGAAAAACTGAAATGAAATGAAAATTGAAATGAAAATCGAAATGGAACAGAAATGAAAATGAAATGAGAGCAGAAATGAAAACAAAACGGAAATTAAAAAACCCAACTAAAATGACAACGAAAACGCAAATTTAACCAAACGAGATGGAATTGAAAATGCAAATCAGAACAAATCGACGTCAACAACGAAACCAATCCATGACTCAACACAAAGACAACGAAATTCCTGAAAATAACACGGAACTCAAAACGAGGATGGAATTGGGGAGCGATCCCAGGCCACGGCACTGATGGGACGGGAGGCGCTGCGGGCGGAGCCTCTCCCGAGCTGCCCAATCCAACGGGAAATGAGTTTGACACCTCTGGTGGGACCCACCCAACCCATCCCGACGTTCCCGGAGCTGCGTCCCGTCGGGAATGCCGCGGCACGCGGGGTCGTCTTCTCCTTCCGTGGACGCCTGGGTTGGGATCGTCTCCTCGTTGTTCCTGAGCTGTGCCACCGTCGTCCCCCAGGAGCTGAGGGGCACCTGGGAACTCCTGGAGCGATTTGGGGTCCATCTCCCGGTGGCAAAACCCCAAATCGTCCTGGATTCCCAATTCCGCCTCATCCGTGACCTACTGAGAGGTGACGTCGACCCATGGGGGACGTCCAGGTCAGCACAGGTGGTGAAGGATTTGGGAGAACTAATCCCAGGACTGGAGAGGATCTCCTAAAATTCCCAAATAGGCCAAATTTATGGCTCCTTTTCCTGCCATGATCAAAAACCTCGGGAGATGGGAATATTCTGGGTCCCCTCCCAGCATGGGGGTTTTTTTTGGGATCCAAAGCTACTCGAGAAGAAACATCTGGAGGTGGAAGTGATGGTGAAACCATGGAATCACGGAATTTTGGCTCCAAAGCTACTTGAGAAGCCGGAAGAAACATCTGGAGGTGGAAATGATGGTGAAACCATGGAATCATGGAATGGTGTGGGTTGGAAGGAACCTCTGAAGGTTGGGTTGGAAGGAACTTCAGGGCATGGGGAGAAGTTCCAGGAGTGGAGGTGACGCTGATCCTGCAGCAAAGGTGTCAAAGCTCATTTCCTGTTGGATCTCCCATTGGATCTCTGGGAAGGAGGAGGGTGGGAAAGCTCCCACAGCACCGGGTGCACCTCCAGGAGGGATCTTGGGTGAGTTCCTCATCCACCTTTCCATGAGGAGACTCAGCCAAGGGGAAAGGAACCAAATCAATGGGTTGTGACATGGAATCATGGAATGGTTTGGGTTGGAAGGGACCATAAAGACCATCCAGGGACAACTTCCACTATCCCAGGTCGCTCCAAACCCCATCCAACTTTGCCTGGAACACTTCCAGGGATCGAGGATGGGCACGGAAGCCACCAGGCCCCGGTTCCTCACTTACCTTTCGTGTCGTTCACCGGATCCATGTGCCGGTAAATGTATCCTTCTAGGTAGGAATGGAATTTGGGAGTGGGTGGGAAAAAGGCCAAACAAATGGCCATGAGCTCCCAGCCGCGGGCCAGGCTCTCGTAACGGAAGTTCTCGGTGGTCTGCCGGCACAGCTGGATGTAGAGCTCGTCTCGCAGCCCCTGCATGCTCCAACCTTTGGTGGCGATCTCCAAGGCCACGTTGAGCTGGTCCGTCTTGGCCCGCCGGTCGCCCATGTACATCTGGATGAGTTTGAAGATCTCACACGCCTCCTTCTTGACGTTGCGGTCGTTGGTCATGATCATGGGTTTCTTGATGGATTCGCTGCTCCAGGCCAGCATGTTGGCGATGGAGACCTTCCGCCGGAAGAGCCCTTGGGTGTGCTTGTTGAAGTGCTTGGAGGCCCAGTTCTCAATGTCCGTCTCCGAGGAGGGCTTGCGCAGGTTGAAGGTGGGGAAGACGCAGCTGGCGCTCGGCATCATGTTCCGGGTCTGCCGGCTGCTCTCGAACTGGGCGCAGGCACCGAGGTCCTCGGACTGGGGGACAACAGGTGGACAGGTCAGGGGTGCTGGTGGGATGGGAGCGCTGACGGAACGATTGATCGACCGATTGATCGATCGATCAATCAACCAATGAAGCAACAGATCAAAAACCAACCAAGAAACCAATGAACCACCAAGTAACAAAATGATCAATCAACAAACCAATCAATGACACAACCAGCCAGGAAACCAATCAATGAACCAATCAACAAACGGATCAATCAACCAAGCAACCAACCAATGAACCAACCAAGAAATCAATCAGTCAATCAATCAATCAATCAATGAACCAACCAGCCAGTAAATCAATCAACCAGTCAACAAATGGATCAATCAACCAAGCAACCAACCAATGAACCAACCAAGACATCAATCAATCAATCAATCAATCAATGAACCAACCAAGAAATCAAGAGTGCAACAAAGCAACCAATAAGGCAACCAATGAAAAAAAGCAATGAACCAACCAATCAATGAACCAACCAATCAAGGAAACAAACAATCAATGAAACAACCAACCAACCAATAAAACAATCAATCAACCAAGCAACAAATTGAGCTATCAACCAAGCAACGAGCCAACCAATCAATCAATCAACCAACCAATTGTCCAACCAATAAATCAACCAACAAACGGATCAATCAACCAAGCAATGAACCAACCAACCAATCAATCAATCAACCAACCAATTGTCCAACCAATAAATCAACCAACAAACGGATCAATCAACCAAGCAATGAACCAACCAACCAATCAATCAATCAACCAATGAACCAGCTGACTAGACAACAAACCAATGAACCAATCAATCAACCAATCAAACAATCAATGAAGAAACAAACCAACAAACCAATCAATCCACCAACCAACCAATCGTCCAACCGATAAATCAGCCAACAAACCAATCAAGCAACTGACCGGTAGAGAAACCAACAGACCAACCAACCAACCAACCAATTAATTGATCCAACAAATCAATCAATCAATCAACCAGTCAATGAGCCAACTGACCAGCCAACAAACCAATAAACCAATGAACCAACAAACCAATCAACCATCAAATCAATAAACCAACCAATCTATCAACCAACCAAAGAACCACTGACCCAGCCAATCAATGACCCAACAAACCAATCAATCAACCAATCAATCAACCAAGCAATGAACCGACTGACCAGCCAACAAACCTATCAACCAATCAATCAATCAACCAATCAACCAACAAATCAATCGATCAGTCAATCAATCAACCAACCAACCAACCAACCAACCAATTGCAGCATTCAGAGGTCTCCTCCTAAGCCACATCCTCTCCAAGGAGCTTCTCCTCAATCCCATCACGGCCAAGTGGAGGCAGCACCGGTAGGCACCAGGAGAGAGGGGACTGGTGGGGGTAGGTGACATGCTGGACTCTCTTCACGCTTGGTCCATGGAGTCATGGACAGAAGAAGCTGGTGGCAACGTAGGGGGAGCAAAGGGCGAATGGCTTTGGGCTCCACCACTCCTCTGGGGACACACTCACCTTTAAGAGCCCCTCAGGAAACCCCCTCTGCCCCAAATCACCTTCAAGGGTGGTTCTCCAGTGGCCACAGGAGGAGGCTGGTGGCTCCTCTGAGCCATGAGCAACGTGGATGGACCTTCTGTAGATCCCAAGGGACAGGAGACGCCCAAGGTTTAACCTTGACCTCTGCAGAGCATCCAGCTGGGAAGGACCCAGAGGACCCCTGCGGACCAGTGTCCTTCTCCTACTGGAACCAGCACAGCTTGGGGATGTCGCCCCAGGAGGTGGAGGGACACCCCAACAGCTGGTGACCAGCATGGAGGAGGCAAACAAGGACAACTGGGGTGGACAATTCCATGGTCCTGCAGCCATCCAAGGTGGCTTCATCATCTCTGCTGCAACATCCAAGCCAGCATCACATTGGTTTAGTGGCCCTGGGGACGTGGCCCATGGCAGAGAAGGACATGCCACGCCACCCAGAGGTGACACCGCTGTCCTCAACATGTGGAGGAACGATGATGGTGGCCCCCAGAAGGGTCCATAGGCAAGGTGACTCCAGTGCTGCCACGGACTCAGGGTTGGGCTTTCGATGAGGAACAGAAGAAAAGCAGAAGGTGGAAAGATCCAGGAGGTGGAAAATCCTGGAGGGGACAAGGAAGCCACTCAAAGAGCCACCAGAGCTGCTGGCAGGTGACCGGGCTTCTACTTCTTCAAACAAGACAAGTTTCTTGTCTCTTCAACGACTCATCCTGTTCCAGTGTCAAGGTCTCTTTCCATCGACATCGCTCCGCTCCCGTCTTGACCGCGGTGACGACAGCAGGGACACAGGGTGGGGACAAGGGAGCTTCACCCCTCGAGGGACCCAGCCCTGCTGTCCCTGCAGAGGTCACATCACCCCAAAGGTCCTTCTGTGTCCTCCAACCTGCTGGTCAGCTGAAGGCCCATGGGGTTTCCTGGGTGGAACGAGATGCAGGAGATGCTCGAAGGTGTCACTTGACAGCTGATGGGGACGTGGCTCTTCCAAAATCTGATCCAGGGGCTGGACCAGAGCCGTGTTGTGCACCAAGAACACCCAGGGAGAAGGAAAGGACCACGTTGGTTGGGGACATCAACCTTCTCCGGCGAAGGGCAGCATGGTCAGGCCAGGGAGTGACACCGGAAGCGAAATGTGATGGATCCCCTGCTGCCAGAGTCAACAGGAAATTAACTTCAGCTCTAATTAGCTCTAATTAGCACCTAAATGAACTTGGGGGGAAGCCCTAGCCTACAATAAGAAGCATCAATGGAAAATGGCCGTGACCTCCTGCCTGGCCCATGGGGTGACCATCGTGTCACCTCAGGAATTAGGGAATCCTCAGGGGAGAAGGTCTTGGAACCATGTGGATGGGGACACCTCACTGGTCACAACCACAGCCATGACCATGGAAGGGTTTGGGTTGGAAAGGACCTTCAAGATCATCCCGTTCCAACAGCCAGGGACACCTTCCACTGTCCCAGGTTGCTCCAAACCCCGTCCAACCTGGCCTTGGACACTTCCAGGGATGGGGCAGCCGCAGCTTCTCTGGAAAACTGGTGCCAGTGTCCCACCACCTTGAGCTCAAGGACAACAGCAGGGCCACCCGGACAGAAACCTCCTGGGAGTGGAGAAGATTCCCCACCACATCCCGAGCTCCACGCAGAAGGTGCAGGATCACTGATGGTGGCAGCTTTTTCTCCTGGCATGAAGATCCAAAGCGGATCTGGAGCTCTCCAGTTTTGGGTTTGGACCTCCTGGTGGAGCACCGAGTTCTTGGGGACGATTGCACCTCGGGGATTTTCCTCCGCTGCCTTTGGATGCGACGCTCCACCGGTTTCCTTCCACGTTCCCATATGGGCAAAAAGGGCATTTTCCAGATGATTTGCTGTTTTCCAGGTCCACGTCCAGGGGTCTTGCTGACACCAAGTTCCATCTTCCAGGCAGTTTTCCAGCTGGGATTTATCCCCACACGTGGCATCATCACCCGTTTTTAAAAGCCCTGACAGCCTTTCCCTGCTTTTCCCAGCCTTTTCCAGCCTTTCCCTGGAAGGGAATGGACTGATGGAGGACATCCAGAAGCTGATGGAGGACATCCAAAAACCGGGGAAACATCTGATGGGCTGGAATCTGGGCACATGGGATGCACCAGCTCCTGCAATTCCAGGTCAGAGCCCCAGGAGCTCCTCTGGAATGGGAGTTTGGGGCAGGAGGGATCTCCAGGACTGATCTCCAGCTCAGTCCCAGGGAGGGAACCGGCAGCTCACAACCCTGGGAGGAAAATCCTGCAAAACTGGTGGCTCTTTCATCCCAGGGTTTTGAGGGATCACCACGCTAAGGACCAACTTCCTTGAGGGACCACCTTGCCAAGGACCAACTGCTTGGAGGGACCACCTTGCTAAGGACCAACTCCTTGGAGGGACCACCTTGCCAAGGACCAACTGCTTGGAGGGACCACCTTTCCAAGGACCAACTTTGAGGGACCACCTTGCCAAGGACCATCTTCTTTGAGAGATCAACCAAGGATGGACCCTCAGGAATCCCCTGGGAACTGGGTGGATCCAGGATCTGCCCCCCACCAAGTCAGGAGAAGCCACAGCACGGAGCTGAGGCTGCCATGGCACCGAGGTGCCCGTGCCCAATCCTGGTGTGGGATCACCCCGGCGACCATCCCACTGGATCTACACTGGAGGAGGAGAAGCTTTAACCAGGATTGACCTCAGGGGCCACAGGAGAAGCCCCCAAAACCATCAACATTCCCGAGGGCGTTACCTGAGATGGATGCAGGTAGGGCTCGGGGGAGGCCAGGTTGGTCTGGACGGAGACGCTCTTCTCCAGCAGGATCTGGGGGAAGCCCAGCTTCTCGAAGGTGTTCCTCTTCCAGTGCTTGTTCTCCTGCTGCGCCAGCGCCTCGTCCTCGCTGAAGGCTCGCACCACCGGGCCCGGCATGGGCAGCGGGAGGGCGCCGTCGCTCTCGTAGCCCGAACCGTCCTTTTGGGAATCCCAGCTGCTCCGTTGCTTCATGTGGTAGTGGGCCTGCTGTGCTTCCCAAGCCAGGCGCGCCTGCGCCAGGAAAGGCTCCGGGAAGCCCCGCGCCGCCTCCGCCTCCGCCGCCTTGCTCTCCGTCCGGTTCATCGGCGACCTGTTGGGTCCCGGCGTGGCTCGTTCCTCCCCCAGCTCTCCCAACACCTCCCGGTCCCCCGAGCCGTCCGTGGAGGAGGCGTTGGGGTCGTGGGTCACCGAAGGCTTCCGGCTTTTCCTCTTCCTGGTGGAGGGCGAGTAACCGGTGGAGGACAAGGTGTCCTGCTGGCTGGACCACGACATGGAGTCCTCGCCCTGGGCCACCTGGGCCCCCGTCGGGCCGGGGCAGAAGTCGGGTCCCTCCATGCTGCTGTAGTCGCCCGATTTGATCTCCAGGCGTTGATCCCGCACCAGGCAGGGGCTGTGCTGCAGCGAGTAGGAGCCGCCGATGGGATTGGGGGAATATTTGTGCCTCAAGCCTGTCTTCATTTTAGGGCTGGAGCCCGACTGCTCCACGTAGACCAACTGCCGGACGTACTCCTTGCCGGCGGGGCTGTATTCCAGGCTCATGAAGCGGTCGGGACACTTCTGCTTGGTGAGCACCAACTGCTGGTAGGGCGAGTTGGAGCCTTGCTTGGGCGACTGAAGGAAAGGGTGAGGCTTCCGGATGGGCGATTTCTGCGGAGATCCGGCCTTGTAGCTCCCGCTGGCTTCGTACTGCATGTCCACGGGGGGCTCGTCGTAGATGGGAGCCTGGTATTCCATGGGCGGCTCCTCATAGAGCGGCGGCTCGTAGGCGTAACGGGGCGACGAGGGCTGGGATTCGCTGGAATGTTTGCGGTGCTGCGCTTGGAGCGGCGAGCAGAAGGAATCGCCCCGGCCCAGCAGCGGCGAGCAGCTGCCCACGTGCTCGGCCCTCTTCAGGAAGGGCGACTGCTTCCTCTCCGGGAAGAACACGGAGTTGTCGGCGTCGGAGGAGAAGGTTTGGAGGTTGGGCGACTGTTGGCCGCCCGAGGGCCGGCGGGAGCGGGAGCCCGCTTGGTTTTCCGGGGCGTAGCCGTTGCCTTGGTGGAGGAGGAAGCTGGGCTCCCGATCCGTCACCTTGATCAGCATCCGCTCCTTGGTGCCGGCGTTCCATCGGAGGGATGAGGTCCTGCGGGGAGAAACATCACAGCGGCGTCAGAATTCCAACCCCAGATCGTTGGTCCCAAACCTCCCAAACCACCGCGGAGCCTGGAGGATGGAGATTCCCAAGCACCCCGAGAGTGGAGAGATGGAGATGGGAGGGATTGGATGGGATTGGATACTGGACGAGGCACAGTGTGATGGGACACAGGGAACGGCTTCCCGCTGACAGGGGGTGGGGTTGGATGGGATAATGGGAAGGAATTCTTGGCTGTGAGGGTGGGGAGGGGCTGGGATGGAATTCCCAGAAAAGCTGTGGCTGCCCCTGGATCCCTAGAAGTGCCCAAGGCCAGGTTGGACTGGGCTTGGAGCAACCTGGGATGGTGGAAGGTGTCCATGCCGATGGGATTGGATATTGGGAAGAAATTCTCCCATGAGGAATTCTTCCCTGGCACGGTGGATTTTCATCTTCTCTCTCCCTGTTCCAAATCCTTGGGAAAGGCCAGCCGGGCAGGGGACACTCAGGAGGGAAGAGCAAAGATGGATTTTACGGAGCTGCCTGGCTCACAGGAGGGATCCGAGCTGGAATTGGCTGTTCCCGAGGCCCAGGGAGGCACATCCTGTCACCAGTCCCACGCTGGAACAGAAGATGCCGGAGGCGCCGTCTGCTCTCCCAGCTCATCCCTCTCCAATTCCGATTTATTCCCAGCCATTTGTCCCTTCTGTCCTCCAGGAAAAAGGTGGAGTGAGTTCAGTCACCGAGTTTTGAGGGGAAAATTCCCGCAAAAAGCCGCGAACAATTCCCTGCAGGAGGCTCCACGGTCTCTCTGGACCGTGCTCATTGTTTATCCATGGCTTTGTCCTCGCTCCAAGGGATTCAGGAATAATTTATTCCTTCCTTCTCCACCTTTGGAGCTCCTGGGGATTTGAGCCTCCTGCCAACTTCCTACTGTCCAAGACGTGGATGAGTTTGGGTTCCTCCACCCTGGTTTGATGGATCTCAAACCCTTCCGGAGCCCTTCCAGACCCTCGAAATTCCCTCCACAACCACAAAATCATGGATTCATGGAACAGTTTGGGTTGGAAGAGACCTTAAATCTCATCCAGTTCCAACTCCTTTCCATGGGCAGGGACATCTTCCACCATCCCAGGTTGCTCCAAGCCCTTTCCAACCTTGCTCTGCTCCTGAAAAATCCACTTTTCCGGCTCAAACCACGCACAAAGATCTCGGATCTCTCCCCGTTTCTTCTGGAATACCTGTGGGTCTTTCATCCTCATTATTACCCTGTTTTTTTTACCTACAGACCCCAAATTTTTTGAGGAAATAAAGATAGAAGAGCCCAAGAGGATTCCCAGCAGATCCAGGCAGCACATCCCACCCGGAGCCGCTTGTGCTGGGAATTCTGCCGGTGGCACCGACTGCCTTGGGGTTTCTTCACCACTTGAAAACAACGTTCCCGAACCTTGGGAGACGCTCTTGGAAGCCGTGGAGTGATGGATGCTCCTGAGCCACATCCTCGTTACCCTTCCCGCTTCCCGATTCTCCTTTTCCCACTTTTTTTATTGCCCACGGACAAGGAATTCAAACTCCAGCTGTGTCCAAGAGGGAAAAGCTTCATCCATCCAGCTCTGGGATCCAAGATCAGAAGGATGTGGAGCTGCTGGAGCGAGTCCAGAAGAGGCTGTGGAGATGCTCCAAGGTTTGGAGAAAGGTTGGAAGAGCTGGGAATGTCCAGCCTGGAGAAGGGAAGGATCCAGGGAGACCTCAGAGCCCCTTCCAGTGTCTAAAGGGGCCCCAAGAGAGCTGGAAAGGGATTTTGGGTAAGGGATGGAGTGGCAGGACACAGGGAATGGCTTCCCACTGCCGGAGGGCAGGGAGAGATGGGATATTGGGACAAAATTCCTCCTTGAGAGGGTGGTGAGACCCTGGATTGGAATTTGCGGAGAAGCTGTGGATGCCCCATCCCTGGAAGTGTGCAAGGCCAGGCTGGATGAAGCTTGGAGCCCCTTGGGATAGTGGAAGGCGTCCCTGCCCGTGGAAAGGGGTTGGAATGAGACAGTCTGGAATTCCCCTGCAGAAATCCACGTTTTTCCCTCTTTCCCCACCCCCGCCCGACCACAAATCCCTCCCTAAATCCAGGTGTTTTAACTCAAACCAGGTGAAACAGCCGCTTAATTCCCAGCTTTGCAGCTGGCATTAATATTCCGGCCCGCAGCATCTGGCAGCAGCGGATCCGAATAAAAATCCCCAACGGAGCAGCGGCGCTGCCGTCAAATCACCTCGTCCGGCCCGAGCTTTCAATCCGAATATTAAGTAACGGGAAGCAATATTCCTGAAAGCTCCGTCGTGCTGCCCTGGATTACAGCTAAACCTCCCCCCGCCAAAAAAGCCTCGCCACAGAATAAATGGAATTTTCTGCCTGCAAAAGGAATCCCAAAAAGGCCCTCTTTGTGCTTAAATCGCTGCCCACAAGCGGTGTGGCCGCTCCAAGAAATTCAAGGGATGCTGGAGCGGAGAGCGAGTCCCGGCCGCCCTCCTGGCATGGGGCATCCGGCAGAAATTCCAAGTATTCCTGTTATTTCTGGCTTGGCACCGGGTTGTCCCTGCTGTTTTCTCCGTGTGGGGAAGATTTTACCGACTCCGTACATTTCCATGACAAACTGCTTCCCGAATCCCTCTAAATCTCCCACCAGAGAAACCAATTCCTTTGGAATTTGCAGAACTTCTGCAGAATTTCCGTCTGGTTTAGAGCAGGATTTTTGCACGTTCTCTTAAATCTCCTTCCCTGCTCCAACACCTCCTCCTTGATCTTCTTCCAACCTTTGGGAAGTCAGCGATGGAGGGGAGAGGAGAAATCTCCGGCTTTCGTGCGCTCCGTGAACGACCCAGCTCCCTGCTCCAGGAATTCCTTTGCTTCCAGTTGTTTTCCTGGAGAGACGCAGCCACCCCCACCCCACACCTGCAGGTAACACCTCCCCCCCTCATTTACATATCATTTTCACGCTGGCGAGAATTCCGACCATCCACAGCTCAAAATACCTTAAAACCCTGTTAAAACAACCAAAATCATGGATTTTTATATTCCCGACGCTTTTAACGGAGCCGAGGGGCAGCTCCACTCCATCGAGGTGGGACTAAGGGAATAAATCACAGCCGGGTTGAGGTGGAATTATTTTAACGGCGTTTCCCTGGTTTTTCATGGAATGACGCGGTGACGCTTCTCCGAAGGAGGTTTAAAACCAAGAATATTCCCAAACCCCTGCATTTTTTCCAAGATCTTTTCCCCTGCCCCGGTGTTGTTTAGACTTCGCAGGTGAAGATTAAAATTTCGAGCTGGGATTAAGTGGATTTTCCCCTCCCTGGGGGAAGGGGGAAAAGCCCTGATTCCAACGATTAATTCCAATACCGGTTTCTGATGGAACGCATCGGGATTTGCCGGCACGGGAAAAACGAAGGATCCCTGGGCACCCCCTCCCACCATCCCGGCTCCTCGTGCCATCCCGAATTCCCACCGTGCCCTCGCTCTTCCTCACCTTCCTCCCCTGGCCGCGGGATTTGGGAGCATCTTCTCCCTCCGCCTTCCACCTGAGCTTAAGATCCCCTTTTCCAGGGCTAAACTGGGATGGGAATGAGGAAAGCAGCCCGGCCCCCCTTCCCTCCCAGCTGGGCACCGCCGGCACAGCCTGCTCCGAGCGCATCCCGCTGGGAAGTCCAGGGTCAGGGATGAGCCGGCGGCGGAAAAACCTCCCCGTGCCTGGCACGGTGCCCGGCACCGCTCCGGCAGCACAAATATCTCGGTGAAAAATGCAGGGAAAGGTGAGCAGCAGAGCCTGAAGACGCCCAGGCTTCCACCTGAAGCCTCCCGTGATCCATCTGAAATTTTCCAACTGGGAAGATGTCCTTAGGAGAAGAAATCCAGCCTCTATAATCATGGAAAAACTCCAATTTTATGCTAATTTATGACTAAAATTAAGCGATAGGAAAATGGGATAAAATCCTAAAATCCTCCATCCTTAAGGTTTTGCTGCTCTTCATCTGCAAGCAGTGCTGTTCCCAAAAATTCACATGGAATTCTATGGAATTCTGTGTATATCAATGTCCCAGGGCTTGGACTGCACCTGGAATTTTAAATTCCTGCTCAAGCGCTCGTTTCTCAGCTTTTGTGGGATTTGGGGTTCTCACAATCCCACCATGGTCTCTCCAACCCTTCTTCCACACTTCCAATCCCTCTTCCCGTTTTTAGGAGCCTGGAAGTGTCACTTTTTCTTTGGAATTCGTTTTTTTAGGAAGCTTTTTGATTGGTTGATGCTGATTCCTAGAAAAACCAGAATGAGTGAGGTGAAATCTGGAATTTGGGTAATAAAATGGGTATTTGGGAAGAAGGTGAGCGTCGGGATCAAGTTTTCCAAGCACCTGAGGGTCTCCTTCTCTCCTTCTCCTTGGGTGGGATGGGCTGATGGGAAAACCGTGAGGAACTGGAGATGGAAGAGGTTGTTGGGATCAGGAGAAGATGGATTCATCCGTATTCACGGACATCCCATTCCGCTCCCGGTGGGACGACGAGGGCCTGGCAGCTCCAAATGGGAGCTCCAAAACCCTCCAACCTTTTCCCAGGATGATCCAGCTCTTCGTCCATGGAGGAACCACGGAGAAGCATTCCCACCAACGGGATGAGATCCCAACTCCCTTTGTCTCCTGCTGACCACCCGTGACGGGACCACGAGGATGATTTGATGGATACTACACGATCCATGGGATATCCCGGGTGGGGGAAAATCCGGTTTGGTCTTTCTGGGGGAGTTTTGGAGTGATGGGAATGGTGAATCCCAACTTTCAGCCAATCCCCGCTGACGTCAAAGCTTGGTTTGATGGATGTCCAAGACCTCATGAAGCTCCTCTGCACACAACTCCATTTTCCAACTAAAATATTCCCGAAGGATTATACCCATCAAAATACCATTAAAAAAAAAAGATTCCGATTATTTTTCCAACAGAAGGTGAAACTCTCGGGGATTGTCCAATCCCTGTCTCTGGATGGCGCTATGGGATCACTTCCAGCTCCAAGCCCTCAACACCGGATCTCTCCGTGAGACATCTCCCAAGTTCTGCTGCTCTGGTGGCATCGGCTCTAATTAGCATCCACGGAAGCTAATCAAGACAAGAAGGAGGTAACGACCCATCCCATCCCTCGCCATCCCATTCCCACTTTTTTCAGGAGGAGCAGGGCCGGGAGAATGAATTTTTGCTGTTTTCTGGCAGCTCTTGGAACACTCGTGGGATGGTCAGGTCGCGCCGTTGGAGGCCATGAATCCACAACCAAAGGATTTTATGGGATGGAGATGATGAGGAAACACCAAAACGAACTCCGATGATGGTTCCTGATGAGTCACTTGGCTGAAGGCCAAGTTGACCTTGCTGAAGGTCAGCCTGGGGTGGACCTTCCCCAGGCCACACCACCCACCGTGTCCTCTTGGTCTGGGACATCCATGATGGCCGGGGGTTCTCCAGTGAGACCCTCTGGGATCAATCCCATCAGGAATTCACCAGGAGGAAGCACAAGACCAACACGACCCATCCCGGCAGCCAAGCCAGGCACGGAGGACACGGATGCCTGTGGGAACGCCACGTTCCCGGCAACCAATCGGGGCTGCTCATCCCAATTAAAGCAATCCCCCAAAATAACCTCTTTCCTGAAATCCAAATGTCACCGAAAACAAGAGGAGATCTTTCCAGATTGGATGAGGGAGGAGGGAATGCTGGGAAAGGAGCACAGAAGAGCCTTTATCAGGATGAGGAATCAGCTGGGAAGCACAAAGAGACCAGAAGTGGCATTTCCCGAAATAGCCCATCAATAGGGAATCTGCTCCCGCTGGCTCCGGGAGTGGGACAAGGAGTTCCAAAAAACGGTGGTTTTTCAGCTCTTGCCTATTCCGAGTGGATTTCGCGTTCCCCAGAGCGTGTTCCCTACGCCAAAGCCCTTCATCCTCTTGGAATCTCCGGCCTGGATCGTTCATCCCTGCCAGGACACAGGGAATGGCTTCCCGCTGCCAGAGGGCACGGTTAGGTGGGATATTGGGAAGGAATTCTTCCTTGGGAGGGTGGGGAGGGGCTGGAATGGAATTCCCAGAGAAGCTGTGGCTGCCCCTGGATCCCTGGAAGTGTCCAAGGCCAGGCTGGATGGGGGTTGGGCAGAGGGCCCAGCCCAGGAGGTCCCACCGCCACGATACCCCCAAGAACAACCATCAACCCTCAACCCTTTTCTTCCAAAAAATGGGATTTTCATCTCATGGCTCCCCAGAGAATCACTGGTGTCAGTTCTGCTCCTCTTCCTCACTTCCAAGGGAACCAGGGAATAGACTGACCTCTAAAAATCAGGAATGGTCACATTTATTAACTCTCGGTCGGAATTGTGCTCAAAATCCGGCCTGGTGGCTCCTCACCTCCTTCCCAGGTTTCTCCAAAGCTCTTACAAGTCCCTTCCTGAATTTTGGGCCTGGGTTCACACAGCTCTTGGCCGAATTACACCCATTCCCTGCATCCACGTGGCATTAGGACAATCAGTCCAGATGGAGAAGGGCTGAACGTTGCCAGGGCAGGATTTGGACACTGAACATTCCCATGACTGGAGATGAATCCAAAAACTCCCGTGAGAGCCAAGAGGTGAAGACAGCTGGAAAATGACAAATTTTTCACAAATTCCAGCTGTCTCTCGAAGCAGAGGTGGCCCCACCACCACGACCACCTCCTAAACCCCGGCAGACACCAACCCACCTCCAAAACCACCTCAGGTGCCTCCACACGAGGGTCTGTGGAGCTTTCAAAGGTGGTGCCAGGATTTTTGGGAGCCGACCCCAATTCTTGCCTTATTTCCCTCATTTCTTGCTATGAGGTAACTCCTGTTGACCATGAGAAGGTCAAAGACCTCTTGAAACATTCCTGGATGTGGAGGTCCAGGAGAATCTGAGGAAGACCAAGCCGAGGATCCCGTGCAGGTGAAGCAGCCGTGATCCTGCTCTCCTAAAACACCCGCGGAAGAACTGGGATTCTCTCTGCTCATGGATTGGACATCCCAACTCTCTGCCAAAGAGCTGGAACACAACAGGGCACCTTCTCCAGCTCCAAAGCCTGGAATGAGGGATTCACCACGGCACTTTGGTGCCATCGCCACTGTCGGGAGGAGAAAGGGAGAAGGTCCTTGGTGTTGAAGATTTTTGGTCTGAAGTCCAGCTCAAGCAGCCTTGGACCTTCCATCCACTGATTGGCCAATGCAACCATGGGATGAAGACAGAAATTTGAGATTTCTCCCACCAACAAGCGGATTTCCTGATGGGAAGATTGATTTTTGGATTAGCAAAGAGTTCAACTCCCTCAAGAGAATGAGGACATGAAGCGACTCTGGGGACCACAAATCCAGAGGGAATGAAGAGGGAAAGGGTTAAGGGCAGGGATCGTGACTGACTGAATGATGGGATTTGGGATTCCAGGGCTTCCTGACAAAAGCCTTCCAGGCAGATGGACATGATGTCATCCTCTTAATGACACCCACTAATCTTCATTACGTTGGAAAAATCTCCCAGAGGAATTGTTGTCCGGGAGCTCCGAGCCAGGGCTGTCAAGGAAGCGGAAAAATCCTTCCCTGCTCCCGAGGATGTTGCTGCAGCTCCTGGGGAAATCCCAGCGGCTGAACCCCAGAGCTGCACCTGGAGGTGAGGACGATTCCATGGATGAGGGTGTTCTCCCAGATGAATCCCACGGGATTTCTCAGTCAAGATGTGGCTTCTCTTCACAAGCCACCTTGATCCCACACGTTGTCCCAACATCTGGGAGTTCTCCAGCTTCTCCTTTCCCAGCCAGCGGGGATGGAGGAAGGCAGGAACCGTGACCTGGGTCTCACCAAGCTTTCCCATCCACAAGAGAACTGTGGATGAGTTGTGGTGTGGGACTCAATCCTGTGTCCCTCTGCCGTTTTCCAGAGGAAAACCTCTGGAATTCGTGCCAGACTTGAGAAGAGGGTTGGAACGGCCTGAGAAGGCTGTTGGGCTGCAGACCTGATTTTCCAGCTGATCCTGGAACCTTCAGGATCATTTCATGAATGGCATTCGGAAGTGGATGGATCTGAGGGAGCCGTGGCAGCTCCAATGGAAGCGTTCGAGGGCTCATCCTACTCCATGTGGACTCTTTGGATTCCATCCTGCTCCAAATTTGCCATGTCCGTGTTGGCATGAGCCCGTGGGACAACTGGAGACCCCCCAATCCCTGTCCAAAGGTCCTGGAGCACCACCCTTCCCATCCCTGGAAGTGTCCAAGACCGGGTTGGCCAGGGCTTGGAGCAACCTGGGATAGTGGAAGGTGTCTCTACCCATGGCAGAGGGTGGGACTGGACGATCTTTAAGGTCCCTTCCCACCCAAACCATTCCGTGACTCCATGATTAATTTTTCCCCCTTATAATTAATCCCAGGATTAACAGGAATTCATCACGAGCTCCGATTCCAGCTCCTGGCACTCACGGGGTTAAACCAAAATCCCACCCCGTGGAGCTCTGCCGGCTCCGTGAGACTCGTTCTTCCAGAAGGAAGTCCACTCACAGCTAATTAAGCAAAGCTGCTAATTAGCTCCTTGGCTGGTGGCGGCTGGGGGAAGGGCGGCGTGGGCTGCTCCAGGGGTTTTTATGGGATTGGGAAGACGGAGGCATCTCCTGCGGCACAGCTGAGCTCATGTGTGCGGTGACACCGAAGCTTTTAATTGCCCGGGTGGCCGCGGCCACCAGGCCAAATCCGCGTTGTCCCTGTCATTGCTCCACATCCCCGTCACCGGCAAATCCCGCCGGATTCTGGCTCGGCTCCCGCTGCCAATCCGACGGCAAACACGAGGCCCCTGAAATCCCTCCTTCCCAACCGAACAGCTCCATCCTTCCCACTCTTCCTTGCTTCCTGGGAATTGCATCCACCCAGCTCATGGATGGGATGGGGTTGTCCATGGATTCTCTCCGCGCTCCAGGAGAGCATTCGGCCGCTGAGGATAAAAACCCGATCCCATCGCTCCGGTGGTTTTCCCGCTTGAAAAGCTCGGATTTTTTTCCCTCTCTTCCTTAAGTGGCAATTAATTCCGATGTTCCCGGGAGGTCACTCGGCAGCAGTAAATTACAGGGAAAGGCGGGATGGAAGGCGGCCAGCGCCGCCGGGGGATTTTCCGTCTGCACGCGTCTCGGATCGGGATGGAGATTGCGGCACACCGGGCTCGCCAGCTTGGAATGGCAGGAAAACGTGCCAGGAAAAGGGGATGTGGAGCATCGCACCCTTCCTGGTCACCATTTCCAGCATGGAAAGCAATGAAGAGCTGGATGTGCCTCAACTCACCCCAAATTCCAGAAAAAACCCAGGAACTGGGGGTTTATCAAAACCCGGAGCAACCAGGCAGGGAGTGACTCCATAAATCCCCAAAATCTGGTCTTCTCCTCGTCTTGGATTTTTGGGGATTGGCAAGGACCTGGTGGGGTTCAATGGAGACCTTTGGGGTTCATTGAGGACTTGAGGGATTCAAGAAGGACTTGGAGGGGTCTAACAAGGACTTGGAGGGGTTCAAGAAGTACTTTTGGGATTCAGTGAGGATTTTGGGGGTTCAGTGAGGGTTTTTGGGGCTCGAGAAGGAGCTGGTGAGGTTCAGTGAAAATTTTGGGGGTTCAATGAGGATTTGGGGTCCAAGAAGGACTTTTGGGGTTCCTTGAGGACTTTTTGGGTTCACTGAGGACTTTTGGAGTTCCACAAGGACCTGAAGGCAGCACAGGAAGGGAAGGGATGAGGACAAGGATGGACAAAGAGGGGGAATAAGACATGGATGTCATTCACTGCCCCATTATCCCACGCTGCCACCCATCCCAACCCCAATCCCGGAGGGAAATTCCGGCTACCTGTAGTGGAGGAGCTGTCCTTCCGTGCTGTAATCCCGATAAATGTCGTACTCCTTCTCAAACACTCCGGAAGGCGACGAGCTGGAAAACAGGAATGGTGAACAAGGAATTACCAAGGGCAACGTCAACGTCTCCTTTAGGATTAACGGAGATGAATCCCATTGGGATGGGCTCCACCTGTCCTGGATCTGCTCCTGGGACCTGCTCAAGCTTGGAGTCATGCATGGAGTTGTTGGCCAGATGATGACCAAGGCTCCATTGTCCAACCCTTCAAAGACCAGATTTTCCCTTAAAACATCTAAGAAGGTTCCAAACATCTCCTGGCTCCATCCCACCCAGGGTCCTTTCTGAGTGCCCTGGTGCCACTCCCGCTCCTCAACAACCTTGGATAGTCAGAGCCAAAGTGGGAAGAGGCAAATCCCCAAAAAACCCCCTTTTTGCCACATTTTCATCTCAATCTGAGCCTGCAGAGCTCTTGTTCCCAGAAGTTGGAGAAGGTCACACCACCAACCCACTCCAACAGACACCATGCTTGGAAAAACATGGAAAAAACCATCCGGAAGCGCAGGATGGAATTTCCAAGCTGAGTTTTGGACTTGGTGGGGTTCAATGAAGACTTGGGAATTCAACGTGGACTTGGGAGTCCAAGAAGGATGTGGTGGGATTCAAGAAGGACTTAAAGCCTCTCCTGTAGGATCAAATCCGCTCTTGATCCGTGTTTTTGGCTCCACACTTTTCCAACAGCCGTGAATCCGTGCCAAGACCCTCCAACGCTTCCCAAAATGGCACAAAACCAGGTATTGATCGTTGTCTTTCCAATATTATCCATCCCTGCTGCCAATGGGTTTATTTTTGCCTTAACAGCCATTCCCGGTGGGAATGCACTCGGAATCCGGCCCGTTTGGAAAACACGGAGCAAATAATCAGAAAACATCTTGGAGAAATAACTTTATTCCGAGCAGTTTTCCAAGAAAACAGCCTTAAAATCCGCCCCCCGTGTCCGTGTTAAGACTCCCACGTTAATAAAATTCCGATCCGATGTTGGTTTTGGGAGGAAAAAAAAGAGGGAAAAGAAAGAAATCTTCCTAATAGGATAAAGCTCAAAAATTTGAGTCGAGCAAGAGGCAATAAAATTAAGCTTCTGTCAAAGCTAATTTTAATGGGATTTAGCCCTGGAATTATGACTGTGTGGAATTGCTTAATCCCTTTTTTCTCTCCAGTGCATGTGAATGGATTTCCTTCTCCTCCTCCAGCATTCCCAAGAAAAAAGCATCACCTCTGATCCCGGTGCTGGACCCAGATCCATGGTGGAATTCAGATGGATCCCAGATCCATCCCTGGAAGTGTCCGAGGCCAGGTTGGACAGGGATTGGAGCAACTTGGGATAGTGGGAGGTGTCCCTGCCCATGGCAGGGGGTGGAACTGGATGGGCTTTAAGGTCCCTTCCAAACCATTCCAGGATTCCAGGGGAGTTCAGGAGTTGTTTAAAGTCCTTCCCTATGGATCTGTTTCCCAGCAGTCTGCCCCCCCATCCCATACAGCGGCATCCCAGGGGAAAGTCTGGCGGGAATATCGGTTTTTCCTTCTGAAAACTCCCCCAGAACCCGGTCACGACCGAAACGGGACCGTGAAACCCAGCGGACACGGGAATTCCCTGTGGCCTCGTGAGATGGACCAACAGCTCCTCCCACTGCCATCAGCGAGGTCCACACCCCTCCAGAAGGGAATTCCCACTCCTCCAGATCCCAAGTTTCTGTTCCAGGTGTCAGGATCAAGCTCCACGTGCTCCTCCATCCCTTATTTCGGCCGAGCCCAAGGATGGGTGGTTTTTCTTGGAGCTTTTCTGAGTTCCAGGATCTTCCGAATCCATCAGAGCCACGGCTTGGTTTCCATCCATCCTTTCTCCCGCTGCTCCATTTCCCATCAGCATTAATTATCCCTGTCCAAAGGAACTCCTGGCCTCCTCCGGACCATCTCCGACGAGGTTTCTGTGCAGCCAGAGTTGATGGACGAGTGAATCCCTCCCCAAGATTTGGACTGGAGGCAGTGTGGTGGGAGCTGGGCAGGGAATCTCCGCAGGGATCCGCGGGAGGACGGAGCGCTGGTTGCACATTCCCAGGGGTGGCCGAGCCGGCTGCGCTTGCTTTTCCGGGATGAGCCGAGTTTTTGGGAATCATTAAAAGCCACCAGCTGAGGTTTCAGCGTTAATGAGCAGCCTCTGGAAGTGGCGGGTGTGGAATTGGCCGGAGAGCCGGGAGCAGGATTCCCAGTTAATTCCTGGTTAATATTTAAACAGCAGCACTGCTGGATTCCTGCTATTCCGGCTTCCCACGGGCAGCGATGCGACGGAGCGTGGCACCAACCCTTTGTCTGCCCCCCTCCAGCTGTTTTTCCAAGGTTTTAAAGACAAATCCTTATGGATTTTGCTCGACTAACAGATCCATTGGATTAAAGGAGGAATTTTACCCATTGAGGGTGATGAAACACCGGCACAGGAGAATTTGTGGATGCTCCATCCCTGGAATATTCAAGGCTGGGTTGGATGGGGCTCAGAGCAACCTGGGATAGCAGAACATGGCCCTGCCCATGGAAAGGGGGTGGAACTGGATGGTTTTGAGGTCCCTTCCAACCCAAAACCATTCCGTGTTTAAGGTCCTTCCCACAATGTCCACCTTGACCCAGTTTGTGTCCTCAAGCTGGACATTCCCACCCAAACTGGCCGTGGCCAACCTGGACCAACTGGATAATCTGGAAAGCTCAACCCAAATGAATTTTCCGAAGTGGGCATCAAGCGCTTCCACAAACATGGCGCTGCAGACGCTGGATTGCATCCCAGAAATCCCGATGGATAAAATCACACGGAGCTGATCACAGGAAGCAAAACCAGTTCTAACCAAAAACCCGACCGGTTTGGAAACCCAGCTTTGGTTTTGGAAAAGCGTCCTGAGGTCTCCCCAGAATCCTTCTCCAGGCCCAGCTCCCTCATTTTCTCCTCACACTTCCTGTGCTCCAGCGATCCCCATCCTGGCGATTCCCCACTGGATTCTCCCAGGTTTTTTCATGTTTCTGATAACCCCGAACCACCTGAGGTTGCCCAGTCGTGGTCAAGTGAGGATTAAATCTTCCCTGGACCTACCAAGGCGTTCCCAACTTCCCTTGCTGCACTTGGGATAACGCTTCCCAGGATTCCTGGATCCTCGGGTGGCCACCGGTTTGTCCATACCATGCCTACACCCGGCCCTGCTGAGCTTCAGGAAGTTCTTCCCAACCTGTCCTCAATCCATAGGATCCCTCTGAGCTCCGGCCCTGCCCTCAAGCCTGTCTGGAGACTGCGGTGACTCCTGTCTGCTCCGCAGATCATTGATAAGGATATGGATCGGGAGAGGGGCCGGGATGGGCCTGGGAGGAGCCAACCATTGGATTGGGAATGAACCCTTAACCACCACCCTCCGAGCCGGACGATCCAGTTTTTATCCATCAAGTTGTGTCCCTGTCGGGATTCCAATGTCCCAACTCGGACACAAGGATGAGGGATTTATCCAAAGCCTTTCCGGGACACTTCGAAGGTGATTTTCCATTAATAAAGATGATTTTCCATTCATAAGTGTGATTTTCCAATAAAAAGGGTGGTTTTCCAGTAATTAAGGTGATTTTCCATTAATAAAGATGATTTTCCACGAATAAAAGTGATTTTCCAATGAAAAAGGTGATTTTCCAATGAAAAAGGTGATTTTCCAATAAAAAGGAGATTTTCCATTAATAAGTGTGATTTTCTAATAACAAAGGTGATTTTCCATTAATAAAGATGATTTTCCATGAATAAAAGTGATTTTCCACTAATAAGGATGATTTTCCACAAATAAAAGTGTTTTTCCAATGAAAGCGGTGATTTTCCACGAATAAAGATGATTTTCCACTAACAAAGGTGATTTTGCAACAACAAAGAGATTTTCCAATAACAAAGGTGATTTTCCATGAATAAAGATGATTTTCCAGGAATAAAGGTTATTTTCCAATGAAAAATGTGATTTTCTATTAATAAATATTATTTTAGATTAATAAAGATGATTTTCCATGAATAAAGATGATTTTACATTCATAAACTTGATTTTCCCTTAATAATTTTCCTTAAACCATGGATTACAAAGCCTCTGGCACGGACACAAATTTACTCCCGGCAGCTTTATCCCAGGAACCTCCGGCAGAACAACAAAACCGAATGAATTTTTTAAAGAAATCAATAAATCCAGGAGGTTTTATTTTCCCGCCTGGAACGGGAAGTGGCACCATTCCGCAGCTTTTCGAAAATCAGGGAAAGTGAGTGGCCTGAAATAGCTCAGCTCCATGGCAAAGCCAGGAATAGAAATGAAATCCTGGCTCCTAATCCTCGGCTCTAATCACGGCCCTGCAAGGCTTCATACTCTTAATTACAGCCCCCGCTTCCAATAAAACTTCAAAGATGGTTTTCTTTGGAGTTATGTAACCGGAATTTTGGGGCCGGCCACCGACGCAAGCGCTCGGAGGAATTAGGCAAATATCCGTCTAATCCGGAGCCGCGTTTCGCAACGGGAAGTGAGGAATTCAAGGGAAGGATATTAAAAAGCAACAGGAGCGAGAGCTTCGCCCCCGATTTCCAGCCCGGCTCGGAGCAGGAAATGCCGGATATGAGCATTTTTCTGGGAAATATTTGAGGATGGAATGAGGAAGGGGAGTTAAATCTTGTTTGGTTTATGCAGGGAATGTGTTTTCCACCGGTTATCCGCAAATATCCGCACATTTCCTCGGATGGTTCATCCGCCAAGAGCTTCGTGATCTCAATAAACTCAAGGATCATGGTGAGGAATTGAATTTAAGGAAAGAGCCCCTGGAAGCTGTTGAGCCTGGAAAATGGATTCAAGGATCTTGGAAGTCTTTTCCAACCTTAACAATTCCATGCAAAACTCACCCGGATGGGTGGGATGAGACCTGGCGCTGTTGAAGCACCCCCAGTACTGGGAAAAGGGGAAGGAAGTTGAAGCCGGAGGAATTGTTGAGTAGGAAAATCTCCCGTGGGGGAAATCAAATATTTGGATAAATCTGGGAATGCTAGGAGGTCCTATTGAAGACATCCATGGCTGCTCCATCCCTGGGAGTGTCCAGGGCCAGGTTGGATGGGGTTTGGAGCAACCCAAACCATTGGAAGGGACCTCAAAGACCACGGAATTCCGACTCCTCTGCCATGGACAGGGATATCCAACGTCACTCGGAGCACGAGCTGGATTTCTGCCGTGAAATGGGTAGGAATAAGTCAAAACCTGGGATAAAACAGAAAAACCATTGGAAGACTGAATTTGGGATCCTTCCCACCATCCTGCCTCATGGTTTGGGGAATTTAGGCTCTCGTGGAACCAGGGGAAGAGCCTGAAGCCAGGGAATTTCCTGGTGATCCTTAAATTAAAAAAATCTTCAGGACAACTCTGCTGGGATGGATTCAGCTCCTCATCATGGATTCCGGATGGGTGGAAAGAGGAGATAATTCCATGTCCCGAGGACACGAATCCTTGGACTGTGCAAGGTGTGTCCAACAGAGGTGAAAATGGGAAAGAGCAAAGCAAACAAACACTGGAATGGAATTCCCGGAGAAGCTGTGGTTGCTCCATCCCTGGAAGTGTCCAAGGCCAGGTTGGATGGAGCTTGGAGCAACCTGGGATTTTGTGGAAGTTGTCCCAGGGGGATTGAACTGGAAAAAAGAAGGGATGAGGCTCTTCCGCCACCGGTGGCAAATCAAAGGGAGAAAAAAAGTCTGAATTTCAGTAATTCCAACGATTTCCTCCAACATTCCCTTCCCTGGGCTGGCAGCAGGGATTGGGATTCCTCAGAGCCTGCTCCAAGGGCAGCAAGAGCCCGTGGTGGTTTTCCCGGCAACCGGAGCCCAGGAGACGTCGGTGCCCCGACCTCCTGCTCTGCCCATCCACCCTGTGGATAAAACATCGGGAAGAGAAGGATTTTGCAGATTCGTGGTCTGGGAATGGGATGAGGTTCCCAGAGAACCGGGAACTGGCAAGATGGAGAAATTCCTCTTTGTCCTTAAGGGATGGGATGGGATGGGATGGGATGGGATGGGATGGGATGGGATGGGATGGGAT
>VXBT01007161.1:31817-47482 GCA_013400235.1 Oriolus oriolus | reverse complement strand
GCAGTTTTTTGGGTTGATCCAGATCCATATGGAAGTTTCAACAGGATCGACAATTCCAGGCTTTAAAAACTTCCTCCTTCTTTTTTTTTCGCTCCAGTAGTGGAGCAAAAACTTCATCGAATCATGGAAATTTCATGTAAGAACTTCAACAAATGATCAAACCCATGGTTTGGGTTGGAAGGGAAAATCCCATCCACTTCCAACCCCTTTCCATGGGCAGAGACAGCCCCCACAATCCCAGGGTGCTCCAACCTGGCCTTGGACACTTCCAGGGATGGAGCAGCCACAGCTTCTCTGGGAATTCCATTCCAGCCCCTCACCACCCTCGCAGGGAAGAATTCCTTCCCAATATCCCATCCATCCCTGCCCTCTGGCAGTGGGAAGCCATTCCCTGTGTCCTGTCCCTCCATCCCTTATCCCAAGTCCCTCTCCAGCTCTCCTGGAGCCCCTTCAGGCCCTGGAAGGGGGTCTGAGGTCTCCCTGGATCTTTCCCTTCTCCAGGCTGGACATTCCCAGCTCTTTCCTCACACCAGGAGATGTCATCCAGCTGGGAAAATCCAACATTTGGGTGAAGAAACACCTGGAATTCCAAGCCTTAAGCTCCTCCTGGATGCGGGACACCGGGAAGGAAGCCCTCGAGGATCTACTCCACGCCACGGCCCTTCCGCGCGGTTTTCTGGAGCGAGTCCTCGGTTCCTCTTCCCACCGGAGGCTCGTCTTGGAGGAAGGCTGGGAATCCCTGCAGGGACCTGGAAAACCCTCGGGCAGCAGATGCTGCGGAGATTTATGTCATTGATCCACCTGTTTTCCAAACCTGGGCACGGCAGGTTCTTCCCAACGCCTTCCGGGAAAGGAAATGAATGGAGAGAAATCCAAGGAAAAATTGCAGGACACTCAAATTGGGTATTTTAGAGGTTTGAGGCATCTTTTATTCCACAAGGCTGCTTTTTTTGGGATCTTTTGGAGTCAGGAAACGGCTGCTGCCTGCAGGTGGGATTTGATCCCAGAGAGCTCCAGCGGGCGTATTCCAGGGATTGGATTTTAAGGGAATCCCCCTTGGATATTCCAGCTCAGCCACACTTAACCCAGGAAGATTGAAATGCTGCATTTTATCTTCCCCGATATCCTGGCGCCTTCGGAATCGCGACGTGCAAAAAAGAGTGGGAATCCTGAGGAATAACTTGGGCACCACTTCCCAGCAGATGGGGTTTGGGTAAAGACCTCTCATATTCCAAGGTTCCCATGACTTTGGTCCAAGGAAAACTCTCCTGATGGTCAAAGTTCCACTTCCTTGTCCTTCAAGCTTCCACTTGAAATTCCTCCTTGGAGAAACAGCGGCAGAGCCGAGTTTTCCATGGAAAAGGCTTCTCTCCCCCTGCCTGATGCCTTCTCCAAGGACTTCAAGCCCTGCACGGATGAATAACCTCAGACACTTCCCGACAGCGTGGAAAATCCCAGTGACCTGACACAAAATCCGGCCGACGTTCCCGCTCCGAGATTTCACGGCTGTCAAGTCCAGAGAAAAGCCACCGTTTTAAGACAAGCATGGAAAACTTCAGGGAACAGCTGGAAAATCCCGCTGGGAAAGCTCTGCTGACCACCAGGACAAAGCTGCTGTTGAGATCCCAGGATTGATTCCCGAGCTGGAGCCGGCTGCTAATTAGAACAAATCCCACCTCGCCGCGGAAGCGTGAGGTGATTCCAGCAGGATCCAGGTGCTTGGCAACAGCAAATTCCTTGTGGATTCCAAGGGCTGACCCGCACGGGCGGGATGGAACATCCCCATGGATGTAAGGAATGGATTGGGAGCAGCCTCCAGCATCTCCAACCAAACCTGGGGATGCTCTGATTCCTAAATCCTAAACTTTAAGGGAAGCTCCAGGTGTGAATTCCAATAAAAAACTTTCCCTTTTCCGATCAGACGAGCTCAGCTTATCCAGAAATCTTTAAATAAGACTTCAGTGGATGAAACTTGGACCGGGAGGTTCCACCAGGAAACCTCCGGAGCTCTTTTCCAGCTGTGGATCCTCTGTGAGGAAGCGCAACCAAGATCTGGGAAAACACTCATGGAATCATGGAATGGTTTGGGTTGGAAGGGACCTTCATGATCATCCAGTTCCAGCCCTTTCCATGGGCAGGGACACCTTCCACTATCCCAGGCTGCTCCAAGCCCCATCCAGCCTGGCCTTGCACACTCCCAGGATGGGAAAAATGAGGGAATGCGATTTTTTTCCAGCCAGAATATGAGGATCAAGAATGGGATGCTGCCATGGTTTAGCCGAGCCGATGGGACTCATCTCTGTCAATTCCAGGGATGCAGGTGGGAATTCCAGGCAGCAGGAGTTTCTGCTCCCTCTAGTGGCATCTGAATTTTTAGAATTTTAATTTAATTTTTAAAGCTCCAAGACCTGCGATCCACTCAATCCAAATCCCTGGAAAGGCCAAGACCTGGAATTCCTGGAGATTCAAGGACACGCAACCCTCCATCAGCCAAACCCAGCCTGAGGCTGAATTCCTCTTTTCCTCCAGCAGATTTCCAGGGATTAAACCTTTCTCTTGGAGAATCCAGCCCTCCTCCCACCTGATCCAGCGGCTTTGCATCCCATAATACACCTGCCAGGCCCAAGCACTGGGAACGGGTAATGGGTGGGTGGAGGACACGAAGGATTAAGTGACCGGCGGTGTCCGTGCTGGACCCGATGAGGGAATCGGATCCGATGTGGGAATCCCCCCAGGGAGCTGCTGACCCCACCTTGGGAATGATCCTTCCCCCACGGAGCTGCTGATCCCGCCCCTGTTCCTGCAGCAAATCCCAGGGTGGTTTAAATCCATCCCTTGATCCCTGTTAACCCCTCACAGTGTTTTGGGAATGGGATCCTGCTCCATCAACGTGTCCTGGGCTCATCCCACGGCGTGGGCAGCAAGAAAGGTGGGAATTCTGCCCCTCTGTCCCGCTCGGGTGAGATCCCACCTGGAATTCTGCATTCCGCTATGGGTCCAGCAGCAGAAGGATGTGGAGATGTTGGAGCGAGTCCAGAGGAGGCCACGGAGATGCTCCAAGGGCTGGAGCCCCTCTGCTCTGGAGCTGGGCTGGGAAAACTGGGAATGTCCAGCCTGGAGAAGGGAAGGATCCAGGGAGACCTCAGAGCCCCTTCCAGTGCCTCAAGGGGCTCCAGGAGAGCTGGAGAGGGACTTGGGACAAGGGATGGAGGGACAGGACACAGGGAATGGTTTCCCACTGCCAGAGGGCAGGGATGGATGGGATTTGGGAAGGAATTTTTCCCTGCGAGGGTGGTGGGGCACGGGAATGGAATTCCCAGAGAAGCTGTGGCTGCCCCTGGATCCCTGGAAGTGTCCAAGGCCAGGCTGGACGGGGCTTGGAGCACCCTGGGATAGGGGAAGTTGTCCCATGCCTGTGGTGGTGGGGAGAATTCCACGATCTTCAAGGCTCCTTCCAACCCAAACCATTCCATGATTCCGAGATTCTGTGATTCCACGACTCTGTAATTCCACGTCTGCCTGCAGTGAACGACCCCAAACCCATCTCCCTCCCCGAAATCCCCCTGCCTCATGAAGACACCCCAATCCCACGCTCAGATATTCCATCAGAGCCTCTTCCAGGACCTTGGGAAGGCGGAACCTCCCCCGACGTGCAGAGCCGAGGCCGCCTCTGATGTCCCACATGAAAGCACTTGCTGAGCTGGGAATTCCTGTTCCCATCCAGCCGCAGTTTCTGGGTGCCAGGCGTCGGGAGCAGGAGCTGGGAACAGGAATTCCACTCCTGCTTGGTCTCCTCAGCCCGGCTGGGTCCTTAACGTGGTCAAAGGCACCAATTAAGAGAAGACAAATCCATTAATTAATGGCCTGCCTCAGGTTGCCCAGAAAAGCTGTGGCTGCCTCATCCTTGGAATTGTTCCAAGTCAGGTTGGAGCAATCTGGGATAGTCAGAGGTGTCCCAGCCAAAAAAGATGGATATTAAGGCTCCTTCCAACCCAAACCATTCCGTGATTTGCAGCTTTCAACCCATAAAAGATGAAGCAACAACAGAGCAGCAACACAAACATCTCCAAAGGTTGTGCATGGACCTTGGGAGCTGAGCACCGCCTCTGTTCTCCTTCCCGAGGGAAATTATCCCTGCCAGGAGCTCCCCAGGCCTGTGGGACAAGCTGTGGATGTGGCATGAATCATCCTGACTCCTAAGGGAGATCTTATCCAGGGAAATCATTTAAAACCACGTCGGGCTCGAAACCCGAATTTCCAATCCTAAAAATGAATTTCAGAGGCCAAGAAATTATTCCTTTAAGGAACCTTTCCGCAGGGAACATCTAAAACGTCCCTAAGGTGGAGAAACACCTTTTCCTGATGTTTTTGTGGAGGGTCCAACTCGGTGGAGACCCACGAAGGGTCGAGTAGGAGGAACGATCCATAAAATACCTTTGCCCAAGATCCGCAGGGCAAGAGCTCTGCCCTTTGCTCCTGGAGGCCACCAGGATTGGGAATTCCCAGTTTTATCCCACCCATCCCACCTTTACCTTTCCGTTTCCTCCTTCACCACGGAATACTGGCTGGACTGCCGGCTCGACCGCTGCTCCTGCACCTTCTCGTTGCCCTCCAGCTCCTGCTCCAGAGACGAGCTGGTGCTTCCCTCCCTGCTGACATTGCTGCTCCTCCCGGGGCTGTTTTCCGTGGAAGCCCGCGGCGACTCCGTGTTCTGCTTCAGGGTCTGCAGCTTGGCCAGGGGGATGATGTCGCAGTTCTGGGGACGGTGCCACACCGTCCTCTGCGTGGTGGCATTGTAGTAGTAGAAGCGGGAGGTGTTGGGGTCGAAGAGCTCCCACCACTGGTTCTCATTGGTGCGTTTGATCCGCACCCCGGCGGGGGGGTCCCACACGCACTCCCCCGTGATGAGGTTGGCGTACATGCGCTCCCGGGTCCGAGGCTCGATGATTTCCACCCATTCCAGCCTGGAAAAGGACAAGGAGAGAAGGGAAATGTCAACTGAGCGATCTCAGAAGGTCACCCAAACCATCTGACAATTCCGTGATTTGACGCGAGCATGGGGCGGAGAAGAGCGACTTCACAACTTTTCCTTCCACCCCCATTGAGTCTCCCGTGCCCAAGGTTCGATGATTCCCACCCATTCCAGCCTGGAAAAGAACAAGGAGAGATGGGAAGCATCAACCAAGGTCCCTTCCAACCCCAACCATCCGATGGCTGCATGACTCGGCACTCGCAGCGAGCATGGGATGCAGAAGAGCAACAACTCTTCCCTCCACGCCCGTTGAGTCTCCTGTGTCTGAAACTTGATGATTCCCACCCATTCCAGCCTGGAAAAGAACAAGGAGAGACGGGAAACTTCAGCCAAGATCCCTTCCAACCCCAACCATCCGACGGTTCCGTGCCTCGGCACTTGCAGTGAGTGCAGGATCGTTCACAACTCTTCCTTCCACCCCCATCGAGTCCCACAGAGATATCTACACAAAACGGAGAATTCCCAAAGGGCTTCCAGCCAAACCCTGATTTTCAGCTCCCAGGGGAAATCCAGCAAGTCTGCAAAACACACTCCTGGTGTTGGAGCACCCCAATGTCCACCTGGGATTGCGGCATCCGAGTCTCTCCACAGCTGAACCCTGGAGGGTCCAGACTGTCTAAGAACATTCCATGAGGGAATTGGGAGGACTGGATGGACTGGAATCACCAAGCTGGCGATGAACTTCTTCTGTACGACCACCCTGGACCACCAAACCCAGCAGCATTTCCCACAAAAACTCCAAAATGATGGACTTGACCTTGCCCAGTCCAGCTGGAGCAGCGCTGATCCCCAGCACTCCAAAGATCCCGAAGCTCCTTCCCTCTGTCCCGATTTCAACACCTCCAAAAGGTGTCAGCTCTGTGGGTCCCACCTCCGGCACCATCCCAAAACCACCGGCCCTGACACACCTGGGCTGGGTGACAACCACAGGTGGCACCAACGCCGAAACCTGATGGTGGTGGGGATGGAGATGGTAAGGATGGAACAGGCCCAACCATGTCTTGGGCTCCATGGGAAGGGATGGAATGGGATGGGGTGGAATGGAATGGAATCATGGAATGGAATTGAGTGGAATAGTCCCCTGGGCAGGGAGAACTTCCATTATCCCAGGGTGCTCCAGCTCCCATCCAACCTGGCCTTGGACACTTCCAGGGATCCAAGGGCAGCCACAGCTTCTCTGGGAATTCCATTCCAGCCCCTCACCACCCTCACAGGGAGGAATTCCTTCCCAAAATGCCATCCATCCCTGCCCTCTGGCAGCGGGAAGCCATTCCCTGTGTCCTGTCCCTCCATCCCTTGTCCCAAGTCCCTCTCCAGCTCTCCTGGAGCCCCTTCAGGCCCTGGAAGGGGCTCTGAGGTCTCCCTGGATCTTTCCCTTCTCCAGGCTGGGCATTCCCACCTCTCCCAGCCTGGCTCCAGAGCAGAGGGGCTCCAGCCCTTGGAGCATTTCCGTGGCCTCCTCTGGACTCGCTCCAACATCTCCACATCCTCCTGCTGTTGGACCCCAGAGCTGGATGCAGAATTCCAGGTGGAGTCTCACCCGAGCTGGGCTGAGGAGCAGAATTCCCACCTTTCCTGCTGCCCACGCTGTGGGATGAGCCTGGGATATGGGGAATTTCCATGACCAGAGCACATGGATGGGTCACGTGAATCTTCTCACCTGCCAACACCCCCAATTCCACCTCCCCAGGGCACGAGTCTCCATCCTTTCCCCCCATCCACCTTTTCCTGGAATTGTCCTGACCCTCCTCACTCAGAAGCACAACAAAAGGGGGTTTTTGGGATCATCCAGCAGCAATGGGAGCTTAGAAATTCCAAAAAGGTTGAAAAGAAGCCATAAACCCAGGGAACAGAGAATTCCACCAATTTTTCAGATTACCCCGAACACTGCACTTGTCACCTCTGGATAATCCAGAGGACACCTGAGACCTTCCGGGCTCTGCATCTTTATCCGAATTCCTCATTTTTTTGTGTGGGTTTATGTAAAAAAATCGAAGGAATGAAATAAAGCTGTTTGGGATTTATCCTCGTCTGCATTTACAAGGCTTTTAAGGAATGTCTAGAAATAGATAAGGAGGAATAAAAAGCTAAGTGAGGCTTATCAAGGAAGGTGCCACTTAAACCTGACACATCCAGGGAATCAGACAATGATGGATCACATGGATCGCATCCCCACACCTTTTCCCGGCAGTGAATCCCTGAAGGCTCTTCAGAAATGCCCAATTTGCAAGAAAAAAAGTCTCTGGAGGGGGGTCCCAGGTGTGAGCCTGGCCCCGAGCCCTCAGCTGGCCCAGCTCATTTTCCAACGGAATTTAAACCTCTGGATGGAAAAAAGAGTGGGATTTTCAGGTTGTGGGTTCCCAGCTTGGATCAAACCCCGCAAAAGGATGAAAATGTGTCCAACTCCTCTTGGAAAAGAGAGGAAAATCCATAATTAAGCTTTTCCCCACAGAACAGAGACTAAAAGCAGTCGGAGAAGAGTCAATCCTAAATCACGGCTTGACTCGTTCCGCAAAACTTGGATCCAATCCAGCAGGGAACTGCAACTTTCAGCTTTGGAGAATTGGACCATCAATGGGATTGGCCAAAGAACCGGCCAAGGTGGCCAACGGCACCTGGTTTGTCCCAGCCCAGGGAAGGTTTGGTATTCCCAGGATATTGAGGGGTTGGGGCATGTCCAGGAAAGGCAACGGGATGATCTTGAAGGTCCCCTCTGACCTAAACCATTCCATGTTTTTGTGAGGAGCAATTCAAATTCCCAGTTCTCAGCAAGGTTTTGGAGACCTTGGAAGCGGCTCCGCAGCACTTGGGGTGCTCTGCTCCCCAGATCTCCCACTCCCACGGGATCCCTTGGGATTCCCAAACCAAAATATCCAAGAGATCCCAGAACCCAACATGTCCAAGAACTCAAATCCCCCCACTGGAACCCAATTCCCTGGAGAGGACGATTCCCATCTCATTTCCCATCTTATTTCCCATCTTGTTTCCATGCTTAAAATGATTTAACAACCCCAAAACTTCATCAAAATTCAAATTAATCATGGAATTATTAAATGGGTTGGGGTGAAAGGAGCTTTTAAAGCTCGTCCATTCCAACCCCTGCCTGCTATTTTATTTATTATTAATTAATTAACATTAATTATGACACCCTTGATTCATTATCCCCATTATTTTATTTATTATCCACTTTATTATTATTATTACTTTAATTATTACACCCTTTATTTTATTTATTACTTATTTTTCAGGAATATTTAACTTAAAATATTATTTCAGCCTCCGGAAAAACCACAATTCCTTAATGCCAGACCTTGGAAAACCTGGGCTGACGAAGGCGGAACCGAATCCCTGAGCGTCAGCAATAAACCAGGGAATATCAAAATCTTCGGGAGCTGGGGCGTTTTTCCGCACCACTAATTCCATTTTCAGGGAAGCACATCCTTAACCTGAAAGGTGGAATCGTTCTTGGCTGTTCCTGATGGATGCAGCAGGAAATAAATCAGGGCAGACACCCAAAGGAGCAGATTCTTCCTACGGCAGCTGGAGCTGCTGGAAAAGCTCGGAGTGGGATGGAGTTAAGGACAAATATTCCGGCTTTTCCCACCGAGAAGGAGTCACCTGCTCAGGGCGCAGCTGGGGAGTTGTTAAATGGAAAAAAAAAAAAAATCATGGAATGAGGGCTGGGTGAGGGGTGGATCCTCAGCCAGTTCACGGAGAACGGGAAAACAGCTCCGGTGGTTTCACTGTTTGCTCCGGAAAAGCCGAGCCATGGAATCGCTGTGGTCCCATCCCTCGCCGTGGGATTTTGGGAAATTGAGTGTTCTGTCCCCAAAATTCCAAGGCAACCCTGCGGTAGCTTGACTCCAGGTGTCCTCTGTCCACCACGCCACAGGAATGGTGATGATCATGGAAAATCATGGACTGGTTTGGGTGGGAAAGAACCTTTGAGGGTCATCCAGTTCCATGGGCAGGGACACCTCCCACTATCCCAGGGTGCTCCGACCTGGCCTTGGACACTTCCAGGGATGGAGCAGCCACAGCTTCTCTGGGAATTCCATTCCAGCCCCTCACCACCCTCACAGGGAGGAATTCCTTCCCAAAATGCCATCCATCCCTGCCCTCTGGCAGCGGGAAGCCATTCCCTGTGTCCTGTCCCTCCATCCCTTGTCCCAAGTCCCTCTCCAGCTCTCCTGGAGCCCCTTTCAGCACTGGAAGGGGCTCTGAGGTCTCCCTGGATCTTTCCCTTCTCCAGGCTGGACATTCCCAGCTCTCCCAGCCTGGCTCCAGAGCAGAGGGGCTCCAGCCCTTGGAGCATCTCTGTGGCCTCCTCTGGACTCGCTCCAACATCTCCACATCCTCCTGCTGTTGGACCCCAGAGCTGGATGCAGAATTCCGGGTGGGATCTCACCCGAGCAGGTCAGAGGGGCAGCATTCCCTCTTTCCTGCTGCCCACGCCACGGAACACTGGGAAATTCTGGGATGTGATTACACACAACCATTTTTCACCAATCCCTCAGGACAGGAGGGAATGTCAGGCAAAATCTGAGTTCAGGTGGATGCTCCGGCAGCTCCTGGTACTGATCCACAACAACACAAACACCGGGAGCTGCGCAGTTTGTAAGGATCTGGAAAAGAATCCAGCATGGGACTCCTGCAATGCTGCATTCCCCACCGGAAACGGCCATTCCAGGACAGCAGGAGAAATCCGAGCCCTCTGCTCCATCTTGACACGAATCCACAACAATTCCAGTGATGGAAAAGTGCTGACGAGGCAGAGAGCAAACCCTAAAGCCACCTCAGGGAAAAAAAAAAATTCCCTATCAAAGCAAATCCGTCGTTTATCGGCCCCGGTCGCTGCTCATTCCTTTCCAATTAAATAAAAAGAGGGAAAAATCCAGCTCCGGGAGGCGGGAGCCGTCGGATCCGGGTGTTAACGCGGCGCTGCTTTGATGGAGAAGGGATGTGACAATGGATAATGTCAGGGGAAGGTTCAAGGGCGGCCGTGGTGAAAAGGAGACGTCAGCAGGAATATTATGGGATGGTCGGGAGGATCATGGAATCCTGGAATGGTTTGGAAGGGGCCTTAAAGATCATCCAGTTCCATGGGCACGGACACCTCCCACTATCCCAGGTTGCTGCAAGCCCTGTCCAACCTGGCCTTGGACACTTCCAGGGATGGGGAAGCCACAGCTTCTCTGGGAATTCCATTCCAGCACTTCACCACCCTCCCAGGGAAGAATTCCTTCCCAAAATCCAATCAAAATATCTCCATTTTTAATTCCAAACCATTCCCCCTCATCCGTGTTCCTCTGATAACCTGAAGCCTCAACTCTGGACAAAGCTGATCCTGCTTGGATTTAATTTCCCTCTTTTTGGAAGATTCAGGAACTTAAAACAGCTCCGCCAACTTCTTCCCCTCAAGTCTTTGCTTGGAGCTGTTCCTTTCCAACAAAAATCCCAGGAATCGATGTGGAAATCTGATCCCGTTTCTCTCTGATCCCAAAAAACGCTCACTCAGCTGTTTTTCCCCCCGCAGCGATCAATAAATTCCGAATCATTTTAGGCGCGGAACGCTCGGAAACTGAAGCTCATCCTAATCCAGGTCGGCTCACAGAGTTCATCCCGGTGCCATGAGTGACACCGAGGTGACACTGGAGGAGGGGTCAAGTCCCAACTTGGCTAAATGGCTCTGAGGCCAAATTAACCTCAAGGACCCAAATTCCAGTTCCTCAGAACCCGGCTTAAATCCCAACACGGTCCAGGTCGGACAGGGATTGGAGCGACCTGGTCCAGTGGAAGGTTGGACTCGATGACCTTTGAAAGTCCTTCCCAACCCAACCCGTTTGATGTTTCCATGATCCCATAAGATTTTAATGACCTTATTACCATGAAAAATCCCTAAAAAAACCTCGTTATCCCACAAATTGCGGCCGGTTACTCCAAAATATCAACACGAGGAGGTTTTTTTGTCGGAAAAAGAATCTCCAAAGGCTGATCAAACAGAAAAAACCTCCTCTGGATGTTGATGATGATGAAGAGCTTTGTCTCTGCCTTGCTCAGCAGTTTTCCAGCCGGCGACCCCGGGAACAAGCGTCGAATCAATACCTGAGCCATGAAATAAATCCATAAAGGGCTGGGCAGAAATGTGGGAGCTGATCCAGCTCCTGGGCTGTGCTGGGAATGCAGAGATGGGAGAAACTCCAAGGATGGAGATGTCAAGGTGCTTAAAAAGGGAGGGGGGAATTGTTAATTAAGGGAAAATCGCCTTAATTAGAGCTTGGGGCTTAATTAACCCTTGGGGCAGCCACAGCTTCTCTGGGAATTCCATTCCAACCCCTCCCCATCCTCCCAGGGAAGAATTCCTTGCCGATATCCCACCTAACCCTGCCCTCTGTCAGTCTGAAAAATTCCTGCTCTGGGATATATTTTGGGATCCAAATCCAGAGTGACCAAAGCCTTGGAAAGACACGAAGGAGGAGATGAAACTCTTGCCCCCAGGGTTGTCACTTCCAGCTTTTTTTTTCTGGGAATAAAGTGAACAAAAGAGGCATTCTAGGAAGAAACAGAAGCCTGGAATTCTTTTTCTTCACATCCTTCAGCGGCTGAATTCAGGGACTGGAAGAAATGAGGGAGAGCCGGGGAGCCCAAGCGACTCATCTGGGAAAAGATGGGAATGATGGGAGAAACCTGGGAATGACGATTCCCAGTTTAACACCATTGAACTGCTGAGTTTCACGGAACCATGGAATGGTTTGGGTTGGAAGGGACCTTAAAGCTCATCTGCATGTAGGTGGTTGCTCCAGCCTGGCCTTGGACACTTCCAGGGATGAGGCAACCACAGCTTTTCTGGGAATTCCATTCCAGGACCTCACCAACCGTCACCGTAACCAAATTCCTTCCCAATATCCAACTGAATCTCCCCATTTTTAGTTCCAAATTCCCAACCTTGACACGAGCAGGTCCTTTCTCTTTCCAACATCATTCCAAGGACCTTGAGGGTCTTTTTTTCTGCTCCATGGAGGGGGTTTGAAGGCATCTCAAGGACCTTTCGTTCCACCCTGCACCATCCCAACCATTCCCTTTGCCATTGACAGCGATGACTGAAAAACCATCGGATATTTAATTGTCCGGAGGGGATTTTAACAGCTAAAAATGAGTGGTAGGACCCTGAAGATCATTTATTTATCTACAAACCACCAGAGATCCAAATCTGGGATATTCCTGCTCATCCAGCTGCTCTGGAAGAGGTGGAATGTAGGGATAACACGGCCTGACCGATCCGACGGCGTCGGCGCTCAACTTCCTCCTTTGATTTGCTGGAGATACAGCCCTGGGATTTGCAGCCCAGGAATGATTTGCACCCCAAATGACACCCCCGGAGTCATTCCCGGCTCCGGTTAAACCGGGATAACGCGTCTTGGGATGCGCCACAGCTTGGAATGTGCTCTGAGAAAGCTCCTGGTGCGCTCTCGGCTGGCGAAGCTCTTCCTCAGCACTTTTGGGAGCCAAACCGCGGAGGAGGAATTTTTTGCATAGGGATGAACCTCCCAGATTTCTCTGCCAGCTTGGAATTGCAGCCCTTGCCAGCTCCTTCCTGAAGGAATAAATATCTGGATAAATATCTGGCTTTTAATTATCGATATTCCAATGGATCTGGGAATTGCAGGGGCCTCGCTCGAGCTTTGGTCCCTTGGCAAAGGTGCTCAAGCAACAGAGGGTGGCTACAAATGGAATTCATGGAGTTACGTCTTCCCTGATCGGGGGCAAGCTGTGAGGAAATCCGTGGAAAATGAGCATTTCCATGTGCCGCCATCAGCTGATTCCGCAAGGGAATCAGGAGATGGAATCCAAGAGGGAATCTGATGTTCCCCAGTGTTGGATCAAGCACCATCCGAAGGCTCCCAAATGGTGACATTCTACAAAATCCAAAATCCCATCCCTGCTGCCATGCCTCCATTTCCACTGGGAATCAAAATCCGTGAGATTTGGGATGAGATTGATCCCCACAAACCATGGAATGTTTTGGGCTGGAAGGGACCTTCAAGACCATCTCATTCCAACCCCATTCCATGGGCAGGGGCACCTTCCACTATCCCAGCTGGCTCCAATCCCTGTCCAACCTGGCCTCAGACAATTCCAGGGATGGGGCATCCACAGCTTCTCTGGGAAGTTCCACAAATCCCGCCCTCACAGGAAAGAATTCCCAAAGAAACCTTAAAAACAACCAAAGACAATTTCAGAGGTGGGAAACCCCAATTTTCCCATTATTCCTAAAAAGCACCGCGGAGGAGGTGCAGGGAAAAAAAAAAGAGGAGCGGGGAATGATTCCACACTTTTTTTTTTCCCTTTTAACTGCTTGCTCCAGAGTTTAAAAGACAACTCTAGGAAATGACTTTCCATAGCTCCTAATTAAGCTGTGGAATTCGGCAACGCAGCCAAATCCCATAAATAGGTTCAAAGGAGAATTGGACGAGTTCAAGGAGGACAAGAGCGTTTAAACGGGATATTCCAAGGTTAGGAAATCCCCAGGAGCAGGGAAGGATCACCCTGCTCTGCCCTGGGTGGTTTTCCCCTTTCTCGGAGGAATTTTTGCTGTGGAGAAGGGAACGAAGCCATGAAAAACATTCCTACCCCTCCCATCTCCCAATATCCCACTTTGCCTCCGTGTCTTTGGCATCGTCCCATCCCTTCCGGCCTGGAGGACGCAGGGATAAGACTCCCAAAAAACCCCCGGAGGCTTCAAAGAGCAGCTTCAGAAAGAGGGAAGGACGGATTTTTTTCCGTCTTATCGGAGCGCATTCGGCCGCTTTCCGATGCTCCCAATCTGAACTTCACAGCGCTGGCGTCGGCCATGCGTTATCTCCTTTAAACTCCAAGAGAAAAAAAAAAAGGGATCTAGGAAGCTGCCAGAGAGCTGATAACGCAAAAAGCCCGGGATGAATCGAGGATCTGCATGAAAGCAGCGAATTTGCCAGGATTCGACCTCGAGCCTCTCAAAGGAGCTCCGGAATTTTATCCAGAGGCTTTTGTGATCCGATATCTCTCCCGACACCAATTAATCACTTTTTAGTCTCTTGCCTTATTAAACCTTGGAGAGGTCAAGGGCTTGGGGATATCAGCCCTGGAAAAGTTTGGATTTAAAGGGAAGAGGGCGAGTGAGGACAGAAGGATGGAAATTCTTTTTGCCAAGGGGTGGGAGAGGCAGCAGGATCAGGATGGAGCTGGAAGAGTCGTTTATCATCCCAAAATGCTGGGAGAAGAGCTGGAGGACACCACGGAATGGGATAGGGAGGGAAAGAGGAGGTGGAGATCCCAGGGAAGGGGCTGGAGGTGCGGGATACCCACCCAACATCTTCTCCAGGGTTCTGGGACAGTATTCCCAAAAAAAACTCAAGAGTGTTTTAATGGATAAGAAACTTCCCGAACTGGAGATCCCCCAGAAAATCCATTATCCCAGGAGAACTTTGTGATCCATTATCCACGGGTTTTTATCATTCCCTAAGCCCTCATGGGTTTCCATCCAAACCAGATCCAAACCAATGGATCCAAATTCCGCCTTTCCAACCAGGACGACGCCTTCCATTGACTTGTCCTCTTGGAGAAGCCACATTCCCCAGGTTTGTGGAGCTGTTTTGGGATGGGAAGAACCGGTTTTCCAACCTCCGAGATGGGACTGAAGTGGGGGTTGGGTGAAGCTGCAGCAGACAATTCCCACCTTGAGGATGGCTCACTTTGGATGGTGGCATTCCACGAAATCCCACTCCTCAAATCAGCTCTCATTTGCTCCCAAATCCCAAATTTTCAGCCCTGAAGTTTCCAGAAATCCGAGTGATGATTATCCGAGTGGGACTTGCCAGCACAGACTCAAATACTTCCTAAAAATCCGTAATAAATGAATCTTATTTTGCCTTTCCAATCGGAATCCTCAGAGGAAAAGATGATTCACGGGTTATTAACAGGAACAAGCTCTTTGGAAGCAGGGAATATCCAGAGGAATGCTTTGAACCCTAAGCCAAAAGCCCGGGAACACGCAACAACCTGTAGCAATCCGAGAAAATCCCGGAGCGATCAGAACGGTGAGAAGAAAGTTTCCCCCCGCCCCAAAAATACCTGCAGGAAAAGGAATTCTGCCAACCTCAGGTGTCTCCAGTTTGCATTCCGTGCAAAGAAAAACATCGGAGCCTGGAAATCAAGCACCACAAAAACTCCCATCCGGAAAAGTCCATAAAAATACTGGAAAGGAGGTTATTTTCCCCAAAACTCCTGGTGGTTTTGCTGCTGCTGCCTTGTGAGAGGGATTTGGGCAGGAATTCCCCCCAGCTCAGCTAAACTGGTTTTTTTTTTTTAATTCCCAATTTTTACCCAGTTTACCTTGGATCACCAGGATACAGGGAATGGCTTCCCATTCCAGAGGGCAGGGAAAGATGGGATTTTGGGAAGGAATTCTTGGCTGTGAGGGTGGCAAGGCCCTGGTATGGAATTCCCGGAGAATCTGTGGCTGCCCCATCCCTGGAAGTGTCCAAGGCCAGGTTGGAGCAGCCTGGGATAGGGGAAGGTGTCCAGGGGGAACGGATGGGATTTTCCCTTCCCACCCAAACCATTCCATGATTCTATGACTCATATCCCTGATTTT
>VXBT01007161.1:0-31767 GCA_013400235.1 Oriolus oriolus | reverse complement strand
GGCTTTTTGGGGCAGTGGCAGCTGTGGGGAGGCAGAGAGGGAGCGGAGCAGGGAAAAATTCCGGTCGCAGCTGCTGAATCCCGACCCTCCTCACCACATGTCCAAAACACCCTTTCCTTAAACTCCTATTTTTTAACTCCTTCGGGAAAACCTCATTTCCACAAATCATTTCGATTCATCCCGATCCTGAGGGGAAAAAGATTGAATTTAAAGCTTTAAACTTGAAAAAAGTGGAGCCTGGATGGAGGGAAAAGCCCAAGTGTGGATGAGGATTGGAAAAATGGGATCCCCAACATCACTGAGGTTGGAAAACAGCAGGAAGAGGACAAAAATTCCAACAAAACAGTAAAAATCCACCTTTTTTGGGGGGAATTCAAGTGGTATCAGAGTATGGGAAATTGATATTTTATGGATTTAACATCGGGAAAAGAAAGTCTAAATACACACCCTTAAATTTAAATTCCAGCGTGGAATAACTTTAAATCCCAGTTCCAAGAGAGATTTCCCATGATAAACATCACTGGGAGGAAAAAGGGAATATTTGACAATGGCAGAAAACAAGGAATAATCCACACCAAACCTAAGGGAAAAGCAGCGCCGAGGAAAAAGTTGTTTTCCTTGCTAAGCCCAACCCTAAGCGGAGGCTCAGAGCACATCCCGTGCTTTTTGAACTCCGAAATATCCATGGAATGAGGTCGGAAAAACAACAGAGAACTACAAGCAGCAAATCTGACCCGGAGAGAAAAATATTCCTCCTCCTCCCTCCTTCGCCAGAGCCACAGCAAACATTGGCACGGCTCCTCCAGGGGTCGAATTCCTCAGAAATCCCGAGCTGGGGCTTCGGAATGGTTTTTCCTTGTCCTCGGGAAGCGGCAGCTGCCGGTGAGCAGGTGATTCCGAGGCCACCTGTCGTTATTTGATTCCCCACCACGGCTGGGATCGGGATGAGGGAGGAATCCAGGAGGAGGAGGAGGAGGAGGAGGAGGAGGGATGAGGATTTGGGATGAGTCACGCCAAGCCCCCGGGATGAAAACAAGGAATCCTTGTTCCCAGGACGTCAACTCCGTTTAAGCGTTGCCGTCACCCCGCGGAATTCGATCCCTGAGAAAAACCGTCCCTGGGATGATGGGAGCAATTAGAAGGTGTAAGATGAGATGACCTCCCCGAGGTCACCTCCTAAATATCCGATAACCTCCCGGTCCCGCTCCGATCGGGAGAAAAACACGGAAGCAGCTCTCCCCCTCTTCCCGACAGCGCTGCCGGGATATTTTTAGGACTGCGAGATAAGGCTGGAAAACATCGAACGCTTCCAAGCTCCAAGACGGGTGCTCCAGACAGCAAATCCCATTTGGGAAAAGAACCTCCCCCCCTCCCCACCGCCGAGCGCAGCCACAAAATCCCTCAATCCTTTGTCGGAGGAAAATGACGGGATCCGCGCGGCTCTCGGAGTTCGCGCCGCTTCCCTACTCCCTGTTCCGCTCCCAAATCCAGGGGCGAAGCGCCAAAAAAGAGCCTGGATTGTTCCTCTGAACATGAGCAGGGCTGAAAAGCAGAGGGGAAATGGAGGGAACGTTTGTTATCCGCACGGAAAACGGGCCATATGTTCCGTGGATATAAATCACTCCGATTGCGTGACTCGTGCTCCGGCGCGGGATCCGAGGGCTTGGCACAGTTGGCGTGGAATCTGTCATTCCGGCTGCCAGGCGGAGCGAAAGGGAGGTGGAAAAGCAGGATGTTCCCCGTCTTTCCCCTTCTCCCAAAGTTTCTGCCCATCCAGGAGAAATAGTGATCCGCACCTTCCCGCTGGAGCTGTGGGAAGCAGGAAAGGGGGGAATTCTGCCCCTCTGACTCGCTCGGGTGAGATCCCACCTGGAATTCTGCATCCAGCTCTGGGGTCCAACAGCAGGAGGACGTGGAGCTGCTGGAGCAGATCCAGAGGAAGCCACAGAGATGCTCCAAGGGCTGGAGCCCCTCTGCTCTGGAGCCAGGCTGGGAGAGCTGGGAATGTCCAGCCTGGAGAAGGGAAGGATCCAGGGAGACCTCAGAGCCTAAAGGGGTTCCAGGGGAGGGACTTGGGATAAGGAATGGAATGACAGGACACAGGGAATGGTTTAAATTTGGGATATTGGGAAGGAATTCTTTCCTGGGAGGGTGGTGAGGCCCTGGCATGGAATTCCCGCAGAACCTGTGGCTGCCCCATCCCTGGAAGTGTCCAAGGCCAGGTTGGACGAGGCTTGGAGCAACCTGGGATAGCAGAAGGTGTCTCTGCCCATGGAATTCCATGATCTTCAAGCTCCCTTCCCACCCAAACCATTCCATGATTTTGTGCCACTGTTAAACCACACTTGGAGCATCCGGAGTTCGTACCCAAAGCTTTGGGAGCCACCAATGGACCCATCCTCACGTTCCGGCGGATCCCAGTGGATCCAGCTCCCCCTGGATGCTGCAGAAAAACTCCTCTAAAAACCATCCCTGGAGCTCCGAGGGTTCCCACGGGGAATAATGACTTCATTCCAAACTTTTAGAGGGAATTCAAACACACTAAACCAGTTCATAAACTCCAAGGAAAATTCCAAACAGGCCTAAATATCCTTGAAACTCCAAAAAAACAAAAAAAAAAAGGAATGTCAGAAATAAACGTTTTCCCCCCAGTCCATGGATTAAAACATGGATATTTCACTTTGGGAACTAAATCAGGTATGCCAGTAAAGAACATTCTACCTAAAAATGCTCCGTTGGCACCGAAATCACGCAAGGAACCCGAACACTTCCATGTCTCGCCACTCCTTGGAAGGAACATTCCAGAAGGAATTCCCAAAGAGCAAAACCCCATCCCAAACCCACTGCGGGAGAGTGACTTGGCAGGTGTTGGGAGCATTTGCTGCTTCCAGAGGCTCCTCTGGCAGGAGGAGCGGATTCCAGAGGCTCACACCCATAGGATACTCCTCAAAACTTGGCCTGGACGGGCAGTGAGGATGAGGAAGGCTCATTTTCCACGAAAAATCTTGGGATATTTGTGCAGCAGGAGCTTCCCAGAGTTCCTTGCACACAGGAGAAAAGGAAACCTTGGCGTCCCAACCGGAGCAGGAAAAGGAGGAAGAAATTTAGGATGAGGATGCAGAAATTAGAGAAAAAAGCATTTTCCCCAAAAACCCCCAAATAATCCCAAGGTTTCAGTCCTTATTCCAGATGGGAGATGGGAAATTGCAGTTCCCCAATCCCACGTTTCCCTGTTTTTATAATATTTTAGGATGGAGCTGGAGGTCACCTCTTCCACGTTCCCTTCGTCCTCTGAGCACAGGAAACTTGGAATTCTCCCACTCAGCATCCAAATCCCACAACGTCCAAGGATGGACATCTCCCCACCATTCCTGGTGACCAAAAACCTGGAAAACGACTGAGGGGAGACCTCTCCGCTCTGCAGCTGTGCATCCCTTCCATGGAAAATCCTGGTTTTCCATTCCCCACCACCCCTTTAGGTGGAGAGGACACTTGGATCCATTCCCCGCCTCCTCTCCGGGCTGGAGGAGCTCGTTAATCGCTGGCATTAACGCGGTGCCCTCTCGGAATCCGCAGCGGATCCATCTGGAAGAGGCTTTCCCCCACTCCAATTATCCGGCGGTCGGGATGACATTCCGGGAATGATCAGGCACCATCTGGGCTGGCTGGTGCAGGGGCAGAGCTTCGGCTCCGCACCAGAGCCATTCCCACAGCCCGGTCCTGGATGTTCCTCACGGAATCCGGGAGAGATCCCAGCCATCCGACTTTTCCACACTCCGTTTGTTAGGAACCCCCAGAGATCTCAGCTATCCAAAGGTATCCGTACGTGGTTGTGTTATCCCAGCCCGCTCCAGCACGGGGAAAAGCAGGAAAAATCCATCGGGAAGGCTCCCAGATTGTCCAGCCCGTGGAAGCTGGACCCAACACGCTCCAGCGTCTTGGTCTTCATTCCCATTTTTCCGAGGGTTTTGTGGGCAGGAATCCCATTTGGAGGATTAGAGCTGAAAAATTTGGCTTCACTCCCCCAAATTTCTCCTCCCTTCTCCGGTGCTTCTGGTGGTGTCTAGTTGGCCAGCGGGAAAATTTGGGATACTTGGCATGGGAACAACTCCAAGGACTGTGGGAGATGGGATAAACCCATCCCAGACATCACAGGGAGTCATGGAATGGTTTGGGTTGGATGACCCTAGGGATCATGAAATTCCACTCCCTGCCATGGGAAGGGACAACTTCCACTATCCCAGGTTGCTCCAAGCCCTGTCCAACCTGGCCTTGGACACTTCCAGGGATCCAGGGGCAGCCACAGCTTCTCCGGGAATTCCATTCCAGTCCCTCACCACCCTCCCAGGGAAGAATTCCCTCCCAGTATCCCATCCATCCCTACCCTCTGGCAGTGGGAAGCCATTCCCTGTGTCCTGATATTCCACTCCTTGTCCCAAGTCCCTCTCCAGCTCTCCTGGAGCCCCTTTAGGCCCTGGAAGGGGCTCTGAGGTCTCCCTGGATCCTTCCCTTCTCCAGGCTGGACATTCCGAGCTCTCCCAGCCTCTCTCCAGCCCTTGGAGCATCTCCGTGGCCTCCTCTGGATCTGCTCCAGCAGCTCCATGTCCTTCTGATGTTGGACCCCAGAGCTGGATGCAGAATTCCACATGGGATCTCACCTGAGCGGGTCAGAGGGGGAGAATTCCCCCTTCCCTGCTTCCCACGCCGTGGGATGAGCCCAGGACATGGGGGATTTTTGGGATGTGAGCACACACGGATGGGGCACGTCCTGTTTCTCATCCACCAACACCCCCAATTCCTTCTCCTTGGAGCTGCTCTCCATCCCTTCATCCCCCAGCCTGGATCCAGGAAGGAAAGGAACAGCTCCTACAGCAGCAGGAGGACTTTTCCGTATTTCCCTCCATCCTCGTTCCAGCGAGGATTTGAGATGCTGCAAAGAGGAATTCTCCAGCCGCGCAGCGGGAATAACAAAATATTCCAGAGGCAAAGGGATCCTCTGGAGAACAGCAGGAGGAGAGGCCCACGTGTTCCACCTTCCTTAAACCTCCCGCATCCATCACCTCCCAAAATCCAAGGAACTGGCTGCAGCCACCTTGGGGTTTCCTAGGAGCTGCTCCCTCAATCCCAGCTGTTGATCCCATTTATGGGGATTTTGTGTCCGTCCCATTCCAAAGCGCCGCCGAAATCGACGGGGCCCATCAAACATCTCATGCTTGACAGCTCCGAGAATCCGAACCCTTCGGAGGACTCCAACCGGGAAAAAGAGCGGAAACCTGCCATTAAATTCCGGTTTTCCAGGGTTTGGAAGCAGGCTGGGCACAACCAGGTTTGTCAACGGCTCCATGCTGATTCCAAAATGATATCCATGGCTCAGGGCTTTTGTTCCCCCTCCTCCTCCTCCTCCCCCAAATTCCGGGAGAGCCACGCGGCAATAAAAGAGCAACGTTCGTTAATTCGGGATTAAACACAAAAGATGGGGGGGGGAGGGGGAAAAATCACAGAGGCCTCCAACCACCTGGATTTTCCATTCATCCCGAGCTATTCCAGGCCCTGCCTGCTGCTGGACACCCTTGGAGAAAAGCATTCCCGGAGCAAAATCCGATGGTTCCGTCGGCGCTGCCCCGAAAATTAACGCAGCGGCTGCTCCGGGCCTGGAGTGGCAGTGGCTCCTCCTTCCCTGTGGCAGCTCCTGGGGTAATTCCTTGCTCCTGCTGGGAGCACAAGAAAAGCTTTTGGGGTTTTTTTTTTTTTTTGGTAATATCTGTGGTTTTTTCCATGAGGGGATCGGCAGCGCGCGGGGAATTGCGCTGGCAATAAATGGAAAAAAATTCCCAAAGCGCTCTCGAGTCTCGATTCCGTGTTACAGATGGAAGGAAAATGCTTCTGGAAGATAAACACCGGGGTTTGGATCCTAAACCTGTGGTTTGGATCCTAAAACCTGAGGTTTTGATCCCAAATCTGAGGTTTTGATTGCAAACCTGAGGTTTGGATCCTAAAACTTGAGGTTTGGATCCTAATCCTGAGGTTTGGATCCCAAATCTGAGGTTCTGGTTGCAAACCTGATGTTTTGATCTTGAAATCTGAAGTTTTGACCCTAAACCTGAGGTTTGGATCCCAAATCTGAGGTTTTGATCCTAAACCTGAGGTTTGGATCCCAAACCTGAGGTTTTGATCCCAAACTTGAGGTCTGGATCCTAATCCTAAGGTTTTGATCCTAAACCTGAAGTTTGCACCCAAAAACCTGAGGTTTTGATCCCAAACTTGAGTTTTGGCCCCAAAAACCTGAGCTTTTGATCCCAAACTTGAGGTTTTGATCCTAAAACTCAAGGTTTTGATCCCAAACCTGAGGTTTTGCTCCTGAAATTTGAGGTTTTGATCCTAAACCGGAAGTTTTGATTCTAAACCTGAGGTTTGAACCCTAAAACCTGAGGTTTTGCTCCTGAAATTTGAGGTTTTGATCCTAAACCAGAGGTTTTGATTCTAAACCTGAGGTTTGGACCCTAAAATCTGAGCTCAGATCCACTAAAAAGGCCCCAAACCGACGTTGTCACCGTCCTTGGTGGGCCTGGATTTGTTCCTGTGGGGTCCCTGATAAGAAGGGCCCTGTGGCAGGGCTCGTTATCACTTCAGCTCTTAATTGATAACAACTTCTAATTACCTCAATCCACTTAATAACTCGTCTTCCTGAAAGGAACCACATCGACGGCTCCGATAGCGCCAATTCCACTCGGATTCCTGGGATTTCACCCACTTCTCCGGGTATCCCACAACTTCCCAGGGTGGGAACGTGCAGGAATGCGAGGCACTCCTCCGATCTCCCGAAAACTCTTCCCGACATTCCCTGCTCGCCAACAACCGGAGACGAAACGGGAGGAGCGATCCCGAGGGTTTTTTTTGCTGAAAAAGCTGTGGATGAATTCCTGCTTTTTTTGTTTATCCAGGGATAGACGGAGCGGCTGTGCTCCGTTTCCAGCGGGAAAGGATCCGTCTGGAAACCGCTCCGGCGCTGGGTTTTTATCTGGATCTTGGAGCACGTGGAGGGGAGGTCGGCCAGCTCCCCCTCCCTCCATCCGACAGACGGCTTGGGCAGCCGCCAGAGCATCCATTCCGGCTTTTCCCGAGTCATTCCCAAGCTCCTCCGCACCTCCCTTCCTGGTTTTCCTCGGGTTGCATCCCAAGGGATGCCCATCCGAGACAAAGATCATCAATCCGCTTTTCCTTTGCTGTTGGACAGGTGGGGAATGACAGGAAAACGAGCCGGAAAAATCGAGTCGAAATCTTTGCAGCTTCGTTAAATTCCCGTATTTTATCGGGATAATCCCAAATCCTAACAGTGAGGGCTGTGCCATGCAGGCGAGCTTGGAATTCCCACCTGGAAGCTGGACCTAAAATGACTTTAAAAATTCCTAAATGCATCCTGCATCATCCTGAGTCGATTTTTTTTGGATACAAGACATGGAATTAAGGATGGCAAGCAAGGAAAAAACCCTGGAGAAGTAAGGAAATAGGAAAAAAGAAGGAATATGAAGTGAAGTCGTGAGGTGGAGATGGGAACGGGGCTGGCAGCTCCATTTCCTAAGGATCTTTCCAGCAAAAATCCTGAACTTCAACGCTCCAGGTCACAGATTTCCCCCTCAGCTGAAAATAATTCCCTGTATCCCTGCGGCACCTTTCCCTGCAGGATTTTTCCAGGCTCTGGCAAAGGATTCCTAGGAAGTGCACATCCCTTCCCCCACATTTCATGGATACTTTGCTGGATTTTTTCAGCCAGAACCATCGTTTTTTTGGAATACTTTTTCCAGCCCGAAAACCCAAAGCTGCAGCCAGGAGGAGAAGTTCATGGAGTCATGGAATGGTTTGGGTCGGGAGCGACCTTGGAAGATGATCCAATCCCACCGTTTTCCATGGGAAGGGACACCTCCCATTATCCCAGGTTGCTCCAAGCCCCGTCTGACCTGGCCTTGGACACTTCCAGGGATCCAGGGGCAGCCACAGCTTCTTTGGGAATTCCATTCCAGGGCCTCACCACCCTCTCAGGGACAAATTCCTTCCCAATATCCCACCCAAATCTCCCCTTTCCCACTGGGAAGCCATTCCCCATGTCCCGTCCTTCCATCCCTTATCCCAAATCCCTCTCCAGCTCTCCTGGAGCCCCTTGAGGCACTGGAGGGGGAACCTCCCAGGGAACAATTCCTGAATCCCTTGGATCATGGGAACTCTCATCCCTGGTAAACTTCCAGCTCTCCCAGAGCTGTTTAATCCCTAATTTTCTACAGCTTCATTAGGCAACCACATGCAAATCACTTCCCTTTTTCCTCTCGTTCCCTCTGCTTTCCGCGGTTTAGCGTTCCAGGAAAAAAAACTGGGAATGTGCCGAAGACCTGAGCGTGGAAAGCCCGGCACTTCCATGTCAAGCCCAGGCATGGAATAAATCCTCCCAAATTAATTCCAAGTGCCCAGGGAGCGACACTCCAGGCACCTGTGCAACTCCAGGGTGTGTTCGGAATTAATTATCATAAATCCTGGATATTTATTCCTTGAGTCAGGCAGGGAAATACTTGGAAAGCAGAGGAAGGGGGGGGTGGGAGGGTGCTCCTGATCCCATTTTATCCAATCCTGTTTCTCCAGTGCCTGCAACGGGGATGGAAAATGTTTTCCAGTGGGAAAAGGGGGGAATTCTGCCCCTCTGCCATGCTCATTCCCACCTGGAATTCTGCATCCAGCTCTGGGGTCCAACAGCAGAAGGATGTGGAGCTGCTGGAGCGAGTCCAGAGGAGGCCATGGAGATGCTCCAAGGGCTGGGAGAACTGGGAATGTCCAGCCTGGAGATGGGAAGGATCCAGGGAGACCTCAGAACCTCTTCCAGTGCCTCAAGGGGCTCCAGGAGAGCTGGAGAGAGACCTGGGACAAGGGATGGAGGGACAGGACACAGGGAATGGCTTCCCAATGGAAAAGTGGAAATTTAGGTGGGATATGGGGAAGAAATTCTTCCCTGGTAGGATGGTAAGGGGCTGGGATGGAATTCCCAGAGAAGCCGCGGCTGCCCCTGGATCCCTGGAAGTTGTCCAAGGCCAGGATGAGCAGGATTTGGAGCCCAGATGTGAAGGAAGGTTGGGTCAACGGGATCGTTTATTCCCATGATCCCAAAGCCGGAACCAGAGGTGGGGAAGAAGCAGCTGCAGGGAGGACACACGGAATCCTCGGTACAACTTCCAGGAACCAATTCCTGGGTTTTTTTTCCTCTCCTCATTAATGGGATTACATTCGTTACTGCCACACTAATGACCTCGGAATAGAGCTATTAAGGGATCCCAACGTGTCTTGAGGCTGTCCAACGGCTCTTCCCATTCCCATGTATTCCTGGAAAATTTAATTGTATCTGGACACAGCCTTGCTCTAGAGGACCCTGAGGGGTGGACGAGACGACCTCCAATGCTCCCTTCCAACCTCACCAACTCCTGGATTCCATGGGATTCCACGTTTTCCATCTATTCCTACAGCCCCGGAGGTTCCCAGGGAACTTTTCCCATTGGAATGCCAAACCAAGGCATTCCCAAACACTCCAAATCAAAGACCACCCCATGGCTGGGGCTCCCCTGGCTTTGCCACATCTCTTGGGATGCATCCAACCTCCTCTGCCCAGCCTAAACCTGGATTGGGTGGGGATTAGCTGGAATTTCCTCACAGAAAGTGGGATTAGACCTTGGAATGGGAATCACCATCCCTGGAAGTGTTTAAGGAAAGACCGGAGGTAGAAATCGGTGCCATGGTGGGGTTGGGTCTCCAGGACTCGATGATCCTGGAGGTCTTTTCCAACCTCTGCAATTCCATAAATAAACTCGTTCCAAGTGGAGCCGAGGCCCAGGCTCCGACTGCCGTCAAGGAGATGTCGGAGCAAAATTTGGATCTAGGACGGGAAGCAGGAAGCAGAGGGAGGACACGGTGGTGACATCAGGGACATCTCCTGTCCCCCAGTCCCCTTCCTTGGCTCCCCACTGGCCCCACAGTTGGCACAGGAGGAAAAACTGGGATAACCAGATCCCTGAGGAAAACAGGGAGGAGCTGCCAGGGAAATGAATGTTTCCTAGAAAAAAGTCCCCAAAAGGGGATCTCAGGTGCCACGAGTGACAAACTCATCTCTTATTCTGACCCTTTGGAGAGCGTAGGATTCGGGAATTCCCTGGATCGGCTTTAAGGTAAAAAGAGAAATATCCGCAGCTTTTCTGAGGAAAGGATTTCTTCCCTTTTAGAAATTGCTAATGGAAAGCCTGGGAAAAGATGGGAATTTCATTCCCAGCCCCTCCCAGGGAAGATTTCCTTCCCAGTATCCCATCCATCCCTGCTCTGTGGCAGTGGGAAGCCATTCCCTGGGTGCTGTCCCTCCATCCCATGTCCCAAGTCCCTCTCCAGCTCTCCTGGAGCCCCTTGAGGCACTGGAAGGGGCTCTGAGCTCTCCCTGGATCCTTCCCTTCTCCAGGCTGAACATTCCCAGCTCTCCCAACCTGTTTTCCTCTCATTTATTAATATTTTCCTACCATCCAGCATATTTTTTTCCCAAAAAACCCCAGGTTGCCGGGACAATCACCCGGATCGTTCCGTTCGCCCTTTGATTGGCCTAAAAATCAGCTTTTATTCAGATTTTCCGGCTTCTTTAATTTCCAAAAAAAATGATGGTCTGAAGAGCTTTTCCTACAGTTATCCCATTCCCATAAAACCTTGGATCTTTTGAGGTCGCAACCCGGCCTAGTCTATGATTTCTTTGCTGTACATTATCTGATTTTTTAAAAAATTCACCTAAACTTGACCCTCTGCCCCTGTTTTCCAAGCAACACCAGGTGAAATTCCATCAGAAGGAGGCCGAGCTCTCCGGCACTTTCTGCATTCCCACAAATCCATCCCCTGCACCGAATAAAACCCTTGCAGGATTCCCACAGGATTGTCATTTAGATATTCCAAGGAGAATGAGGTGCCTGGGAGATGTGCCATGGATAGAGCTGGAATCTCCCAATCCCACGTCAGGCCACGGTCGAGAAGATAAAAAAGGATTTTAGGGTTGGACTCGATGATCTTCAAGATCTTTTCCTGATGATCCCAAAGATCTGTTCCGACCTCCGTGATTCCCATCTTGCCCATCTGCCGCAGACGGATGGAGCCGCCCTCGTTCCGGCATTTCACAAAATCATGGAAAGGTTTGGGTGGGAAGGGACCTCCAAGATCATCCCATTCCCACTCCCTGCCATTGGCAGGGACACCTCCCACAATCCCAGGTTGCTCCAAGCCCTGTCCAACCTGGACCTGGACACTTCCAGGGCAGCCACAGCTTCTCTGGGAATTCCATTCCAGGGCCTCACCACCCTCTCAGGGAAGAATTCCTTCCCCATATCCCACCCAAATCTCCCCTTTCCCGGTGGGAAGCCATTCCCTGTGTCCTGTCCCTCCATCCCTTGTCCCAAGTCCCTCTCCAGCTCTCCCTGCTACAAATCATCCCAAATTTGCCATTCCAATGAAAGCAACAACCACGATTCCCGGGAGAACCGTGGATTTAAATTCCTTTGGCAAACCCAGATCCCACAGAAAGTCGCACCCAGCTCCCGAAATTGGATTTGTTTGGTTTTCTTCCCTTTGTTTATTTGTTTTTAAAGGAGGAGGATGGGGGATACCCTTCCCTTCCCAAGTCTCCCTGCTCCTCGCTGTCTCCCAGACTCGGATCATCCGGCAGCTCCTGAACTCCTACCAGGAATTAGGGGCGGAGGCAGCATTTTTCTGGCTCCTCAACCTCCCCCGTGGGGCTAATTAATATTCCTTAAGCACCACACCCCTAATTACAATAGACAAAAAGTGCTTTGGTCTCCGAAGTTCTCGACTCCGGATTTTCCCGGCGAATTTACATCCCGCGGAACACCCATTAACTCCGTGTTTTTAATTACGGCATCAAAACCCTCTTGATTAGAGCACAAAAAAGCCGTCAACTCTCAAATTAAGAGCACAAAAAAAACCTCCCCAGCTCATTCCCCCGGTCCCAGCTCACCAGGAAAACATTCCCTATCCCAAGAAAAGGATTCCAGACGGTGACACATGCTTGGCCCCACGTGGAAGAGCTCGGAGACGGGACGAGAGCTCCCCTCATTAGAATAAATTAGGATAGAGCAGATTTAGCAATTAAAGGACCTGGGGCAGCTCTGGGTGTCGGAGTTTTGTAGCCTTTTCCAGAGGATCCCGTCGCCTCCGGGATAATTCCGTACGGACCGTGGCCCCTGACCGCATCCGCCAGGATGGGAACAGAGCCTTCAGTGTTTCTCCGAGCCCTTTCCCATCCTCACTGCATGGAAAAGGGCTTGGATAAAGGGCAAGGCTGTCCCCCTGCCGGGGAGTGTTTGTTCCCAATAATCCTTAACCATTCCCGAAATCCGCCCGCGCCGTCAATCCCGGGTGTATTTGGGAGTTGACCGCGTGAGCGCGAGCGTTTAATGGGGAGCATTAAATACCATGGAATATTTGACATTCTCCTGCCTCGCTTTAAGCACAAATTCCCTCCGAACCGCGGTCCTAATCGAAACACCAGGGAAAAAACCCATGGAAAACAGATAATCAGCACCAAAAACAGCAGGAAAATTGTGCTCTGCAGGAATTTCAGGATGGGGGCGAAGCTCGGTCCAGGAGCCCATCAACCCCCGCTGTCAAAACTGCTGACAGGGCTCCATCTGCCCAGGAAAAGGGGCTCTGGATGTCCCCTCCTTCCGACATTCCCGCTCTCCCTGAGGCTGCTTCCAGCTTCAAAGAGGGAAGCCTGGGAATTCAAGCCTCACACACCTGCAGGGTGGCACTGAGGAGCTTTTGGGGCAGCACGAAGCTGGGGAAGACAGGTTCGAGTGGGATATTAGAGAGGAAATTCTTCCCTGGGAGAGTGGGGAGGCCCTGGAATCGAATTCCCAGGGAAGTTGTGGCTGCCCCTGGATCCCTGGAAGTGTCCAAGGCCAGGTTGGACAGAGCAACCTGGGATTGTGGAAGGTTGGAAGTGGCAGGGGGGTGGAATTTCATGAGCTTTAAACCCCCTTCCAGCACAAACCACTCAACAATTCCAAGATTCCACCTTTTATCACCCGAGTTTTCTCCTCCCAAAGCGTCACCGAGCTCAGGGAAGCAGGAGAAAATCCCATCCACCAAACACAACCACGCCAAACCCGCTCCCGGTGCCGCCGAGCCCGACGCCCACCTCCTTCCATGGAGAGATCCCATCATTCCTTCATCTGCCATCTCACACCATCCCTCCGGGGCTCCTCGGGACACTCCGGGGCCACCTTCTCCTTCCTCGCCGTTGATGTCGCATCCACCCGAAGGGTCTAATTTGGGGGTGATTCCCAAATCTGAGAGCGAGTCTCCGCACGCTTTTCCCGAGGAGACGGAGTCTCCAGAGGGCCTGGCAGAGAGCCCTCCCCTCCGGAGCCGTGTGGGTGACGGCGCTGCCCTCCCCGATCCAGCCTCCCCCGGGATTTTGCAACAGAAAGGAACCACAGAGGAGTTTTTTGCCGGAGCCAGACGGCTCTTTCCGAAGAGCTTAATTAGTTGGGAGATGGGAAACAAGGGGTTGCTTTTTTGGTGGTTTTGTTACTCGGGGGTTTTCTCTTTTCATTCCCTTTTTTTTTGCCCCGGAAAGTTTCCGATCTTCCCACTTCAGGGCTGCTCCGAGAACCTGAACGGGGTCATTATAACCAGGAAGGGACCCCACGAGTTATTCCCATACACAGAGCCCTAATCCCGATGTTTAAGACAAGACTGGCCTCAGATCCGCCTTTTTTCAAGGAAAAAGATAAAGGGAAAAAAAAAAAGGGAAGTCTGACCTCGCTGCGCTTTAGTTCTGAACTCGCAGCTGCAGCAGATGGCTTGGGAAGGCGATGGAGAAAAGGCTCCAAAAATAAAAAAAAGTGGGGAAAAAAAGACCTGCCACGAGCAGAGGTTTCCCCTGCCAAGCCACAAGACGAACTCCACACAAGGTAAAATCCCATTTTTCCCAGGAAAAAGCAGTTTGGAGAAGACCTGGAAAGCCTCGGAGCCGTGGAGAAATCAAGATCAGATCTGGGCTTTGGATCCTACATATTTAATAGCTCGGGCAAGGAGTCCAGAAGTGACACCGTGTAATCCATTTTTAATGCTCCATATTCTTCTTCCCGATGTCACTTTCCGCCTAAAAAATTTTCGGAGCCACAATTTATCCAGAGTGGTTTAATGTGAAAATAAAATTACGGCAGGGGGAGGGATTGGGTGTTTAAGGATTCTCTCAGCTGGAAGGAGCCGTGGCATAAACGAATTATTTCCTGAAAGAGGCTCTTTTATTCCTTCAAGGCAGAGAAATTCCAGGGACCCGATACCAGCTTGGATTAGACAGATTTATGGATTTATGCTAAAAAAAAGGGAAGATTCCGAGGAGATAGAAGGAAAATGTGTTTTATGATGAGGGTGGGGAGGGGCTGGAATGGAATTCCCAGAGAAGTTGTGGCTGCCCCATCCCTGGAAGGGTCCCAGGCCAGGTTGGATGGGGCTTGGAGCAACCTGGGATAGGAGAAGATGTCTTGCCCTTGGGAACAAGAGGATCTCGAACTGGATGGGCTTTAAGGTCCCTTCTCACCCAAACCATTCCATGGTTCTGTGACCAAACTTTAGGCTCAGGAGAACTGATTAATAAACTGCTCATTCCGGAAGTACCTTCTGGAATTGCACATGGATAATCATGGAATGGTTTGGGTGGGAAGGGACCTTAAAGCCCATCCAGTTCAAGATCCTCTTGTTCCCAAGGGCAGGGACATCTTCTCCTATCCCAGATTGCTCCAAGCCCTGTCCAATCTGGCCTGGGACACTTCCAGGGATGGGGCAGCCACAGCTTTTCTGGGAGTTCCATTCCAGGCCTCACCACCCTCACAGGGAAGAATTCCTTCCCAAAATCCCATCCACCCCTGCCCTCTGGCAGTGGGAAGCCATTCCCTGTGTCCTGTCCCTCCATCCCTTGTCCCAAGTCCTTCTCCAGCTCTCCTGGAGCTCCTTTAGGCACTGGAAGGGGCTCTGAGGTCTCCCTGGATCCTCCCCTTCTCCAGGCTGGACATTCCTTATTTTGACCTATTTTGACAGAGGTGGTGACACCACACTGATAATCCATATCCCGTTGATCCCAGGTCCAGACATTCCTTCCTTGCTGTATTTCCCACTGTGATCCCTCAAAAAAACCCCCCAATCCAGCAGAGGCAGCTCCAACATTCCAGCTTTTCCTCCGGGAAAATCTTCCCGTGGTGTTTTCCACAGCTTAAAATGACCAGAGGGATCTTTGTCCCATTTTTTGCAGCCCCAGTTCCCCACTCTTTCCTTCTTTCTGGCCATGTCCCTGATCCTGCAGCTTTTCCCCCATGGAAAAACCCAGGAATGTGTCACTTATTTCCCCAGATTTCACCAATATTTATTTTAATCTGGCCTTGATTAAGCCAAATGATTTTATTATCCCTCCGATTCCAGTCTTGGAGCAACCACTTTTGTGCTTCCAGTTGCCTGCAACTCATCAAGAAAACTTGGAAAAAGTCACTCCGAATAACGTCTCCGCTTCCCAAACCATCCAACTGGGAAAAGCCTGACCTACTTGGCAGGAGCGTGGAGAGCCTGCACTCTTCTCTTCATATTTTTTTCACTTTTTTATTTCTTTTTAATGATTTAAGAGAATCCAAACGGGAGGCGCTGGAGAGGCGGGAATTCCACAAAGTCATTAAGAGACCACCAGCGGGTTTGGAAGCCACTTAATCTGCATTTTTCCCTGAAATTCGAATTCCCTCCGTCTATTTGCCAAAGAAGGAACTTTACACCGGGTTTTGACAGTTCCCGAACTGAGGTCTGGGGATGAGGAGGGGAATCCTGAGGAAAGGGTGACCAGCGGGAAAATCAGGATGGGTATTTATCAGGAAACACAAAGAAATAGATGGGGGGGAAAAAGGAGAGGTCTAAAAGGAAAGGGGAAGGAAAATACCTGGAATCTGTTCCTTTTTGGTCGTTCTTATAACACTCAGAACAAGCAGGAGGAAAAAGACCAGGATAGGATAGGGTGGAATGGGATTCCTTCTCATCCTGGAGAAGGGAAGGATCCAGGGAAACCTTAGAGCCCTTTCCAGCGCCTAAAGGGGATCCAAGAGAGCTGGAGAGGGAATTGGGATGATGGACGGAGTGACAGGACACAGGGAATGGCTTCCCACTGCCAGAGGGCAGGGTTAGATGGGATATTGGGAAGGAATTTTTCCCCGTGAGGGTGGTGAGGCCTGGAATGGAATTTCCAGAGAAGCTGCGGCTGCCCCTGGATCCGGGGAAGTGTCCAAGGCCAGGTTGGAGCAACCTGGGATTGTGGAAGGTGTCCCTGGCCACAGCAGGTGGGGGAAATTCCATGATCTTGAAGGTCCCTTCCAACCCAAACCATTCCACGGTTCCACGATCCCACCACATCCCCTCTCTTCATCCACATGGAAGGTGGAGGGGGTGGGTAATGACATAACCTCATCCCATTTATCCATAAAAACGAGATGAGGGACAGTCATTAATCCCATAAAACTCTAATGCCGAGCCACGGCTTTGGGCACGCAAATAGGTCATGAAAATGATGCAGCACCTCGTAATTCCCAGTGGGAAGGGAGGGGGTGGCCGGGGCAGCGCTGGGATAAACAGGAATCTGCTCTTTTCCGGGGAGAATTCGGCTTCTTGCACTCAAATCCCTCCTGAGAAGCCGAATTCCTCCAGGAAACTCATCCTGCAGCGCTCAAGAGCAACAAACAGGGAGAGATTTGGATCCTGTGGATGGAGAGCCGGCATAAAAAGCCAGGAAATTGCCAAGTGCTGATCCTGCTTCTCCCAGAGTGTGGAATCTTTTCGGTGTCTCGAGCTTCCGGGGTGAAGGACGGTCCTTCAAGATGAATAACTCGAAATAACGGCACAACAGAATGCAGCAAATTTAGCAGGTTTTTGTCAGACTCCAAGTCAGCTGTCTGCAGCTAATTACAGGGATGTCAGGGAATTTGGGATTTGTCAGCTGGATTGAAGACGGGAGAACGTTACTCGGAAAATGTCTCGATTAAACTCCACAAAAATCCTGCAAAAAATTCCACAAAAAGAATGGGATCTTTTTGGGGTTTTGAGGGTTCTCGCCCATGGTTTTTGTTGTGGCCTTGGACACTTCTGGGGATGGGGAAGCCAGAACTTCTCTGGGAATTCCATTTTAGTGGAATTTCCACTCTCCCAGGGAAGAATTTCTTCCCAGTATCTGATCTATCCCTGCCCTCTGGCAGTGGGAAGACATTTCCTGTCTCCTGTCCCTCCATCCATCATCCCAAGTCCCTCTCCAGCTCTCCTGGAGCCCCTTTAGGCCCTGGAAGGGGCTCCGAGGTTTCCCTGGATCCTTCCCTTCTCCAGGCTGGACATTCTCAGTTCTCCCAGCCTGACTCCAGAGCAGAGGGGCTCCAGCCCTTGGAGCATCTCCGTGGCTTCCTCTGGATCTGCTCCAGCAGCTCCACGTCCTTCTGATGTTGGACTCCAGAGCTGGATGCAGAATTCCAGGAGGACCCTCACCTGAGTGGGACAGACGGGGCAGAAATTTCCCCTCTCCTGCTCACACCGTGGGATCCAAACATTTTACCGGATGACAACAGAGACCACCCACACCTTCACCTACCCAGGACTGGATCAAACTCTGGGAATCTCAAAGCTTGGAACTGGCAGGAGCAACGCGAGACCAGGAATGGCGACAAATCAAAGTCTGGAGTTTAATTTCCATCAACATCCAACGCCTCAAAGTTCAGGGTCACGGTGTCAACCCACTTAAGCGTGGCCTAAAATAGTTAAGCAAGAGCTGAGTCTGCACCTGAATCCTCCTGACCTTCATCCCATCCCATTAATTTCATCCCATCCCATCCCATCCATTAATTTAGATCGCTCCGAGCGTTTCATACTTGATCGCCAGGGAAGATAATTTGCTGTGCAAGCCCTGCTATCAAATCCCAGGCACTGAGCACAGATTTGGGGCAGAGGGATACAAAACTCCCCAGGCACAGCCACTCCCAGCGAGGAATGTGCATTTTCTTCCCAGAGAAGCCCGCCAGAAATCGTGGATTAATAGGAAAAACAACAAAACCAGGAAAAACAGATGAATTTTTTGATGTGAGGGACGCAGAGAATGTGGAGATTCCTCCACCCGGCAAATCTCAACTGGTGGAACGAGTTTTCCCAGCCCAACTCAGACTTGGTGGATCAAGGAAAGGGTCGGACTTGCTTCCAAAACACTTCTGTAATCATTTCAATGAAGGCAATAAAAATTCTATTCATAGATCCAATATATTTTTTGGAGATGAGGATTTTTCCTCAAAAGCCTGGAAATATTTTTTAGCAACCGAGCCCAGGAGTTTTCCTGATAGATCCTTCCGGTGACTAAATGGGATCTAAGAGAGCTGGAGAGGGACTTTGGAAAAGTGATAGGACAAGGAGAAAGGCTTCCTACTGCAAGAAGGCAGGGATAGGTGGGATATTGGGAAGGAATTCTTCCCTGGAAGGGTGGTGAATGCCTAAATCCACACCCCTGAAAGGGATTTTGTTCTGGAACCAGTTCACGTCCTGTTGGAACTCAACCGCTACAAAATAATATTCCATAATATTTACAGAGCGGAACTGGAATCGGGAGAGGTCAGAAAGTGCTTGGCCACCCAAGGGGAGATGATTTTATGCATTTCCATGACGTACTTCAGGCCCTGGTGGCTGCAGAGCATCGTTCCCCGCGGAAGTTCCGAGGGAAAACTGCACCCGCAGATGGCATCGTCCCTGAGGAAAACGAGCTTTTATGAACACCCACAACGGCGTCAGCGAGTGGATCTCGAGTTTTTATTATGCAAAGAATGCATCATTCCCTGATTCCACAGGGGTTGTGCTCTCCACGGCGGAGTTTATCCGTTTCCATAATTTTATTTCCAAGTTTATCATCAGGAATTAAGCACATACTGCGGGATAAGTGGGAAGAAGCAGAAGGATAAAGAGTTGGAAGAAATCAGGGTTTTTAGAGGAACCCAGAGAAGCTGTGGCTGCCCCATCCCTGGAAGTATTCAAGGCCAGGTTGGAGCAACCTGGGAGAGTGGAAGGTGTCCCTGCCCACGGAAGGTGAGTGGGATGAGATGGTCTCGAAGATCCCTTTCCAACCCAAACCATTCCATGACATCAGTGACTTTCCCTATAATTATAATTAGAGATATAGTCACGTTCTCCATACAGTGTTGCGGATACATCCATGGCTTTTTTCCCCCCTGGATTTCTACACCTCAAGGAAGCCTCTGCTTCCTTGGATAATTTAAAGAGGGGAAAAAACAGCACCGGCCACGCTCCTGGCCCACTTCCCACACAGTTTCGTTTCCCAGTATTATTTAAGAGCATCTCCTACAGAACAACTACAAACATCAAATTTAGAGGTGAGACAATTCCTCTCCCAATTAAAAAATCCAGGAAGCAACTCAGACCCTCAGCCAGGCAAGGAAGCAGGAGATTTCCCAAAGACAGGACTTTTCTTGGCCAAACTGGGGGCTCTTGGCTTCAAAGAGAGAAGGAGACGACTGGAAAAGCAGGAAAATCTCCTTAATGGCTCTTCCAGCCACAAGTTGTGGCATCCCCTGGGTCCTGATGCTATCAGGGCTTCAAATATCTACAGGAGGGTTGTGCTATCCTGGTTTAATTCCCCGGCTTTGGTCTGGCTGGGCAATTACAGTAATTTTGCAAACCCTTAATCCTTAAATGAACTCGACTCCGGGTTTAGCTTCCCGCAGAGCCCGGCGGGCGCCTCTCAAAGAGGTGATCCATGGAGGAGCCGGTTGGATCCCATTGTTCTGGGACGGAGCCAAGCACTCAAGGAAAAATAAACAACCTGATGCCATCAAGCCTGCTCAATGCAATCCAAAGGCCGGGAGAATGAATGGAAGCATCGGGGTGAAACCTCACCCGCCGTGCAGGCGGTGATTATCCAAAGCTGCCAGACAGGATTCAGGTCCTGCTTCCAGCTTCCCAAAGAGGCAGAAAGAGATAAACGAGCCCCATCCCATTTTGAAGAGGCTCAGGAGTTCCGAGGACACAAACGCGGCCACTTCCGCTAGGCCGCGGCCTTGTTTGGATGCGATAAATCCCTCGAAAGAAAGAAAAACCCAGCTTTGGCTGGGAACTAATCTGCTTTGATAAGAATCAGTGTGCCAGACAGGATTCAGGGCCTGCATCCCGAAGAAGCAGAGAGGGATAAACGAGCCCCATCCTATTATGAAGAGGCTCAGGAGTTCCGAGGACACAAACGCGGCCACTTCCGCTAGGCCGCGGCCTTGTTTGGATGCGATAAATCCCTCGAAAGAAAGAAAAACCCAGCTTTGGCTGGGAACTAATCTGCTTTGATAAGAATCAGTGTGCCAGACAGGATTCAGGGCCTGCATCCCAAAGAAGCAGAGAGGGATAAACGAGCCCCATCCTATTTTGAAGAGGCTCAGGAGTTCCGAGGACATAAACGCAGCCACTTTCGCTAGGCCGCGGCCTTGTTTGGATGCGATAAATCCCTCGAAAGAAAGAAAAACCCAGCTTTGGCTGGGAACTAATCTGCTTTGATAAGAATCAGCGTGGGAACTGGAAGCTCCAGTAACAACCAGTCAAAGTCTATTTATACAAGACATCCCTGCCAGGGATCCATACGAGAACTGACACCGGCAAGTCTGTAGGGGGAAAAATCTCCATTAATGCACTCGTTTCAGCAAACGAGGATCTGGGAAAAAGCAGTTTCAGCAGCTTCATGAAGCTCTGTCTAGAAACTGTCGTCTCACTGTACGTTTTTATCATGGAATTCTGGATTTTGAATCATAACAATCGTGATGATGAGGCCAACATCCGATTATTTGGAAATGGGATGAGTTTTGCAGCCAAATCCAGGTCTCGCTCTGGGCGTCCATCCAAGGCTTTACCATGAGCTTGGGTGAACTCCAGATGTTTTTGCATTTCCACACCTATACAGCCATGGAATCCACCCTTCCATCTCCCTTTAGTATGGAATTCTGACTGATAAGGCCTTTCCAATTAAAAGAATATGAATTAGAACCATGGAACGGTTTGAGTTGGAAGAGGCCTTAAGGACCATCTAATTCCAACCCCTATCCATGGGCAGGGACATCTTCCACTAGAAGGAGAAATCAGCAGGAGCTGAAAGTCCTGGAGGAGACAGAAAATCAGGAGGATGGAGTGTGAGCATCTTTAACTCCATTGATTCAGCATAGGTTTGGAGGCTGACCGTTAAAAAGGGCAAGACCTCCATTCCTAGGAAATGTGGTTTTCCTGCTGTCCTACACACTATTCCAGAGCTTTTCAAAATGGGAAAAGCCACCCCATCCAGTAACTCCATCCAGCTGGACCAGCCATGGGAATCTCTCCAAGAGTCTCAACTTTGGCTCTGGAGAACAGCGTTGATCCCCACACTAATCCCTTTTTCCCATAATTTCTTCCTTCAGGTAGATTTAGAGGGAAGAACCCCACACAACACATACAATAATAACTACAACTACAACTAATTCATAATTTTATTTCGTTTATCCCCACTTTTTTCGACCCTTTTTTATCCAAATCCCAAGTTCTTCAGAGCAACCCCTCTATGACATCTGAGGTGCGAGTGCCGAGCTCCGCACCCGGAATTCCGCATCCAGTTAACACCAACTTCCTTCCACTGCAGCTCTTTGAATGTTATGAATAATAATCTGGATAATTTCCGAGGCAGACAATGATATTCCAGCTTTACCCCCCGCAGCTCTGGGATGCATTTCATTAGGAACTCACAACATCACCTGCCTTTGAGCCGATTATTTTATCGTCGGCATCGGAGTCGCATTCCTGCTTGGAGCTGAGCACACGTCAGAAAAATACTCAGATGGGTTTTTCAGGGATAATTTTTTGCCCTTTTAGAAGCAAATCACCTCAAATTAAGATACTGAACAAGATGAGGCTGAGTCACTGACTGGAGCTGGGCTGGGAGAGCTGGGGGTGTCCAGCCTGGAGAAGGGAAGGATCCAGGGAGACCTCAGAGCCCTTTCCAGTGCTTAAAGGGGATCCAAGAGAGCTGGAAAGGGACTTGGGACAAGGGATGGAGGGACAGGACACAGGGAATGGCTTCAAAGTGACAGAAGACAGGGTCAGACGGGATATTGGGAAGGAATTCTTCCCTGGGAGAATGGTGAGGGGCAGGAATAGGATTCCCAGAGAAGCTGTGGCTTCCCCATCCCTGGAAGTGTCCAAGGCCAGATTGAACAGGGCTTGGAGCAATCTGGGATAGTGGAAGATGTCCCTTCCCATGGCAGGGGTTTGGAATGGGATCACCTTGAAGGTCCCTTCCCATCAAACCATTCCACGATTCCATGTTAATTCCAAAGGTGATGTGACACAACCCCAGCCATTGTTTCCGAATGACTTTGGATTCTTTTCTCCCAGAAAACAGCCCCAAACAAATCACTTTTGAAGACACACGAAAACACCCAGGGTCGGCTCTCAAAAAACACCCGATCTCCATCTGAATTTTAGGCATTTTTGACACGATCTCTCCGCTGTCAGAAATCAATTCCAGCTCCTAATGATTCATCCCGCTCTCCCGTAGTGACTGCTTTGATGTTTTGTTATTCCCTAAAAATCCTGCGCACTTTTCCTTCTGCGACGCCGCAACTTTTTGATCAACAAACTCATCAGAGGCGCCGTCACGTGTTTCAGAAGTGCCCTCAGGTCTAAAATAAGAATTTTATCTTCAAAACCAAGGATATATTGAAATTCCGAGATAATTTCAGGAGGCTCCAGTATCAGGCAGGTGATTAAAAAAAAAAAAGTCCTTCAGATTCCTGCTCTGCACCGAGGTTTTGAAACTTCAAATCCTGTTTGGGGTGTATTTTGTGAGCCTGGAATTCCACAAAAAATCACATATTTGGCTCTAAATCATATCCGTTATTCTTCAAGCCCCTCACATCACTATCCCAAGGTTCCCCCCAACGCTATATTATCCATATCCACAATTCTCCGGAGCGAGGCTCTGACGGATAAATTGCTGTTTATTTCCCTGTTAAGTTATGAATTCATAAACAATTCCTCTGCTCTACCCCGGCGCCGTGACTGGCGAGGGAGCTCCGTGGAATGAACAGGAAATGGGGTTGGGATTTAAGAGGAAAACTCAAATAATCAAATGTGAGTTTATCGTGAACCTCAAATTACCCCAGACATTCCTAAAATGCTGGAAATTTCGGAGCTGTGGCTCTGGAGGGAAAATCAGCCCTTGGCAGGGCCACATGCTTCACCCTCTGCACGCAATAAATGCTTCCTCTTCCTCACCTGCTTCTGGGATGTGTGGAAATTTAGGACAATCCATTCCCTGGTACTGAGCAGGGATTCAAATCTCTCAGAAAAGAAAATTAAAAAGGTTTCAAAACGGGGAAAAAGAAGTTGATGTGAGACTGTCAAAGCACTATGAGACTCAAATTTAGATTTATTTTTTTATCAGTTAGATAGTTTGGATTTTTTTTTTTTTTGGCAGTTTTTAATTTAAATATGGAATAATTAGGTAGGGATAAAATAATTAAGCAATGGTGAAAATTCTCTTCCCGAAGTTATAATGAAAAATGTGGAAGAAACCAATGAGCAGAGCCTTGAACTCTGTTCTGGCTGTTCAATATCTGAAAGCAGCATAAATTTTCTTATTTTAAAGCCAACTTCATTTTTAAGGGCGGCCTTTAATTACAATTATTTCCTTTAACCTTGACAGCTTCCCATTTTATTGGATATTATTGGATATTAGCCGGGAGAGCTCTTCATCTCACCCTAGGAAGTTACAAAGGAGTTCTTGGAGAGTGCAATAAAACTCCATTTCCAATTGAAATCCAATTTTAGAAGGGGAATTGTGCGCCCACACTTCCGCTCCTGCAGATAATTGGGAGCTGCTTCTCCTATAAAGGACATTCCTGTGAGGAATGCTGGAGGAAAACCAGAATCCCAGAACGGTTCGGATCCACGGGATCATCCACTCCCACCTCCTGCCATTTTTCCACACTTTCCACTATTCCAGGTTGCTCCAAGCTCTGTCCAACCTGGCCTTGGACACTTCCAGGGATGGGCAGCCACAGCTTCTCTGGGAATTTCATTCCAACCCCTCACCACCCTCACAGGGAAAAATTTCTTCCCAATATCCCATCTAAACTAAACATTTTTCCATGAGCCTCTCTCCAGCTCATACAGATCCTCAGGGTCACCTCTGGCTCGATTTATTCTGGAAACCATTAACTCAAGGATCCACGTGGGCCTCTCCAATCGTTCTCCACAGAAACGGAAACAAGAAATAAAATCAAGGAATTGCAAGGCAGCAATTTGAGCACCAGCTCGGGCAGCGCTGAAGAGATCCGACACATCCAAATCATGGAATTCATTTGTTCGCTGGTGAAGATGGGAGACACCCTCCCCGGCCGGAACAATTCCGTACTTTTCTGGCTGTGGCAGCAGCAGAGCTATTTCATAGGATTATGGAATGGTTTGGGTTGGAAAGGACCTTCAAACCATCCAATTCCATGGGCAGGGACACCTTCCACTAGACCAGGTCGCTCCAAGCCCTGTCCAACCTGGCTTTGAACACTTCCAGGGATGGGATAGCCAGGAATTTTCTGGGAAACTTGTGCCAGGGTCCTCTCCTCTGTTCCACACTCATCTCCTGCTCACTCCTGTGATGCTCCCAATTCCCAGCCTGGGACATTTTGAGTCCTTCTGTATTTACTGCATCGTCACCCTCTTGAATCCACAAATATCCCACTCCTTAATCACCCAACTTTTCCATAATTGGAGCAGCTCCAGCCTTCCCACAGTTGTTACCATCCTCTAAACACACGAATCCCTAAGAATTCCCTAAGAAAAGTGCAATTAATCCTCGTCCGGGTTGTTTACGGTGCTAACATCCAATACAAACACATTTATCTGGAATCTGATTTATCTCCATTTCAGCTCAAAACCACAATTCAACCTCAGTCCTCTCTACAAAGATCAGTTCCAGAGGATTCCTCTCAGTGGATCTACACACGAAGCGCTGGGAACTTCCCAAAAAACACAACAGGAGAGCTCCTGCCTGGGTAGGAGGAGTTGGAAAAGCTCACACGGCCCAAAAATTGAGTCCTGCATCCTAAAAGAGCTTTTTCATGGAATGACGAAACACTTGAGGCTTGCAGGCACCTCTGGAGATCACCTAATCCAACCTTCCTGCTCGTGGAAGGCCCAGCCAGAGCAGATGGATCAGGACTGTGTCCGGTTGGATTCTGGTCATCTCCAAGGATGGAGATTCCATGACCTCTCCGAATTAGTCCTGAGCCTTCCCCCACATTCTCCACAGATAAAATAACACAGAAAAAGATCGACACCTTGAGCTTCAAAGCACCTGGAACAGCTTCTAGAGGGACCTTCAAGAAAAGAATTTGGGAGGAATGTTGGAAGGAATCATGGAATGGTTTGGTTTGGAAGAGACCTTAGAGATCAACCAGATCCAACCCTCAGGAATTGTGGTGTCACACGGGAATTGTTGTGTCGCATGGGACGCCTGTAACAGTTGTAGAACAACAAAACCTGGAGCAGATTTAGGAAATTCATGGAATTAGGAAAATCCGAGATCAGATTCGGGACAAAACAAACACTTGGGCCAAATGTCACCTTTGAAGGGCCTCAGAAATCCAAATCAAAGAAAATTTTCCCCTAAATCTCCCAAAGATAAAGGGAATCAGGACTAAGATTTCCCTTTTTTGGGGGGAATCCAACAGATTGAGGATATTTATTCTCTGTTCCACAGAATTTCCAACAGTTCGCAGACACCTTTTATCCCGTCCTGGGATTTTCACTCCCATGACGAGCCTCCCACCCGGCAGCTCCATCAATGACCACTATCCTCCCTCCTTGCCCTGGATTCCGATCGGAACTCGGGCCCAGGAAATGAAAGGACTATTGTGAAACTCCCCAAAAACATCTGGCTGAGCACCCACTCCCTCAATGCCCGCCTTGTTCCATCCGCCACATCCCGGGATGAGCCATTCCAAAGGGGTGAGGCAATCTCGGAGAGGTTCACAACTTTCTGCTTCTTCGCCTTTAAACTTTCATTTCTCCGACCAAGACTCGAGATAAGTTTTGAGTCACTCCCACAAGCGAGAGCGGAGCCGCAAATTTTAACTTTTCCACATTCCCTCAGCCCAAATTCCTTGGTTTTTTCCCCAACTTTTTGCCTGGAACAACTGAAATGTTGAGAGGACGAGGAATCAAATATTCAGAAGGGCCTTTTGTCTCCTCCCTCCTGTCGCTGATCACCGTCAATCATCACCACGCTGATGATTTAAAGAGGCTGGTTTGTCCGTCAGCTGGGAAGTACCGGTTGGATAAAGGGAGAGCGGGATCATGGGAACATCAGGGATAAAGTTACGGCTGTTGCTTGGCACCACCTCTTCATTTTGAGAGAAACTAATTCAGACCTTTGTTTAAACACAGAGATGCCCAGGGAGGGGGGAATTAAAGCAGCACGATGCTCTCTGAGTTCACCCAACCCCACCAGAATCAGGCTGGTGCCTCCAAATTCCTTGTGTTTTCCTTCTTGGAGCTTCCCAGCTGAGCCTGAACACCCTGAGGTGCCATCATTGTGACACTGGTTAAAATGAAGGGATTCAAAGGAATATTGTGCGGCCTTGGAACCGAATCCATGCCCAAAGCTCGTATTTGGGACAAAACAAGGATTTGGGACAAATATCAGCTTTTAATGGGCTCAGAAATCCAACCAATAGAATGTTTACCCAAAAGTCTCACCAAAATAATGGAACAAGACCCAGAACCTGCTCTCCCAGCAAAACCTCCGCATCCTTTGATCTTTCACCAGCTTTTCCATCATTTTAGGTCAAAAACAAAGGTTGGAAGGTGACGCCACCCAAACATCAACCCCTGACCCAAGAGGAGATGCTCCATGACATCTGAGATGTAGGAATGTGGTTTAGTGTGGGTTTGGCAGTGCTGGGTTCATGGTTTGGCTCTATGTCCTTAAAGGGCTTTTCAAACTTAGATGATTCCATGAATTTCCAGGCTGAATGCTGCAGCCAGACCAGTACCAGGTTAAGTCACTGGCAACAGGGCTGATGGATATGGCAGGGAACCATGGAATCATGGAATATCCTGAGCCGGAAGGGACCCACGAGGTCTGTCCCTGCAGGTAAATTTCACCCAGAATCTGGGATACGTGGATCATCAAGTTAGGGAATCTGTTCCATCCCATCCTTTTCTGTTACTACCATCAAGTGCCACAGAAATAATACCCAGTAAATAGCCAAAAGTGGGGTTTAGTCCTTAAAACCAAGGAACTAAACCCAGTCTGTACTACAGAAAGGTTTAACAAAGCCAGGGATGAGACTTGATCCATGTGAGAGGTCTCCCAGTTTTTCTGGAGGATTCCTTCCTCCTTGCAACTTTGCAAGTTGAAGGAATGACCTCAGGACAAGGAAAACCTGGATAATCTCTTCCCTAGGGCAGATTTTGGCTTTAAAGAATGATTTTCCAAGGTTGAATTCTGATGGAAAAGGGCTGAGAGAGGGGTTTGTCTCTGGGGAAGTGGGTGATGTTTCCCAGTGCTGAGATCCAGGTTTTACCCAGGGTCATTCCACAAAATTCCTGATATTGTTACCAGGAGCCACCAGGGATGACAAGAAGGTTTCCACAAATAAGGAGAGTTTTGCTTATACAACTGGAGACACTGAAATCATGGAATCACAATAAAATCATGGAATGGTTTGGGTTGGAAAGGACCTTCAAGATCATGGAATTCCACCCCCCTGCCATGGGCGGGGACACCTTCCCCTATCCCAGGCTGCTCCAAGCCCTGTCCAATCCAGCCTTGAACACTTCCAGGGATGGGGCATCCACAGCTTCCCTGAGAATTCTATTCCAGGGCCTCACAGGGTGGAATTCCTTCCCAACTTCCCACCTCTGGAGGTTTGAAACCATTCCCCGTCCTGCCCCTACATCCTCAGAATAGTTGGGGTTGGAAAAGACCTTGAAGATGCCCCAGCTCCAAACACCAACCCTCAAAAGCCACCCACACCTCCTCACGTTTGTGACCACAAAGCAAATTCCCAAGGGTTCTTCCCGAGGCAGCAGGTCACAGGAGCCGTGACAGCTTGCGGATGACAAATCCCGTTTTCCTCAGGGAAAAATGTTCCCGTTGGCTCCTCGGGAAACTGCGATGCCGATGACAAGAGGGCACCGTATTTTTAGAAAGCCCACGAGGACTTTTATCACTTGTTCTAAATTTTATCTTCAACTCCAGTTCACCCAGCTGGGAGATGCTACTCCACGGAAGCACGGATTGGGTAGGATGTGGCAGAATTCCTGCCGGGCGCCACGGATTTGCAGGATTACTCACAAAGAAACACAACGTGATTCATGTTTGTCCTTCTAGAGAAGGAATTTTTTTGTCTCTTTCCCGTTCCTGCACGTCTAGGACAACGTGTCCATGGAGATCTCATGGATTAATGCTTCCCGCTCATCAGAACTTCCATCCAAAATGCTGGGCTGGAATTCTGGGGGAGAATCCAGCCTAAAAAAAACCCTGGGTGCTACTGGGGAATACGTCAATCACGTTGGAAGAGCAGCCTGGAGTGATGGAGCATGTCCAGAGATGGGAATGGAGCTGGGAAGGGGGTGGAGAACCAGGAAAGGCTGAGGGAGCTGGACGGGCTCATCCTGGAGAAAAAGGGGATCAAAGAGATCCCAAGGTGAATCCAGATGGGGGTCAGGACCTGCTCCCAGGAAACAAGGGACAGGATGAGAAGAAATGGCCTCAAGCTGTGCCAGGGAATGTTTAGGCTGGATTTTAGGGAATATTCCTCCTGGAAAGGGCTGTCCAGCTTGGAATTCATGGAAAATAGGGTGTTTGTGGCCTCTGGAAGGAGGGCAGGAACTCAGGACAAGGATGGCGGGAGGTTGGACAGGGAGAAAATAGGAAAATGGGCAAATCCAAACTGGAATTAAACTGGTTCTTGCAGCTCAAAGACAATGGAAAATATTCCGACGGATCCATGAAAAATGGGGCTGGAGAATCTCCATCCTTTGTGGGATGGACAGGGAACGGGGACAAAGGATGAGGGAAAGGCTGAGGCACTTCCTGACTTCTTTCCCTTGTCTGGGAAGGGACTTCCAAGGAGCATCTGAGGGAGCTAGGGGGGCTCATCCCAGAGGGAAGAGGAATCAGAGCTCTGCTGGAATTGCCAGCCCCACAAGAGGTTGAGCTCTTCCTGAATTCCCAACCCCACAAGAGGTTGAGCTCTCCTGGAATTCCAAACCCCACAAGAGATTGAGCTCTTACAGAATTCCAAACCCCACAAGAGGCGGAGCTCTTCCTGAATTCCCAATCCCACAAGAGGTTGAGCTCTCCTGGAATTCCGAACCCCACAAGAGGTTGAGATCCTCCAGAATTCCAAACCCCACAAGAGGTTGAGCTCGTACGGAATTCCAAACCTCACAAGAGGCGGAGCTCTTCCTGAATTCCCAATCCCACAAGAGGTTGAGCTCTCCTGGAATTCCGAACCCCACAAGAGGTTGAGATCCTCCAGAATTCCAAACCTCACAAGAGGTTGAGCTCTTACGGAATTCCCAACCCCACAAGAGCAGCCCCAATCCCAGGAAGGGGGGTGTTGGCAGTTTTCCAGTGCTTTGGGTCTTCCCAGGAAAACACCCACCTCTGTCCCAGTCCTCACAACATTTATTTGTTCCCCGGCCATATTTCAGCTCCTGTGACATCATCCCATGGCTCACACATCACAGGGAGAGAAAGGAGGAGTAATAAAAGGAATATTCATCCCTAAAGGTTGACGGGGCAGGAAAACCCACTCGCTTGGTGGATTCCAGGAAAGCGTGGGAAGAGCAGTGAAAATGTTAAAGTTGACATTCATGGATTTCCCGCCGGGGGCCTGTTCCCTCAACAATAATATCTTGTCACGCCGCTTTTTAAAATTCCCTGACCACTTCCCGGAGTTATTCCGTGCAAAGGTGGGAATTTTAGTTTGGTAGAACACGGTTTGTTTCACCTGTGCCAAAAAGGAAAAGCGACTCGAAAGAGTCGAAATGAAATATTTAGGATGTGTTAAATGAAAAGGCCACGGATGGTGACTCCACCACGCTCCATGACCCATTTTCCCGGTCATCCCTCGGGAGGGACGGATTTGTAAATAAATTCTTAGTCAGAAAGAGCCACGAAACTGCGTTACGAAAGCCGTATTACAAAACATTCCCAAAAATCCAGGGAGTGCAGCACAGCCCAGTCCACAGGCAGGATACCACGACTTCGCTCATTCCGAGGGATTATTGTTAAACCCTGCGTAATTAGGGCTTTACTCTGCTAATTCTATTTAATAAAATTAAAGTTTCAGTTTGGTCCCGGACTCATCAAAAGGAGGTTGGAGGAAGTTGTTTCCATCCCTGGAAAATGCAGATGCAGCTTCCAGACTGAAGGCTCGGGAATGCCAGGACAAGGGGGCTTCAACCTGATAGAGAGTGGGTTTAGATGGGGTATTGGGAAGGAATTCCACCTCGTGAGGATGGTGAGGGGCTGGAATGGAATTCCCAGAGAAGCTGTGGCTGCCCCATCCCTGGAAGTGTCCAAGGCCAGGTTGGATGGGATTTGGAGCAACCTGGGATAGTGCAAGGTGTCCCTGCCCATGGCAGAGGGGTGGAACTGGATGATCCTTAGGATCCTCCCAACCCAAACCACTCCATGATTCCATGATTCCATGATTCCATGATTCCACGACTTGCTTAAAGACTGCCACACAGGTTGCTCATCAGCTGCTCCGGAGCTAACGAAGCATCACGACTCATCAAGGCCTGAATGGGCAGAATCCACCAGGCATGGAGAGAAATTCCCAATCCATCAGGAGCCAGCCAGGAGCCCTCAATCCACCAGACTTGTAGGACACAGCAAAGAAACGCGAGGGATGATTAAAGCTGCTGCAGAGTAATTTGAATTATCTCTGAGTAATCCATTAAAGCAGCCCATTAGGACAGCTCCTTCCTTTTGGGGCCACCTGGAATCCTGGAGGTTCAGGAAAAGCTCAAGCAACCCAGACCAGGATTCTTGTCCTGGGTTTCCAACCAAATCCCTGTTTGTTTGCTCACCTTAAATATCATCGAAAAACCTGTGCTGACCTTTCCAGCTGAAAGGACAACTCTGTGCTCTTAATAGTTGGAATTTATGACCTTGGAAGTCTTTTCCAACCTAAATAATTCCATGCTCAGCAAGAAGAGCAGCAGTATTTTGGTTAAGAGGAAGTCTGGCATCATTATCCCTCAATTGGAGACGTCACTTAGATTCTCCTCCCTCCGATAATGAAAATTCCTATAAAGTAAAATTAAATTAGAATTAAAATAAATTGAATTCCTTCAAAAAGGTGTCAAGTTCAACAGGAGCCCTCAGAGAAATGCTGCTGTTACAATTTAAAATGGAATCATGGAATCATGGAATGGTTTGGGTTGGAAAATATCTTCAAGATCATCTTGTTCCAACCTCATTCCACCAACGCAGGTTGCTCCAAACTTTGTCCAACACGGCCTTGGACACTTCCAGGGATGGGGCAGCCACAGCTTCTCTGGGAATTTCATCCCAAAGCCTCACCAGCCTCACAGGGAGGAATTACTTCCTGATATCCCAAATTCTCTCTGTCAGTTTAAAGCCAT
>VXBT01007160.1:15855-38801 GCA_013400235.1 Oriolus oriolus | reverse complement strand
AGAGCCGCAGCCCTGGCAGGTGTCGCACCTTGGCCACCTCCAGCTGGTGCCACCGCCATGAAGGTCACACGGCCAGCACTCACCCTGATGCCACGGTGAGGGAGGGTCTCGGGCAGCTGACAGGGGGTGCTGCCCACGTGGGCTGGGGATGGGGACAATCCCAACACGACAGCGGCAGTGCGAAGCCACCATCCCCTTGCCTGGTCACCTGCGAGTGACCCCGTGAGTGACCCTGCGCGTGACCCTGCTGTGCTGGGCACTGGCCCACCTGGCCAGTGCAGTGGGAGCCCTGCGAGCAGGTTAATAAGTCACCAAGGCCCCACCTGCCCTGTCCCGGCACCCGCCTCGGTGCCTGGGCTCCACCGGGCGACTGCGGCTCCACCGGGCGCGGGGCACCGCTGCCCACCGGCCCCGGGAAAGCCCCGCGGTGTGGCCGCGGCCGAGCACCCGCTTCCCGAGATTTGCATGCTGTGATTAACGCAAGTGAAGCAATCGCGCTGTTGCCTCATCAGTGAGAATCCCCGAGGCCCGTGGGCTATAAATGCCCCGATCGATGAGCACAGCAGGGCAGGAGCGAGCGGAGCCGGGCCGGGCTGGGCAGGGCCGCACTGCACAGAGGAGGGGACACCGAGCCGGGCACCCACCATGTGCTTCCTCACCCGTGAGTACCCAGCACCCACTGCAGCACCCCCATCTCCCACTGCTCCCACTGCACCCAAACCACCCCTAAACCCCGCTTTGCCCATAGGACCCGCTGCCCCCACAGCAACCACAGTACCCACCGCCCCCACTGCAGCCAGACCACCCACTCTAACAGCAGCACCCACTGTCCCCACTGCACCCACCACACCCAGAGCACCCATAAACCCACCCTACCTGTAGCACCTGCTGCACCCACACACCCAGAGCCCCCTGCTGCTGCCCCCAGCACCGGTGGGACACAGAGAACACTGGTCCCTCTCCCCTTTTCAGGGTCTCTACCCCTTCCCCAGCCCACGCTGCTGCCACCATCCTCAGTGTGGTTCTGGTTGCTGCGCACATCTTGGGCGAGGGGTCGGGGCTCCCTGGGGTGTCCGGTGGGTGCTGAGCCGCTGTCCCCACAGGTGGGCTGGTGCTGCTGCTGGGTGTGCTGCTGTGGGCGCCGTGGCAGGCGCTGCACGGGGCACCGCTGACCGAGCTCTCGGGGGACCAGGACTTCCAGCTCTTCCTGCAGAGGAACCTCGAGTTCACCCGCAAGATCCGTGGGGATGTGGCCGCGCTGCAGCGCGTGGTGGTGAGTTCCACACGCTGCGGAGGGGGGATGGCAGCCACTGCGAGGTCACAGATAAGGTGACCTTCCCCTCCCTGCCCTTATCGGCACTGCAGAGCCAGGAGCCAGCGGTGTCCCCTGCACTGCCCAAGGCTCAGCCCTGGGGTGTTGGAGGCACCCACCGGGAACACGTGGTGACGTTCCTGGGCACGCACTTGCCGAGGCAGCCACACCTCCATCCCCATTGCACCAGGTCCATGCCATCCCCTCCCTCCTCCTGGATGGGCTACAGAGGGTCCCACAGCTCAGGGATGGGATGCTGTGGGGTGCTTGGGGTGTTGGGGTCCTCTCGCTGTCCTGACTCCATCCATTTTGTCCACAGTGTGACACCTTCCAGCTGTGCAAGGAGGAGGAGCTGGTGCTGGTGCGGCAGCACCTGGACATTGTGCAGGTGCCACTGGAGCAGTGTCACAAGCGAACGTTCCAGGCGGTGAGTATGGGCAGCCCTCCCCTGCCACGAGCTGGTCAGCTCTGTCCCGGCTCTGGACACCCCAGAGCCCCCCATGTCTTGGTGGCCAGGTCCCGCCCAGCCCCACTGACCACGCCGTGCCCACCACAGGAGACCTGCTTCAGCCAGATCCGTGCCGGGCTCCGCATCTACCACAGCTCTCTGGCCACCATCCGGGACCTGCTGCCCGAGCACGCTGGGCTGGTGGAGACCCTGCAGCTGGACATGGCCAACCTGTCCTCCAACATCCAGCAGCAGGTGAGGGGGCAAAGGGGGACTTTGTGGGGACAGGTGGGTAAAGCAGGTGCTGCATCCCAAAGGAGGGGTGGGCATGGTGGGGGCTGCATCCCTGGGAAGGGCACCCAGGGGCAGGAGGGCGTCTCCAGGCCTGGAGCTGATTCTGCTCTGCCTGGATGCAGATGGAGGACCTGGGCCTGGCCACGGTGACGTACCCCACGGAGAACCAGGACCCCCTCCCCACCTTCTCCTCCCGCTTCCACCACCAAGTCGGCGGCTTCTTCATCCTGGCCAAATTCCAGCGGTTCCTGGAGACGGCGTACCGGGCGCTGCGGCACCTCGCCAGCCTCTGACCCCTGTTTGTGGATGTCCCTCCTGAGGGACATCCCGGGAGCACCTCATTTTCTGCTTATTTAATATTTATGGCTATTTAATATTTATCTGTCTGGGGATGCTCCCCCGCCTGCAGCCCCGGGCAGGCGCCAGGGGATCCCGCGGTGGATCCGTGCACAGGTACCTGTGCAGCATCACCCTTGTTTAATATTTAAACACAAGCGTATCTCTGCTACGAGGTTCTGGAGCTGGGCTGCTGCTGGCACCGCCTGTGCCTCAGTTTCCCCACGGCTCGCACTGCTGGGGCTGCTGCAGCATCCCGAGGGAAATCACCTTCATCCCAGGATGAGGATGCTCCAGAGCAGCATCTCCCTGTCCGGGCTGCAGCCTGCAGGGACACATCTGATGGGTGTTATTACTAGTAATTAATATTTATTAGCCATCAGGGAGGGAGGGGAGGGAAGAACCATAGGGATGCAGCAGCCTCACCAGGATGAGGCTTTTCTGGAGAGCCCCAGCACTTTGGGGAGCTGCAGCTCTGCTCTGTCCCCCTTTCCCTGCTAAACTCGGAGTACTTATTGCAGTTTAACTTATTTGTGTCCATCCCTGGCCAGAAGGTGCCACTTGGACACAGTCCCATCCTCCTGAGCCTGACGCAGCCCCGGTCCCGTGGCTGTGTAGGAGCTCCGGGCGTGGGGGGTTTTGTACTGTATTTATTGCTGCAGCTGGGTGAGCCCCAAGAAACACCCGCTCGCTTTTTTCTATGCGATAAAAATGGAAATAAAACTCTATTTTTGCACTCTCTCTCTGTTCCGCTGTCTCCTGCCTGTGTGGGAGGGATGCAGAGTGGCCAGGGTGTGGGGACACGGTGACAGAGGCACGGGGAACGAGGGAATGGGACTTTGGGGCCAGGATGTGGGTGCTGGTGTCAGCTCAGAAAGATGAAAGGCAGCTCCCCCCAGTGCCCCCACCCCACGGCCTGAGCCCGCTGAGGGCCAGGAGGCACCGTGGGACGGCCGCTTCCTCCCACGCCCGGCAGCGCTGCTTGGGCAAGAGCCGATTCCTAGAAAGCTCCGGAAGCCGCCCGCGCTGGCAGCGCCCGCTGAGGGCACCGGCACCACGCCCAGAGCTGGTCTGTGGGCTCATCCCGGGGCTGGTGGCACTGGGGGTCCCCAGCCACCCTTCTGCTGCTGCTGTCGCACAGGGAAGCTGCCCCAGAGCTGCCCAGGGATGTGCCCAGGGTCCTCTCAGAGCTGCCGTGGTGGGAGGAGGAGTTGAGCAGTGAGGAAGGCAGAGTGGATGGACAAAGGGGGCAGCCCCCGCTGTGGCTGAGCGATGTCAGGAGAGCCCTGGGCATCTCCCTGCCCCAGAAAGCCCCTAAGGGCACCCCCAGCCTCTCCCCAATGGGTGTTTGCCCACCCTGGGCTGTCCCAGCTCTACCAGCCCCATTTCCTGCCACTGGGCCCACGCTCACATCCCATGACCACCAGCATCCCTCACCACGCTCATCCCAGCCCCACAGGGACAGAGCCCAGTGCTGGGGAGTGCCAGGGCTCCCAGTTCCTGCCTCCCCCCAACTTCCAGCCCTGGGCAGGGGCTGGCACAGGCTGGAGCCCCACGGTCAGGAGCCACCACGGGGAAGCCCTCGCCCAGGGGCGTTTGGCTGCACACACCCCACGGGCAGCAGCTCCCTCCCTCCCCCGCCTCACGGGTGCTTACAGAAAACCCCCTTCTCCCGCTCCAGCCCCTTCCTGTAAGGGGAAGCGCCGGTGCCAACGCCAGGCATGGGGCTGCCTCGGCAAATATTGACAGAGCCGGGAAGGCCACGAGCGCCAGGTCCTGCTCTTTGCTCCGGGCTAACGGTAAAGAGCCGCCCCTGGGCGAGCAGAGGTGCCCGGGCAGGTCGGTGCCAGCTCAGGGTGGGACTCACGCCGGTGTCAGGCCCGGTGTGGCCATCCCGGCCCATCCCGGTGCGTGTCCCGGCTCCGTTATCTGCCCCACCCAGCCCCGCAGCTGCACCCGGACTGGGAGCAGGGGCTGGACCCCTGGGGCCAGCGGGAAGGGGGAGGATGCTCTGTGAGCGAAGGCCAAGGACCAGCAACACCCGCAGCTACCCCAAGTGCATTGGGGTCTCTCCCTCCAGCAAGGCCTGGGAGCTGCCAGGAGCTGAGCTCATCCCGGGATCAGATGGGGTCAGCCCGGCCCTGAGTCACCGTCCCGCTGCCTCTTCCCCGGCCAGCACTGACCCAATCCCTGCGGCGCTGCTCCAGGATCCCCCCGTGCCCCATCTCCCTTCAGAGCCTCCCAAAACGGGGCTGGGAGCCCCATCGGTGCCGAGGGGGGCAGAGGCACAGCCCAGCCCCGGGAATGGGCTCAGTCACGGTGCCCTGAGGGAAGGGCTGGTGCCCGCTGGCCCCGCGTTCCCCTTTCTTGTGAGTCAACACCAATGGAAGGGGCAGAGGTGCAGCCGCCCTGGCCCTGCCACCCCCTCGTGAGAGCTCCAGGAGGATTCACTGCTGGAGCAGCTGACAGGGTGTGGGGACAGTCCCAGGGGAGCCTGTCCCAGCACGAGGCCGGTGTGGGGCTGGCGAGGCCACAGTTACTCACCCACTGCCAGTGCCGTGCTCACCACGGGCTGAACTCATGGGGAGGAATTCCAACAAGAACTCACACTCATGGGGAGGAATTCCAACAAGAACTCACACTCATGGGGAGGAATTCCAACAAGAACTCATGCTCACGTGGCGGAATTCCCAACAAGACCCCGCTTGTGGCTGACAGCACAGCAGGGAAGCATCCCTGCCCCACCCAGCGCAGTGCCCGCTCCTGGCCGGAGCACCAGGGGCAGCTCACCACCTGCTCTGAGGTCCCGGACAGGGTGAGGGGGATTTCCCCCCCCTGCCCAGCACAGGGCTTGGCCACTGGCTCTCCATCACCCCCAGAATCGAGGGGTTTTGGGGAGTCCCAGGACCCCAAACATAGATGAGACAAGAGCTGGTTCTACAAAAGGATTGATTTATAGAATAAAAAAAATTAGGGGGTGTCTCAGTCTCAAAGGTGCCATGAGGCAGAGCGAGGAGATGGCTCCGTGTGCCGAGGGAGCAGCCCTCCAGCAGCTGCACTGACAGAGGCCATCCCCAGCCATCCAGGTCATCAGAGAGATCCTCGGGATGCTCAGGGATTCCCCCTGGCCGGAGCAGCCCCGCTCACAGCGCAGCGATGGCCTTGGCGGCAACGCGGCGGCCCAGGGGCAGGCTGAGGTCAGTGATGGCCAGGACGATTTTGGGACTGGACATGGTGGACACCTTCACCAGCTCTGAAACCTGCCCGAGGACAGAGGAGAAGCACAGGTGGGTGTCACCAGGACCTGGGGATGTGCCCATCCCGTGGGACCCTGGCGCACCCCCCAAGCAGGGACAGGGGTGTCACGGCCGCGGGACCCACCATGGTGAAGGGCATGAACTGGAGGATGCTCCCACGGCTGCCCTGCTCCAGGCACTCCACACACTCCTCCATGAACCACTGGACAAACTGGGTGTGGGTGCCGGCCGTCTTGGCCCCCAGGATGGAAGAGATGAGCAGGAAGAGGTTTGCTGTGGGGACAGAGAGAGATCAACACTCAGGTCACTTCTGGGAGGCCGGGGGGAGCCTGAACTTCCCACTGATGTCCCAGTGGTTGGATGTGACCCTACAGACCCATCCCCACCTTACCCAGCACCCGGTTCAGCGGGTCCCTCATGCTGACGGTGTGGAGCTGGGAGGCAGAGAGTGAGCTGCTCATGGAGCGATCTGTGGGCAGGAGCACAGAGTCAGGAACAGCCTCATGGCCCCCTTGGCCGAGCCAACATGCCCACCCTGGCCAGCTCTGGCCACTCGAGGTCACCCAGCTCTGGGAGAGGCTTTGCCATGAGCAACCCTGTGGAGCAGAAGAGGTTTAGGCCCCCAGTACCCGACAGAGTCTGTGCCAATGGGGCACCCCAGAAACACAGCAGAGATGGTCTCTGCCCTGTCCCTGTCCCCTCTGCCAGCCCACACGGAGCCCTGGCGGGTTCCCCACACTGCTTTCGGGGTGTGACACGTGGTGTCACGATCAGGAGCGGAGGAGAACAGCAGCGACACACACGTTACACACCCTGTGTGCAAGCCAGATGTTCAACAGCTGCACAGCAGCCCCCCCATCCCACTGTCAGGGCGCAATCCAGCTATCAGAGCTGAGGCACGTCCAAATCTAGCAGCAAATCCTGGGACAGACAGGAGGATTGAGCTGACCCCAGCTGTGAAGCGCTGCTGGGCGCTCCTGTGGGAAGAACTGGGTCAGGCCCGCTCCAACGGGATGGGAATCCCCTCAGGAAGGCTCTTGTGCACCCCACGGCCCCACAGCCCAAATCTGCAGGATCCACCTTGTGCTGCTCTGAGGATGCTCACCAAAAAAAGAAAGCCCTCCCACACTTTTCTCATGGAATCACATGAGTTACGTGGTGGCTGCAGGAAGCGGCATTTCCACATCGCTGCAGCAAATAGCCCAAAAAAGTCCTGAATGTCACTGGGAAGAGGTGGGACTGCCTCAGGAGGTAAAAGAAGATAAGTGAAATAAAGGGAAAAGCCCGTATTTCGACAGTAATAAAACCAACTGAAACCGAAGGTCAATGGATGTGGCGAAAACTAATATATAGAGTAATTTGGGATAAGGAGAGAAACAACCTGGGAATGTCCTGACTCACTGCCCAGGAGCGTGGACAGTGTATGTGGGAGCCGTGACAGCACCCACTGGGCAGGACATGGACACCCCCCAGCAAGTCCCACCGGAGCTGTCGCAACCCGTGACACTGCAGGGACACGGATGTGACCGGGGGCCTCATCCGCTCTGCTCCAGCCTTGCTAACAGCAGTGGAATGTCAGGATTTGGCCCCAGACACCAGGAATGTCACCTCTGGCTGTGGTCCCCTGCGGGGTGGCTGGAGGGACACAAAGCCCCCGCCCTGAGCCCCTCGGGCGTGGGGTGCTGGGCTGGGGGGCACTGGCATGAAGGGAAGGTGTAACCTCACCCTTTTAAGTTGTTCTGATCAGAAAAATAAAGAAATTGGCCTTTCTCAAATGCAAAAACTCCGAGATAACTCAAAAAACACTTGAGAGCTCTCAGTCCTCACCCGGCCGGTTTGGGAAGGGAATTTGTGCAAATAAACATTTCACACCCAAAAAGGACAGCGAGGCAGGTCCCCCCTCCCCTCCTGCACTTACTGGGGCTGGAGAGGATGTTGGAATCCTCCTCGTTGGAGCTGAGCAGCCGCATGAGCTTGGAGGGCTGCGTGTCATCCAGGGGGAACAGGCTGATGTAATCCTGGGGGGAGACGGGGGTCAGCCTCACCAGCCCCTCACCCTGCACGGGGCTGGTCACCCACCCTGGGCTCTGCACAGCCCCACGGCCCAGGATCTGATCTCTGCCCACCCCGAGCACCCCAGCCTGGGCCAGGCACATGCTGACCAGCTTGTTACAACCCCTTGTCCAGAAAAGAGAAGGGAGAATCCTGGATTTTAAGGCTGGAAGGTCTGAGAGAGCCCAGAGAAGCTGGGCAGAGAGTCTGGCTTCACCCACCCACTCCTGCCACCCTCACCTCCCCCAGCCACTGCTGCTTTTGGGCACAGAGAGTCCTCAGCCAACCCCTGCTCCACCCAGACACACCTCGATGTCCTCCCGGTGCCGCTTCTTCTGCCGGGCCGAGGCCTGGCCCTTGTTGTGGGAGGAGTAGGAGCTCAGGGCACACCACACAGAGAGCCTGGGGACAGAGCAAGGACACAGCCAGGTGCTGCCAGCCCACCTGAGGACGGGATGTGAGCAGGGGCAGTGGCAGAGCCCAGAGAGTGAGCTGGGATGGGACACAACAGGTCCCTTCTCGGAGCGGGGACAGCAGGGAATGGGGACCAGAGCGGGAACTGTTGGCACTGCCGAAACCAGAGTGGGATTTGGGCAGCTGGACCCTCATCCCAGCACAGACCACTACCCCATCTCCCCAAACAGGCCTCGAGGAGACAGTCTCCATGGGTCTGGGGTCTTACTTGGCCAGGGCCTTCCCGGGGGGGTCCATGAGGGTGTGCCACTTGGAGGAGTCCGTCAGCAGGTTGGGCAGGATGTGGCCCAGCAGTGTCAGTGTCAGCTGCTGCATGTCCAGGCAGAAGATGGCATAGAGCAGCTCCACGGCCCTCAGCGTGTGCTCCTTCCGCGTCTCCTTCAGCAGCTCCTGCAGGGCAGGGGGGAGAGGTGGGCCTGTCCCACTCCCCCCCCCAGTGCCAGAACTGCCCCAGCACCCAGCCCAGCGACACCCAGGACACTGGGAACACAAACTAGACCCACCAGTCCTGGCCTCAGCACCCCGCCCAGCACTGGGGGTCCCTCCTGCCCCCTCATACCTTGACCAGGTTGTTGCAGAACCAGTAGACCCCCCCCATGTGCAGCAGGGTGTCGAAGATGTGGATGGAGCGGCTGTCGACCCAGCCCTTCTCCAGCACCTTGGTGAACACGCTGGTCAGCACCTCCTTGATGGGCTTCTTGGGGGGCAGAAGGTTCCAGTAGGGAATGGTGTCCATGCCAGTGGAAGGGAATTTGATCTGTGTGGCCGTTTGCTGCAGGACGTCCGCGCACATGTGCTCCAGGATGGAGCTCATGATCACCACGCTGCGGCAGAGAGGCAGTGTCAGGGGACACCGGGAAGGGACAGCAGGGCAGAGAACGGCACAGCACTGGGAAGCAGGAGCTGGGCAGGAGATGGCACAGCACTGGGAAACAGAAACGGGGAAGATGGCACGGACACCGGGAAGGGACAGAGGGGCAGAGAATGGCACAGCACTGGGAAGCAGAAACGGGGAAGATGGCATGGCACTGGGAAGCAGAAACGGGGAAGATAGCATGGCACTGGGAAGAGGAAGAAGGGCAGGAGACAGTGGCACTGGAAAGTGGAAGCAGGGCAGGAGATTACATGAGATCAGGAAGTAGAATCGGGGCAGGAGGCCACGGCACTGGGAAGCAGAAGCAGGGCAGGAGATGGCACAGCATCGGGAAGTGGAAAAGGGGAAGCGGGGCAGGAGATGTGGCACTGGGAAGCGGCAGCAGGGCAGGAACAGGCCCGTGGCCCCGAGCTCACCGCTCGTTGTAGAACTGCAGCGTGTTCTCTCCGTACAGGGGAGTGGCGAGCTGCCGGATCATCTGCAGGGACTTCTCCCGCTCATCCAGGCCCAGCATGCGCACGTGAGCCACCAGCCAGGCCACGGCACACACGGCCATGCTGCACACCTTCCCCTTGATGTTATCCGTGATTTTCTAGGACAGGAGACGGAGCAGAGGATGGGCACAGCCAGGCGGATGCACAGCCAGCACCTCTGCCAGGGCTGTGGGTCCCGACTGTAGGGTCCAAGCCCTTCTCTCCTCCATTGGTGACACTGTCCCTGCCAGTCCCACTGCCGCCCACGGGACAGTTTGGAGCAGGAATGAGGGGCTGGAGCCACATCAGTTCCCCACTGCCAAGTCACAGCGAGCTCTGAGGCAGCTGCCAGAACAATCAGGGCAGGAGAACAGGGTACCCCAGAGCTTCTGGAGCCTTTGCCCCTCCTCAGGACACAGCGCAGCCCCACTCTGCCCCCCACCAGCCCCACCTGGATCGACTCAAAGGTGAGGACTCCGTTCTCCCAGGCGTTGAGGATTTCCAGGATGGCGGCTGAGATGCTCAGACACACCTCGTGCCACTTCATCTGCCTGTTGGGGGGAGATGGGGATTCAGGCACAGCTATGGGGCAGGGGAGCCGGGCTGGGGGCTCCCCCCAGGCCTGGCAGGGTGGGCACGTGGGTGGGCTCTTACACCAGCTTCATCTCAGAGGAGTTGTTGAGGAGGGCAACCAGGGACTCCACCTTGGTGGAATCCGGGCGGAAGCAGGGGTGGTCGGGGTTGAGGATCTTCCCCTCCTCGGGCATGCAGGTCAGCATCCAGGTCTCGAAGAACGGCACCTCGCCCGGAGGGTTGGAATCCGACAGGATCACCTGGAAAGGAACCGGCACGGGGTCTGCATCCCGCAGGGACCCTGCTGGGGAACCCCACCCTGGGGCCTGTCCCCCACCCTGGGGCCTGTCCCCCACCCTGGGGTGCTCATGGCCGTGGGAACAGCGCCGCCCTGTGGCCTGGAGGGAGAGACACGCACTGGTCAGCCCTCAGTAAGGCACTGGTCACCCTCTAAAGCACTGGTCAGCCCTCTAAGGCACTGGTCAGCCCCCACTGAGGCACTGGTTTCCCATCCGTGGGTTGTGGTTTCCCCCAATACCAGGGGCCTCCCCAGCAGAACACAGCCCAGCTCAGAGGAGAGATGCCAGGCCAGCTGCGAGTGTGGCCACGGGGTCACCGTGTCCCACTCAAACGAGTCCCTTGTTCCCCCCACCCCACCAAGCCATGAGCAGGGTCCCCGGGGCCAGGGTCGCACAGCCCAGCTGGGAGGGTCCTGCGGGGGCCATGATCTGGGAACCCCACACGTCACTTCCTCCCCTCAGCCTGTGTCACCCAGGGGACACTATTTTTGTCCCAAAAAAGTTTTGCACATCTGTTCAGCAGCAGCTGGGCAGGAAAGTCACCGGGCTGGGAGAGGGGGATGAGATCTCACTGGACAGCCCTGGGCACATCTGTCCCTGCCTGGTCCCTGCTCTTTGCTCCCAGGGCCAGCCGGGCAGGACCCCTCTCTCCCCCTCTCTGCATTCCCAGTTTCAGTATCGTTTCGCCTCCCAACACACACAGATGTCGAAACCTGGAAAATTTTCATGCAACCAAAGTGCTGTTTCCTGAGCAGGGCTGTGAGTTCCTCCTTGGACGGGGCAGGGCTGACACTGCCTGGCCGTGTGACCCCCCAGCCAACCAGTGCCAGACTGGAGGGGCAAACTGGGAGGGGTCTGGTTAGCTCCGAGGCCGTTGGAAGCAGCATTCCCACTGATCCCACTGCCCATCAATGGAGCACAGCCCAAGTCCTCAGGGAGGCAATAACCAGTCCCGCTCCATCTCCTGGCACCCACAGAGCCCCAGGGGCAGATTTCCAGGTGACGGGTGCTGGGTGCTGTGCCCTGGGCTATGGAGTGGCTGCAGGGACAGAAGGGACAGTGGGGACAGTGGCAGGCTGGCCACTAGAGGAGGCTGGCAGGCTGCAGCAGCACAGGGGCTGAGCTGGCAGGGTGAGAGCCCCTCAAAGGACCCAGCCACATCCTTCCCCTCCCTCACAGGATCCAGTCCCATCCTCTCTTCCCCTCGGAGGATCCTTACCTCTGAGCCATAGGTCTGGGCCACATGGCACAGCATGAGGAAGGAGATGTCAAAGAGCAGAGCCCGGACTGGGCCACTCTTGGCTGAGGGAGGAGAAATAAAGACCTTGGGGCTCTCTGGCCTTGGCAGGAGGAGGGAGGCAGAACCCCACGAGTGTGGGGGCCGGGGCCCTGCTTCCCCCACGCAGCTTTTCTAACCCCCCCCCAGTGCTTCTGTGTGAACAAGGGGATGTGGCAAGTGCCTCCCCCACCTCATCAGCCTCTGCTTGAGCCCCCAGAGCAGCTCTGGTCTCCCTCTAGGCAGCTCCAGCCCAAGCGGGGCCCCCCTTGCCGTGGAAGGTCAGAGCACTCCGCAAGTTTCATCACACGGAGTCAGAGTCCTTATCTGGGCTGTGCTGACACATCACCCCTTCCAGGGAGGGAGCCGAGAGGCCCCCCAGGCTCAGCTGGGGAGAGGGAGCCCTTGGGAACACCGCACATTTGGGATGGACACGCACATGAGGGCAGCGTGTCCCCAGGAGCCCAGATCCCTGCTGGCACATGGCCCCCTCCCTGCCAGCACCCCCAGAGCCTGGCACAGCTCAGCTTGCTCCAGCGCCACAGCCAGTCCCAGTTTAATCCAGCCAGGCCCCAGAGCATCCCAGCACGGGCAGCAGGGGGGGCACAGCTCCAACCACCCCACGCATGGACGCACACGCACTCACAGATTTCTCCGGTGATTTGCTTGGTGAATTCGTTCAGCCTGGAGGGGCAGAGAGTGGCAGCAAAGCATCACTAGTCTGACCAGACAATCCCCAACCCTGAGACAAGCAGCGGGGGCTGCCTGGCCTGCAGACCCCCCCCAAACTCCATCCCAGCACAGAGGGGCAGGAGACACGAGGCCCGGCTCTGCAGACACCCTCCGGCACCACAGGGACAAGTCACCTCCTCCCTGTCTCCGCTCCCTGTGGCCACACAGGTCCGGCCACGCTGCTCAGCCCGCACCCACGGGCTCTCCCCAGAGCCAGCTCTGTGGGCGTTTCAGAGCACAGACCCCCAAACAGTCCCCCCCATGCACCCCGAGGCTGGCGTGGGTCAAGCCACCTCGGGGGAGCCCATCACACTGTGCTGGTGCATGTGCACTAGCCAGGACACGTGTGTCTGGGGACAGCAGGGACACACAGCCCCGGGTCCGGGCTCTGCCATGGCCTTCAGTTCTCTGAACACCCCCAGACCAAGCCGGCTCCAATTCTCTGCCCTGTTCACACAGAGGCAAAGACGGGGTGCTGTGGGGTGCAGCCTCCCTGAGATCCCAGCCCTCCCCAGTGCTCCACAGCGCCTGAGGCACATCCAGCCCTGTCTAGGGGGCAGTTTAGGGGCTGCCTGCTCCCCCCAGCCCCCTGGTCACCAGTCACCGTGCCGTCCAGGTGGACACTCACTTGACAAACTTCCGAGCGAAGGATTTCAGCTTCCCAGTGGCTGCTGCTGCTGCCAGCAGCAAGTCCAGGCTCTTCCCAGACAGCATGTGACCCAGGACCCCCAGCAGGCCCTCAGGGGACTTGGAGTGATCCGCATCCATGGTCTAAAAGCAAAAAAGTAAGAGGAAAGGGAAGTCATGTGGAACATGTGCTACAGAGCAGCAGCGAACTCCAGCTTTTGCGGTAGAGTTGATCAGCTGCAAGGGCTGTCCCTGAGACCTTGAGGAGCAGGGACCTGCTGGATTTGGGAGGTGGGATGGAGACCTCTGAGCCCCTGCCACCAGCAGGAAAACATCCCCTGTCACTCAGCAGCAGCAAAACCACCAGAGTGGCACAGGGACATGGGGAGTCCCCAGGGAACAGGGACACAGGGAGCAGCTGAGCGGGACGGGCAGAGCTGGCGGGGCTCAGGCTGCTGGCACTGATGACATGTCACCTGACAGCTCCTCCAGCTTCCTGGGAAAGAGGAGGGGAGCTCCTAATCTCCAAAATGGAGCAGCAAGGCTCGAGTGATTCCTCCACTACTCCACCACAGGGCACAGGGAGATCCGGTGCCTCCCGACCGCCCTGGCTGCCTGTTAGACTGATGCTGCTGGCAAGGGGCTGCGAGGCTGAGCCCAGCCAGCCCAGCATGGCTGCAGAAGGGCACTCACCTTCAGGATGTTGGTGACAGTGGGCTCAGCCCTCAGGATGAGCCCTGGGTTTGGCTGGATGTTGGCGTTCTCAGCCGATTTCAGGGACGGGGAGTTTTCCTTGTCTGCTGCCCTGGGGGACCCCAAAGAAGGGCCAGTGTGTAGGAATCCATCACCCTGCCTGCCTCCCTCCACCCACTGGCACCCTCAAGGGACAGCCACTGCCTCAGGCCACCACCAGCTGCCTCTCTGAGGGGACAGATTCTGCCTGTACCCAACCTGTCCCAAAAGCAGCATCCCGTCCCCCCAGGCTGCCATGTCCCAACCACAGTCCCCCAGTGTCAGCACTGCCTCATGCTCCCCACAAAAACCAGATGCTCCAGCCCCACTTGTGGGGGTTTCCCAGACTCTGCTGTGGCTGTACCGTTTGTCGATGAGGTTGTTCATGTTGGCCTCAGAGAGCAGCCCCTGCTTGCTGCACTCCTGCAGGAGCAGGCTCATGCAGTTGCAGCTGGAAGAGAGAGGAGAGCTGTAGCCCCAAGGATAGCATTCCTGTCAGCCCAGACAGTGCCACAGGGCAGGGGGACTCGTGAGCTGCCCTCCTGGCCCTGTCCCACCCCTCTGAGGGTGCTGCGGGGTCCAGAGCAGCTCTGGGTGTCACACACGTGACTCAGCTGTCACACACTCACTGCCTCACTCGTGGCAGCAGCAGGTCCTCGGGAAGAAGAAATGGGATCAGAAGCCAAGCCAGCCCTGCCAGGAGCTGCCCCAGCACCCTGCACTGGGGACAGGGTGGCTGTGGCACACGGCCACATGGCAGCTCTGGCCATGGTGAGCACTCACTTGCAGCGCTGGTCGGCTTTGTCGAGCAGAGGGGTCAACTTCAGCAGGAACTCGAAGGCACAGTTCACATCCTCAGTGAAATCCTGGCGAACACAAAGCCAGGCACTCAGCTCACCACGCTGCTGGCACAGGCCCACCTCCCCCTGTCCCCACCTGCTCCGTTAGGGAAGGTTCTTGGCACAGGGACATTTCCCCGTGCAGGCCAGGCACAGCACCACCGTGACACACACAGGCCCCACAGACAGCCCTCCACACTCACCTTGTCCCCTTGGGGATACTTCTTGAGTTTAACCAGCACTTGGGGCATCTGAAAGACACGGGGCACAGAGTGACATCAGGGCAGACCCCATTCCACAGCTGGGACCCCCCCAGCAGCACCAGCCCACACCAACACAGCTGCACACAGCTGCTCTCCCAGCCCCAGGAAAGCAGCATTTCTGGAGCAGCGCGTGCACTCAGGGGACTTCGTGCCCCTGTTCCCCTCTGCAGTGTCCTTCCACCATCACCTGGAGCCACATTTTCCCACAACACCTCAGGAAAATCCACTCTTGACAAATAAAGTGAGGCTGGGTTGAAAGGAGGCCCCTGGACTCCTGCTCAGTGGGTGACAGGAGGGCTGGGGTGGGCTCAGGTGGGATGGACCGCAAGAGGCACATTGCTGGGAGTGGCAGCACCCTGAGGAGCACGTTGTGAGGTGTGGGGGGCATACTGTGGGGTGTGGGACACCCTAAGGGACACATTTTGGGGTGTGGGGGCAGTGTGAGGTGTGGAGGCACCCCAAGGGGCTTGGAGGGCACAACCAAAGGACACACCGTGGGGTGACTGGCACACCGTGGGGTGTGGGCACCCCGAGGGGCACACAGCAAGAAAGAAGGACTGATTGCTCTAGCAGAGCTCAGGGCTCAGCAGGAGCCAGACCTGCAGAGAAAGCGCAGCAGCGGGCAGGGAGTCGGCGCTGGGGCTGGGCCGTACCTTCAGGAAGGTGAAGGCCGTCCACTTGAGCTCCTCCGTGCCCTCGGGACACTCGATGAGGCCCACAAAACAGGCCTTCCAGATCTCCAGCACGAAGAGCGGGGAGGGGATGCGCTGTGGGGCACACACACAAACCCTCCCAGTGCTGGGCTGGCAGCAAAGCACATCCCCCCCCCACCACAGCCAAACCCTGAACCCCGGCAGAGGTGTTGATGGGCTCCCGCTGCTCCCTTGGACCAGGCCCAGCACAGGGAGGCCCATGGCCAGGCTCCACAGCCCCAGGCTGCCCGGGCAGGAGAACACACTGTCACTTCTGTACCTGCATCCTCTTCACCATCATCAGCTGCTCCACCAGAGGCTGGGTCTCTCCCGTGAGGTTCATGGTCCCCTCCAGCAGCACCACGGCGTGCACGGTGGGGAAGCCTGTCTTGTTCAGCTGCTCCGAGTGGACTGAGAGCATGGTGGGGATGCTGGGAGGGAGAGGACAGACTAGGGTCACTGGAGCCCTGCAGGGATAGATTCCTGCTCCTCCTGTCCCACTCCCATTCCCTGGCCAAGCCCCTGACCTTTGCTGCCCTGGGGCAGGACACTGGAACACCTGTGCCTGGGAGCTCCAAGGCACAGCCAAGCCCTTGGGCCCTGGGAGCAATTCCAGGGGGATCCAGAGCAGGGACAGCAGCTCTGGTGTAGCCAGAGCAGCTGAGGGATGGTAAAGGGTCCCAGGGTCACCAGAGAAGCAACCCCTGGGTAAGACTCTTCTGCAACAAGTCACCACTAGCCCTGTCCTCTCTCCACTGGGCAGCCCCTGCTGGAGCAGGGATCTGAGCTGTGAAGGGACCGTGAAGCAGGGAGCCAGTGTGGAGGGATGCAAGAGGCTCTCAGCCCTCAGAGCAGGGAGTTTGGGGGACTCAGAGTGGGGCTCAGACCCATTTTGCCCCGCAAGCCCACAGGGCAGCAGCAGCACACAGCCACCTCTTGATGAGGGACACGCAGTTGTCAGCCTGGCTCCGCAGCAAGGAGCTGCCAAGGTTGTTCAGGTTCTCCCCCAGCTTGACGAGGGACTGCTCCACGGTGCTCCAGGAGGCTGGGGAGGGAAGGCAGGGATTCAGCGAGGGGACAGTGGCACACGGGGAAGCCAGGCAGGCCAGCTCCAAGGCCTACAGCAGCACACAGGGGCTGAAGAGGCTGGAGGTCACCACCGGTGATGCAACCCCAACCCGGGGGTCTGTGTGCCCCCAGCAGCTCCCATCCCAAGCCCGGCCTGGCACAGCCCCCTGGCCAGCCACAGGCACAGAGGAAGGCGTGGGGCTGTGCCAGGTTGTCAGAGCACAGGGCTCACCACGCGCCCAGGAACAGCTCACACAGCCTTCACATTAATTCTGCTCCTCTTCCAAGGGCAGCACAGAGGGGAGGGGGCAGAGGGTGGCACAGAGCCAGGGAGGAGACGGTTACAGCAACAGGGCTGGAAGATGGATCGGCTTGGAGCCGCAGGGACAATGCGGCAGGAGCCGGGCAGGGGGAAGGGAGAGGTGGCAATGACATCTCCCCAGGGCCAGCGCGCGGGGCAGGGACATACACGCCTCCTCCAGCTTGGCGATGTGGATCAGGGCACGGTTCTTGGTGCTGCTGAGCACCTTCTCCAGCCGCTCCAGGCACATCTTCAGCTGGTTCTCCGCCGCCGCCTGCTCCAGCGGCTCCTTCACCTTCTCGGCGTAGAAGGCGGCGCAGCGCAGGAGCCAGGTGAGGGCACTCAGCAGCGCCCGGCACAGGCTGATGCACTCCTCGGCCTTGCCGTGGCAGCTGGGACAGGAGACAAGCGGGAATGTTCTCACTGTGTGCGGGGAAACTGAGGCACAGACGCAGGGTAGGCTGGGGAACCCGAAACCAGGTCCCGCGCTCCCAGCCCACTCCTCCGCTGCAGATCCCAACCTGCTCATCCCACTGGCGTTCCCGCTGTGCCAGGGGGAAGGAGACACCCCCACCCCCCGCCATGCAGCCTCCTCGCTGGCCACTCCACTACAGGGAAACTTTCCAAGCTTTTAATCAAATTATCTTGCTAAGAGAGGCTCAGCATTGATCAGCGCACCGCGAGAGGTGAACGCTTTCCCCTCCTGATGCACAAATCATCGGGGCCAGAAGTTTTGATCAAATTAAGCAGAGGATCAGAGCAGGCAGGAGCGGATTAAGGGCCGGCTCTGCAGTTGGCCAGCGACAGCTCCTTGTCAACATCTGCCACTGATGCATATTCATTGCTGCTGCTTCATTTCATGTCATTGAAGAGCCTTCCTCATCCTCCTCCTCCTCCTCCCACTGTCCCTGCCGCATGCTCCCGCCTCCCAGAAGAGGCTGTCAGGGGTTAACAGGAAGATTTCTGAGCTTTCTAAAAAAGTTTTTGTGGCCTGAATTGTCTGGACTCCCCTGGGTCCTGCAACACCAGCGGAAGAGCATAAAGGAAAAAAAACAAGGCAGTGCCTGGGGCAGCACAGGGAGGAGCAGACCGGGACACACAGCCAGGGTCTGGGAAGGTGCAGAGGGAAGGGAAAGGGAGACCCTCGGACCACGGGTTTTACATCCATGCCATCTACCTGAGGTGGGCAGGAAAACCATGGTGAGGTTTATCCCAGAACAGGGGGGTTTTCCTGCAGCTTCCCACAAAGCTGGAGGGGGAACCTGCCTTCCTCTGCCATGGTGAGTATCCTGGGATCAGACAAGACCCCGAGGCTCTGCCGGCTCCTGGTTCCGCCCATGGCACAGCCAGGGCAGAGACAGCAGTGCTGGAACGTCACACAGTACCTGAGGCGGTCACAGAACATGTCCATGATCTCCAAGAGTGACTGGACACACAAGTCCCGGGAGAAGTCATCGAACTAGAGCAGGGGAACACAGAGAGACTTCAGATGGGGGCTGCTCCGGCAGCTCCCGAAACAAGCTCAAGCCCTTCCTCCAGGGCCGGGCCAGGCGCTGCGGCCGCAGGACACTCCCCCTGGCAGCTGCCCAGAAGCCACTTGAATGAGAAGTAGGTCAGGGCTGTCTGTCGGCCAGGTCGTGCCCTCCCGGGGTGGCGAGAGGCGGTGGGGCCGCGGCAGCAGGGCCGGGGCTGGGTTTTCTCCGCAGCCTCAGGCCGGGGCTGCGCTGCCCTGGCGTGGTGGTGGTGGCCGGACGCCAGCCCCCTGCCCAGCCCCGGCTCGGTGGGGCTGGCAGCGCCAACAGCCCGGCTGGCCGCGGGGCTGGGGGCGGGGGGCAGCAGAAGCGCGGCCCCCCCGCCTCCTCCCGGAGCAGATGGGGAGCCCCGCCGGGCCGGAGCTTGCCCGCAGCTCCGCGCTGGGCCCACGCTGCGCTGAAGGAGGAAGGCTCGGCTGTCAAGGTCAGCGCTGTGCCCGCCCCTCCGAACGGGCAGCGACGCGGCACCGGGTAACAGCAACGAGCCCGAGCCCTTCGGAGCAGAGCTGGGCTGGGCTCTGCTCTACTCTCCCCCGGGAGCGCGTCCTTTCCCCCTGGATCGGCGCTGGGCCCGCTGGAGGGGTCCCCAACTCGCCAGGGCTTCACGGCACAACTCCGAGCTCAGCCTGCAGTCCCCCAAAATTTTCAGCGCTGACTGCCAGCGGCGTTCTCCTCCCATCCCCATAACAACAACGAGGTGGGGGAAGAAGAAATCATTCTCCCTGAAATCATTCCTCTTTCGGTCACCCTGAGTAGGGGGCCTGAGGTGACCCTGACAAGGAAGGGAGTGGGGACTCTGCCACAGCCTGTGAGGGGCTTCCCAACACTATGCACAGGTAGCCTCATGGAAGCAGCACAGGGACACTGAGCACCCGTGGGAAGCCACAGCTGAGCGTGGTGTGTGGCTGCAGCCGCGTGGCCCGGGCCCTGGCAGCTCCTCCACAGCCAGCTCCGATCCCCACAGCGCTGCCAGCACCGCTGACCGCGGCGGGATGTGGTTTCCGGCGGTTGGGATGGGGTTACACGCAGGGCGGGAGCCTGCCAGGCCCCCCAGGGCAGAGGGACCAGGCATTCACACCCCCAAAACCCGCTGGGACCCGCAGCAGCCCATCCCCAGGGGGACACGGAAAGGCTCGGGCGCTAATCCGCGCCGGCTGCCCACTGCTGACTCAGCCCAGGACGTCGCTTTCCACTTGACCTATATTTGGTGGGAGTTGTGGGGAGGGAAAGGGATTTGTGGGGTTGTGGGTAAAGAGCGAAACCTCAGAGAGCACCTGCCAGAGCCGTACCTTGCTGATGGCCGTCAGCACCGTGGAATAAGACACCATCTACAACACAGAAAGCCAAAACAAGCGCGGTGTCACAGGGGCTGTGTGCCAGCACCGCGCTCGTTGCTGAGGAACGGCAAGGTCAGGGCACGGCCCCGCTGCCTGTCACCGCAGACGGGGCCGGGGCCGGGGCGCTGACCCGGCACAAATCCAAACAGACATTTTTAGGTGATCGCTGATGTGTTTCACACAAACTTTAGGCGATATTAAATGCCAGGATATGAAAGCGTGGAGCTCACAGCGAATGCAGAGCCTCTTGGGGGGCAGAATTCCCACCCCGGGCGATGGCAGAGGCTATTTATGGAAACATCCCTGCCCAGGGCACGTGCTGAGCCCTCCACTGCCTGCCCCGGCCCAGGAGAGGCTCACATGGGGGATTTGGGGTGCCTGCCTGCCCACCACCAACACCCCAGTTGCTCTGCCCACCTCGCTGAGGCTGCAGGGTGACCCCCAGCAGCACCAGCAGGTCCTTACCTGGGAGCTGATGGCATATTTCAGGTAGGACAAGATGAGTGGGTTTGGGGACGGCCCAATCATGGCCTGCTCCAGGAGAGCCTCTGCAAGGAAAGAGGGTCCCAGGTCAGCACGTGGGGACACACAGACACACTCTGTTCTGCCCTCGTCCCACAGGGAAGCCAAGTCCAACTGTACCAACCACAGCAACTCCACACCAGTTTTCTCCTAAATGCACTGAATCCTACAACTTTCTCATCCCTGACAGGCACAGGCCGGTGAATAATTCAGGCAGAGCACACAGCCTCCTGCTAACACAGCTCTCCCCGGGCACTCCAGCCCCAAAACTGCCACTGCTGCTCTCCACATTCCCCTCCCTCCCACTTCTTGCCAGGAGGCTCCTGCAGCCTCCACCGAGTGGCTTTTGCCTGGGCACCTGGGGCTGAGCTTGGGGCCACCAGGCCCCTCTACTGGGTGCAGCCTTGCCCGTCTGGCCCTCGGTGGCCCGAGGGGCTCTGCCCGTCCCATCTGCTCAGCCAAGCCTTTAATTGCCCATTTGAACCATGGCAGAGTGCAGGAAGCACCTCCCCGAGCAGGCCCCGGGCTGCGTCGCGGGCTGCAAGTAGGTCAGAGCACCCAGATGTAAAAAGGGGGAGCAGCAGCCGGGTGGGAAGTTGTCGCCCCAAAGCCGAGGAGGAGGAGCCACCGCCGGATCCCGAGTGCAGGAGCAGGAGACTCCCTGGGTCTCGCTCCAAGGCTGAATCCTGGGCCAAGAGCGTCTGGGATGAGGACAGAAGGCCGGTGGCAGCCGTCCCCTCCCCAGCCCATCCCAGAGTGTCACCACGAGCCAGCCACATGCTGCTCCCCGCTGCAGACGTGTCAGCAGCGATCTGCCGGGCCCTGCCGTGATCCCGGCAGCTCGTGCCAGCTTTCCCTCCTTTGTACTTCCAAGCTGAAAGGCACGAGCTTGGGAAAGGACAGCTCCGGGGGCTGTGGTGAGGAAGGGAGCTGCTGTTCCATTCCCATCGGGAATGGGCTCTCCCTACGTACACACAGTGCTCAGAGTCGGGGCCGGCCTCCTGCCCGGGTGGCTCACAAAAGGAAAAGGGGGCACGGCTCCTTCCCCTCCTGGCAGAGGAGCTGCCCCCAACGAAGCCACTGAGCCCTGGCTAAATGTGGGCCAGGAGAAACCCGTTCCTGCAGAAATAATAGGGAATTATCATCTCTGGCTCTGGTTTTGGGGATATACAGATGAGTCCATGCCAAGCACCCCGCAGGCCTTGCTGCCAGCGGAGCAGGAGCTGGTGCCACCAGAGTGGGAAGAGGCACCAGGGAGCCCTGGGGACCAGCTGGGCAGCAGCAGGACTGGCTCTTGAGCCAACCACCCCACCCCCAGCAAATCCATCCAGAGCAAATCTATCTCCCCACGGTCACAGCTCCACTTGGCCCCTCCAGCCTCACCTCGGAGAGGACAAACCCAGCTGGGGCAGCTCAGCAGTGGGGACAGGGGGTGACAAAAAACAGACACTGACAGAAAATCCACTGGGAGGATGGAGGGAGGGGAAGAACATCCACAGGGGAGAGACCCCCACACTCAAGAGGAGTGAGAGCTGCTGCCTGTATGGGGCTGGCTCCTTTAAAACCCCCTGGAGCAGCAACCCCCAGCTCTGTTTATTTATCCAGGGACTCGCTGCACGGGGAAAATCCCAGCACCAAGTTTCTATAATTAGCAGGAGAGCCTGGCAAATCTTTAAACCAGTCCTAGCCTTTGGCAGGATTTGTGTGATGCCCTTGAATTGGGCTGGGAAGCCTGTGTGGGAAGCAGCCTTGGGAGCAGCACCTGGCTCCTGTGCGGTGCTAGAATCAGGAAATCGAGGAATCATTAAGGCTGGAAAGACCTCCAAGAGTATCTCACCACTAACCCAAGTCCCCAAGAGCCACTTCCACATGGTGACTCCACCACAGCCTGTTCTAACACCTAACCACCCCTTTCCACGAAGAAATTTCCCCTAATTTCCAACCTAATTCTCTCCTGGCTCAACTCAAAGCTGCTTCCCTTGTCCCAAAAGCCAGGCTCTGCTGAACCCTGAACCTTCCCATGGAGAAAAATGGAGGGAATGACCCCAAAACGGAGCCAGCGGGGTGCGAAAGGGGTAGGGGAAGCGTCGGGAACGGGCTGAAGTGGTTGGGAATGGGCATTTTGGCGTGAAAAGCGGTGTGGGAAGGGAGGGGGGCCCAAAATGCAACAGGCACCCCTAAAACACCCCTGTCTGCATCTCAAAGAGAGGAACACTGGGGGCAACAACCCAATACCCGCGATGGGACCCCCAAAACACCCCAGTGTACCCAGTAAAGAAGGGGAACCCCCCCGCCTCCTCCCCGGACCTGCCAGGTTGAGGATGTCCCAGGTGGCTCCGCGGGGGAAGAACCGCTTCATGTTTATGGCCCATTGATAGTCGCTCCAGCGCTCCTTCCAGGCCTGCAGGATGGCCTGCTTCAGGTTCACCACCTTCATGGTCACCCTGCGGACGGAGAGCTCAAGGCGAGGGGGACGGAGCCCTGACCCCGCCGGGCAGGGCAGAGCGGGCCGGGGAGCGCGGGGAGGCGGCCCAGCGGCTTCGGAGGGACGCAGCTGGGGGTCTGCCCGCTCCCTGGGCCTGGGGGAGCTCGGAGCCGCCCTGGAGCTCCACGGAGCCCCCCGAGGCCCGGTG
>VXBT01007159.1:537327-595164 GCA_013400235.1 Oriolus oriolus | reverse complement strand
ATCTACCATTTTCTGGTCATGTTGCTGAAAAAATGCATCTACCTGACTGAAAAGTATATCACACAAGTTATGGAGCAGTTGTTTTAAGCAGAGCTATAGGTTTCTTGTATGAACACTAAAATGGTACTGACAAGTGCTGCTTTCCTTCCAGAATTATTTAATATGTCTTTCCTTAACTAGTTGCAGTATATATGAATCACATACTTTGGGCTGTAACTTCTGCAGTTGAGGCCATCATCTGTTACATTATCCTTCCTGTTTGGGTGTATTTGGCAAAGAAAAGGAGCACTGCAAGGAAGAAAGTGATCCATTTTGGGTTTCCACTGCTCTGGCTGCTACTTCAGTTGTTATCATTCCCCTTCTGTCAGGTGAGATCATTATTACATGTCCTGGAGAGTTATTCCCTTTTGGGGTGTGTAGGTTTTGAAGCAATCAGTCAGAGGTCCGATTTGGTCAGGGTGGGACCCTTTCCAAATTACTCCTGGAAAAGGTGGGATCAGTTCCTGAAGCAACATTCTGTGAGTGGAAAAAATTATTTGGTGAAAAGCTGTAACATTTCATGGATCTTTTAAAAAAAAGCACTATATAGGAAAGAGTCTCTCACTCTGAGAACAGAGTGACTGAATGTGGACAAATGTCTTAATGAGAATTCATCAAAGTTAGCTCTTCATTTGGAATATTAAGTTGAAGTACATCTGACTTGCTTCTCAATGCAATGATTTTCTGGTGTTGTAATCAGAATTATGATTCCACTATGGAGACTTTTAAGTTATTCTTCACTAAATGAAATTAAATCACTGTCCCCAGTGCCTCATTGTGGGACTTTGACATCAGCTCAGCTCTGGATCTGCCTTTTGCTCCTGAAAATCCATCTTGATCAGTATATCAAAGCTTAGTTAGAGTAAATATGAAATAACTGGAAGCCAAGTTAAAGCAATTTATCTTGTTTTGTCTTTATTGTTTGCAGGCCAAACTGCTGCACTTAAGCAGCAAACACCATGGCGGATAATAAATGGGAGATGCTTATGTTTAGAACAAGTGCAGAACTATAAATTATGGAGGGCACACTTGCCTGTATGAAAGCCCATTTTAAAGGTTTAAGTTTTCTGAAAGAGGAGAATTACTGAAATAATAACTAAAGTGAGTGTGCTTTCACCAGAGGCTGGTGGTTCCGAGTAATTGTGTTGTATGTACACTTTAGACATTGACCTCATGTCTCAGACATTCACCGTGCCGAGAGCTTGGTTGCTTAGCACTGAATGCTAAGTGACATATTAAGTTCAACCAAATGTCAGTCATTGCAATGATGTCATGTTGTCCAAAACCCATTAATTACTTTGAAAATTCCCACAGTAACTGAAAATCTCAGATTATCTGCCTGAATTAATGGGAGCTCTGTAATTGAGTGATGGATCCCATGCTGTTATTTTGTACCCTGTGCACTTTATATTTTGAATGAAGGTGGCAAATACAGGTTTTGGTCATCTCTACTCGTCTTAGAATCACTGTCAATTTTAGTATTGCCATTAAGAACAATCCCACTAATAATTAGCAACATGAAAGGCTGTATTTGCCACAGTACACCTTAGAAACTAATATCCCTTAGGAGTGATATGCAAAGATTTTGGTGAAATTACATGGCTGGGAGTTGGAGATTCTGTGCCAAAACCTCTCATTCCTGTTTTAGCAATGTTCAAGATTCCAAGGGAAAGAAAAGGAGTTCGCTTTTTTTTAATATCCCCTACTGATTGCAGTGTCATTTTTCTTTTTTTCTCTTCCGATAGAAGTGCATAAAGAAAGGTAGATTGAAGGCTGTTGGTGCACTGAGTTACCAGGCTGTAGGTAAATTCCAGAGCCGTGCATGTGAGTGCTTGGGGCTCCTTGCTTTGTCAGCCAGGGCTGGGACGTGCTCTCTTAGTGACAGGCAGTTACAGGATGCAGGATGCTGTGCCCAGTGCAGACCCTCTTCAGGCTCCTGGGACAGATGGGCAGTGCCCTGTTTGGTGCCCACATCCAGTGTCCCCTTCTCCACTTGCTCACAAGTTATCAGCAGTTACTGCCTTTTATGTGATCTGGCTTCAGTGCTGCTGTATTTTATAAGCTAACACCTACAGCAGAAGAAAAATACCCTCCAAATTCATTTTACAAGACTTGAGGAAATGTTTTCTGGTGGATAATATTCCAGACAAAGCCCGTCTCTTGGTGGATGGGAACTTTTCAAACACTTTGCAATCTTCTTGATTTTTCTGAAACAAGGCCTTGGTGAGATTTTTCTTTCACTTAAATGGATTCATGGTGAGCAAGTTGCCACTGTGACCCAATATTCACTATTCAGAATTAGGTTATGTTCGTTAAAGTTCTTCCTAATGTGGCTTGACATATTTGATTTGTAGGAAGCAGGTATGAGAAAGAAGGAAAGAAAGATTAACTAAATTCTATTCAGACTTTTTATGATTAATGATCAGGCCAACTTTCTGCTGGTAAAAAAATATGGAATTGTCTGGTCTCACCCGGCTTTTGCTGAAGAGAGCCGTGTCTGAAGCTGCTGGAAAGGAAATCATGATTCACAGGATGGTGAAATTAAACATATCTGCACTTTCTCTTTAATAAAAAGACACATAGTCATAAAAGCAATTTTCTTGTTTTGCCTCTGTACATCGTGGCAGCAAAAGATGACTTGATGCTTCTTTGGTTATGTTTTTAATTTGCCTTTGTTTCATTCTATTATTCTTCACATGTGTACAAGGCATGTTCAAACAGAAAGCTCAGAAAGTGGCTAACTTCTGATGCAATCAGCAGGCTTTGGAAGCAAATTTCTAGATACCTTATTCCTTGTGGTACCCCTCAGTAGGATGGTAGGACCAGATGGGGATACAGAGTATTTTTTTTATTTATACCATCAACTTTTATCTTGCAAAAAATAATGAATTCAGCATTTTCCAGGATGTCTTTATATTAATCTCCAAATACTACGATTGTATATTGTGGGGAATGTTAGATCTCATTCAATTTAAAATATAACTTTATTTTTTTTTCACTATTTCCTTTGAGGAAGAGTGTGTGTCCTTAAAAAAAAACAAAAAGAGAGATGTTTATTGGAGTCAGACAGTCTTACATAGCTTATATAAAGCTTAAAAAAGATAGTGTATTAGATCTAAAACATGAAACATAATCAATATGAAAAAGAACTCTAAACCCCAGGATATACTGAATAAAAATGCAAGCACAAGCAGTAGTTGGCTGTCTAAAAAGTGGGACTACTGAATGTGCAGGGAAGTTCCTGAGGCATCATAAACCCCAAATACAGTTTACGAAAGCTGAACTAAATATTTTGGAATCTGTGGGGTGATTCTGGCTTTCTTCCAGCCAAGGACTGGTCAGCAGGATCTATTTTGGGGATGAGGAATGCCCCAAAATGCTGAATGCAGGAGTTAGGGCCACTGGGGCATATCGTTATCCATTTCACACTGCAGAAGGGACTGACTGTGTAATTGCCTTCCTAGACTGGGGAACCAGCAGGCCTTGCAGAAACCTGGCTGTCCAAGCCATCTCCTGCTTTTAGCAAGCTCATTTATTTGCAGCATTTTGCTAACGTTGCCATTTAAACTGCCTAAGAACCAAACCCATTGTGGCTTGCCCCTCCCCAAAGGGGTATCTCCTTTCCTAGTGTGCTAACTCTGGAAATGCAGCAGAAGAATGCAATATCCTTGAAATTGCACTTCTCTGCCAGGAAAATCAGATTTCAGTCCTGAATCTAAGAGTATCTCTCATTAATAGCCAGCACGTATGTAGCAACTGTGTTTGCATTGCACTTTACCAAAAGGAACGAGACCTTCTCTTTGCCCTGATTAATATGCAGGCTGAATAAACCAAATGTGGCATAGCAAATTTTTCTATTTTAAAGTCTATTTAGCTTCCATTACCACGAATAGCTGTCAGTTTTATATTCTTGGTGTTCGTTTTCTTAAAAATAGGCCTGTGAGACAGAGTAATGCTGTTATTCCTGTAGGTAACTAAAGCACAAGCAGCTGATTAGCTGGAGTTCACACAAAAAACATGTATGGCAGATGGGGGGTCTAAACTGACATATTTACTGACATCCTAACTGATATATTTAAGGCATCACGGCAACAGGTTCTGTTCTGACACGTTCTGTTGTCCTGGCTGATTTATTTCTCTTGAAATCAGGCAAAAGAAGGCAACGAGGAAAGAAACAGCTTTTACTTTAAATGGCTTGTCTTGTTGGACATCCTGCAAGCATAGCCTGGGAGTTCTTTGCTCGCTTTTAGAACCTCAGGAAACACCTGCATTCAGGAGAAACCCTTCTAAACCTACAACTCTCAGCTGGATATATCTGATTGTCAGGCTTCTCAGTCATGGAGCAGGTAGGAGAATGTAGAGGACTATGTAGAAAGATAATGTTATCACTAATCACATAAAGCAAAGGAAATATTGCTTAAGGCACATTTTAGAATGTTTTAGATGCTTGTTGGTATTTATTATTCAAGCTCAGTGAATTCTTTCCTCCACATCTTGGAAAATGGATTTTCAGGTTCATTTTCCTGAATACTGGCACTTTCCACACAACCACATAAGGGTTCAAAGGTACAGAACTTGCTACCTCTAAAAATAGTTGCTGCTGGGAGTCACTTTTACTAACTTTCCAGAAGCAAAGCAAAAATCAAAAAACACAGTAAAAGCTTGCCTTTCATTTTGAATTACTGAGCACACAGACACTTGCTTTGTCTAACCCTCTCCTACACTGACGTCAGTAACATCATGGAGATGCACTAACATGTTGTCAGCAACTGGCTGCATCAAAGCTCCATTTTTCAAGTCCAGCTCTATGGTATTGCAATAAAGAGCACATGTAACATTCCCAACTAATTAAACAAACAATATTTTTGACATACGAACTTGTCTGAATACAGGAAAGCCAGACTGTTGTAAATTCACATAGGGAAGAATAAGAAAGATGAGTGTCTCTAGGAAGTGCATATCAGGAAGATAAGGCTGCTTTTTGGTGGTAGGAAATGTGCTGAACTGTAGTCAACACAGACTTTTTTTCCTCGTGATGTGGATATCTTAAAGCCAAAATGCAACCAATCATCCTTGTTCTTTTTCGATGGATTATTCTTTATCTGAATTAACACAAAGCATTTATTTTGGCTTGCAAATGTGAAGGCCTGTTAAGTCATATCACGACTTCAAGTATGTTTCTGCTTCCATCCACTACTGTTTTGGTTGTAGTTTAGCCTATGATTGCTTTCAAATGTGTCTCATAAGCAGACATTCTTTTGAAAAATGTTATTTTTAAAGGCTAAATTAATTTAAAAGAAAGCCTCTTTCCCCAAAATGAACGTGTATTTTGGATGGCACAAAGTCATACTGCATGAAAGAATAATGCAATACTAGATTACTGCCTTGAATTAAAAATCAAATCAAAGCCAGTGGAATTCCCTAATCTAATAAATTCCAGATATTCTGGATTGCTGAGGCCAAACTACTTGCAAAGTCCCCAAATAGTGACTAATTAGAAGAAAAATGTTGACAAATTGTGCAGAACAAAGAGGAGAGAAGGTAGATGTGGGAAAGAAATAGTATGGAATGAACCTTAAAAAGTTCTTGTTGGTGAACCTCTACATGTAGCTTACATTATGCACTGCAATTTTTGAGTGATTAAATATTTCTATCACAATAAAAAGAGCCAAGGGGTGATGGGTTAAATGAAACTAATGGTAAGAACATCAGTTGTTTAATTCTAACAGTCTTGTTGCTGAATGAGAATCATCCATTCCATGTTTAATAACCTTGCACAAGGTTTAATCCACATTTGCAAATAGATTGGCAGTGTTCCAGTTCCCAGTCAGGATCACAACACTGGGCTTTGTGCAGTTCCAGGTAAATGCAGGAGGAAAAGCAGAACCACCTTGTACAGGCTTGGTGTGAGGAATCAGCTGGGAATGGGAAAAACCTGCTCCTGCTGCAGGAAAGGGAAGCGTGTGAGTTACAAACTCAGTGTCACCAGTTCTTACCTCCTTCTGTACTCAGCTATGCCAAAGTGTGGCAAGTTCCAAACACAGAAAAGGCACATTCCTTCCACTATTGTGTGTAATAGACAAGAGAATAGGAAAATAGGGAGTGTAGGAGTTCAGCAAGGGTGGAACCCACCCAACAGACTCTGTCCACTAAACAGCTTGACAAGGTTCTGTGTCTGTTCTCACATGTCACAAATTATTTGTAGACGTCACCACATGTGAGTAGGTACTTTTTCACTTAGAGTGTAGGTTAGTTTTTATTTAACCTGATGATGTTTCAATTTTGGATTATATGGTTTAAAGTATATTCTATCATAGGACTGAACATAAGCCAATTTTATCTTGGCATTTACTGGAATGCTGTATTTTTTTTCTTTTATTTTTTTTTAATTGAGGTTTCCTGAAATGTGGTTTATTTTGCAAATTTAAAAAGTGTAGAAAGCCACATTCTTGATCTTCTTTTTAAGAATCAGATCCTATCAAACTTGTGTTTTTCTACCATAAATTCCCATGTGAACAGAAAAGTGCCTTGTTTCATTAAAATATTTGTACTAAGCATTTAAAAAAAATATTTTAATGTAGACAGATTTTTGTGCTTTCATGTAGTATTTCTAACAGATCTTGTCAGAGAGAAGAAATCAATAAATATCATGTATGTATTCCAAGCTGGTTTTAGCTTCTGAATAGCTCTGACTCAGCACAGATTATAAAAAGCCAGTGGCTGTTGAAAATGGGTTGGTTCTGTTTGGTTGACTGAGATGGTAAAATATGCCAAAATAAGCACAAACTCAACTGGCAGTACTAAATAGTTTTCTGTTTCTATTTGCCTCAAAAGTAACTAAACACTCCTCAGTTTTGCATCAAGAATTATTTGGGTTGACTTCTGCTTCTTCAACTAGAAATACTTCCATGTTCATATCCTGATGTAAAATTGGGGTTTTTTGGTGTGTCTTTTAAATATCACTTTATATGTAATAAGATTTATGTATAATTCAGGGAAAAAAGGTGTCTCCCCAGATGTTTAGGTGGAAAAGACTCTAAACTTTATGAGAATATAAGGAAAAAAATGAGATGGTGTTCTTAACTTAGGTGGTGCCTGACAGGCTCACCAACTCTTGCTATCACACTTTTTTATTTAATTCCACAAATGTAGACCAAGTGTGTCTTTTCCTTTCCTGGAAATGGGAGGTGGGAGAGGGCTGTGTGACCTCTCCTTTTATCAGGCTGAATTTCCACGTGTGTAGGATGCAAAGAGAGAAGGTCTCATGGCCTTCTCATGGTCTGTAGCCACATGGAGGATGGCTGATGCACTGCCTTTGATGTGTTTGATGTTAGTTCATTTTCCTCATCCTACACACTTGGATCGATTGTGTTTTATCAATCATCCTGAAATAGCTGTTTGCAAGATTATAACACCCTTGGCTGGAGCAGTGAATAAAGCTGCCTCCCGCTTCTTCATTCCCTGCTTTCTCCAAGTTAAAAGTCATGTGTTGGTCTCCATTGTACACGCCCTTTGACGTTTTAGGGAAAGAGGGAACAGCTTTGTGCACATACCTGTGTGCAGTTTCCCTGGCGTTTAGAGAAGCTGTGAAGTGCAGTGTGAGTTCCTTGGCTCCCTGCACTGTAAGTAAGCAGGCACAGTGACAGCTCAGGCTGGACATGGAATCCATTGAGATGGGCAGCAGTGTTGGCCTTCAGCATGTTTTCCCAAAGCTTTCTAAATGCAGGATGTTCAGAAACCTGGTGCCTTTGCTGGAGATTATCTGGGATCCTAAGGCAGATCATTGCCATAACAATTCCATATGCACAGCCAGGCTCCTGATTGCTTCTCATTCTCTGAGTTGTCAGTAAAGATGCTGCAGATATTCCTGTTACTGTGCCCTGTGCTTCCACGTCTCTGTGCTGCCCCAGTTCAATTCTTTTGAGGCAAAACTTCTTTTCAGAAGGGAGGATTGTTTAGAGAGTTTTATGAATCACAAGCTGCAGATTCTCCCCCAGTGCTAGAGTCCTAAGGCAGCTGCAGTTGTGTGGGGAGAAGGGTTTTTAAGCAGAGCACAGAATCACAGACTCATTGTAGGTTGGAAAAGACCTCCAAGGTCATCGAGTCTAACCTGTGCCTGATCCCCACCTTGTCACCCAGCCCAGAGCAGTGAGTGCCGCGTCCAGTTGTTCCTTTAACACATTAAGGGCAGTTACAGACAATCCATTCCAGTGACTCAGTGGTGGCATGACTGGAGTTTGCTTTGAGCTGCTCCTCCCAGAACCAGGGCCAGCTGAGATCTGTACCATTGTTCTTCTTATGTCAGCTGACAAGTTTCTGACCAAAACTGTAGGATGTGTTGCTTACAATAGCTGGGGAGTTGACTCAAAGATGTAGGAGGTCTGCTCCAGTTCTTTGTTTCTACCAAAACCCGAACTGCTAAGTTCAGGAATTGGCTCAGTTTCTGTTGAAAGAGTACTGAAAGCCCTTGTGAGGCTGCAGTAGCCTTGGGGAGGCTTGGTGACATATGTAGATGTTAGTGCCCCCCAGAAGGCATTGAGAAGTCATCTCTGATTAAGTATGAGAGTGTCCTGGGAAGGGCTTACGCTGAAATCTGTGTAAAAGTAACAGTGAGGAAAAAAATCTGTTGGAAACAACCACTTAGCAATTATCTGTAAAACACAACTATTGCAGCTGTTGTTTGCGGTGTTTAGATGCTGATGGTCATGTGTTATTTGGGAAGAAGTGTCACTGCTTTTGGTCCGAAAAATATTAAAAAATGGAGTTGTGTTCTGCACATGAGCAAAAACAGTTGAGGCTGATCCCAGGAAAGAGGGTTATATACTATAGTTATATATTTCACATCTGCACCTCTCTTAAGACGGTTGCAGAAAATGGTATTGGAAATGACACAAAATGTAACATTATGCAGAATTCAAAGCATACTGATTTCATTGTGAATGTGGTATTTAATAAAAGAAAGCAGGGAAACGCATTTCTGTAGATTTTGAGTATTTGTGACAACATACATGTTAATTATTGTCAATTTGTGCAATTGGAGAAGGTAAAAATCTGTATTTCAAGTAGTTTTAAAGTTTCACAGAAGTCTGGTTTTAACCAATTTTATTTGACTTTCCATTAATGACTACGAGGAATGCACATGCAAAACTTGTAAGCTACAGTTAACTGGGAGTGTTTTCAAATATTCTGGAGAGCAGGAGGAGAAAAGCTGTGTGGGAAAACATTATATAGTGTTTGTTAAAGAGAAAGACTTCCCCCTGTGTCACCAGAAATGTTCCCCACCAGCACCAGCTCCTTCCTAGTCTGATCTTGTCAGGTGTGCCGGAGGAGGCTCGTGGCCAAGGGCTGGCTGCACTCCACACTGTCTCCAGCAGCACCTGAGCCACGCTTCCTTGCCAACAAATTCCTTATGCCATTCCACGGGGAAGGAGGGAAGGAAGGGCTGTGCTGCCGGCCGTTAGGGGCAGGTGTGGCCCTGGGGTCTAAGAGCCACCATTCAGAGCCTCTCACAGCTTCCCCATGACAATTCTGGGAACCCCTTGGGGGCCCCACCTGTTCCAAGGGGAAACAATGGTGGCTTACAGTACTTTTGGCCCTTTCCCTTCCGCTGGGGTGTGCCAAAGGGAATGTGGGCGTTTGAGTGTCTGGCTCTGTCCTTAGGTGCTTATGAGGCATGCCATATTTTGGACACATCCAACTAAACTGTTTATCTCCATGAGGAATTTTTAAAAAACAGCAGGAAAGCAGGTAGAGAATTTGTTTGTCTAATTTATTCCCTGATGAATCTAGGAGAAAAAAATTAATAGATAATAGAGATAATTTGAAAATCAGATCCCTTTATGATTCAATAATCCTTCAGAGTTAAGTCATGTTTATACAATCACACACGGAGAAAATGGCCAGAAAAAGGCATCAAAAGAAGTTACTTATAGTTTTTCAAAATTTTTGTCAATGTGTACATATTCTGTTCGCTTTACTTTAGAAGTTGATGAACTCCATATTTTTGTATCCCTTGTTAGCATGATCCAGTCAGCTGTAGTGAATGGTAATCATTGCTCTTAATCTGGAAAGACATATATTTGAAATTGAAGGAACAGAATTTCAATATCTGTGCCTTGGTGAGACATGAAATATAATCCAAATCCTCTTTTTCAATTTACCTGGCTTACTTTAAAACAATGATATCTTTTGTCTTCAGCCAGTTTTTCTGTGGAAAAAATATTTGCTTGACATAAGGTTGTTATTTCTCCGAAAGCTGTTATGTGATTATCCTCGCATTCAGGGCAACAAACTGTAGATGAAGAGCTTCAGCTGAGCAGTTCAGTGCAGTTTACATCTTATAGATAATGCTTTCAGAGTACTCCTGAAGGACTAAGACATTTAGCTTGCTTGTGATGACTTGCAATGCAATAGGGAGACAACACATTTGAGCCCTCCCGGGTTCCTTGCCGCAATATCAGGAAATGGTTATCTAAGCAGAATTCGCTTTGTACTTCCTTTGCTCTGTTACAGTTTTGTACTTACATTTTATCTGAGACATAGCTCAACACCTTTTCTGAGTCCTCTCAGCTGTCTAAATTCAAGTATTTTGGGCCTCAGTTTTCTTGATTTGCTCTCAGATAATGAGTATTCTTATACCAACATGAGCTGCTTGTGCCTTTCTGCAACTGTATTGAAATCTCTCCCCTTGCCTTTAATTGTGAGACGCCGTGTGCACATCGTGTTGTCTCTGTGCCTTTTTGGATCAGTGTTTGGATTGGACTATGTCTTTATTTCACCAATTATCATTTTCAGATTCCATCCAAGAGCTTCTAACACAGGAGGCAGTTACTGCAGCTGGCAAATGCCAACCCTCCCTTGTGTCTCAATTTCCAGACACTGTCATTCCACATGGAGCAGCACAGGCCACATCTCCCTTTCTGGAACTCCCTGCAACTGGAGGCCTGAAAAAATACCTTGATTCTGCTCAAAGCAAGATTTGTTTGCATGGGGAGTGGCAAAGGCATCAGAGGGAATCATAATGGCTGCTTGTGGCAGAAATGGCTTTAGCAGTTGGCAGGAGGGTGACAGGATCAGTTCTAGTCTGGCAGAGGGTGGAGAACAGAAGGGATGTGTGCAAGTGGCCTGGGGCAGTGTCAGAACATAAGCTCATTTTAGAAAGGTCAAATATATATGGCACAGGGAGTACTAAAGTCTTTCACCTCCAAATGAACATTTTTATTAAAAAGAGGAAGACATTCTCATCATTAAGGACTTTGGGGAAGCAGGAAAGTTGTGGGATGAGTGTCTGAGGGATGCTGAGAACTAGAGAAGGTAGTTTTGATTTGAGAGCAAGCCTGGTTATTTAGCCGAAGTCTTTTGTTTCAAATTTTTCTTGTAGCCCTCAGCAGTTGAACATGGTCCCCCAGGAGTAACACATCACCTGGGAGGCTGGACATACTGCCCTATGTGCACTAATTTTGCAAGGCGTTTGGTTCTAGGTTATGCTTTGCTGTCCCATTGGAAAATGGCTATTAAATATTGGCTTTCAGACCCTTAAGCTGCAAAGAAATCAGTTCTTACACATGAAGTTCCCATGTAGCTTGCAGCAGGTCTGAAGATGGTGGGCCAAATCCATGTGTTGCTCTGCCACCACAAGTATCTGTGGTTGATCCCCGAATCTTGTAGATAAGAAACTTGTGGCTTCAGTAATAGTAGTTCAGTGCTCATTTAACTGACTCAGACTCATGGAACTAACACTAAATTAAACCCTAAGACTGGAGGTAAAGCAATTATTGAGGTACCACCCCTGGGACTCAGCAGCTTCTGGACTATTTCAAGACGTAGGTTAGAAGGAGGCAAATGCAATTCAGCACTGACAATGTTAAGATGTCTGTTGGGAAAATGCACTAAATGGGAACATATCCAGATGTTGGGCTCCCAGATGTGTGAATCATTGTGGAGCAATCATCCAATCAATCAGTTGGTGTAAGAGCAGGAATGAAAAGGCAAAACATATATAAATGTGAGTTGGAAATTGAAATTCAGTGTACTGTAAGGCACAGAGAGGGTCCTGTCAGTGCAGGGGACACTGGCTGTGCCGTGGCTGAGAAGCTCTAGGTAAGGAAGTCAGTATCGCCAGGCAGGGAAGGGAAGGCAAAATTCAGCTGCTCACTTGTGTGTTGATGTGTAACAACAGTAAACAGAAATGAGATGTGCACCACATGAATAGCCAACTTGCTGAAAATCAGATCCTTTCATTGTTTACAAACTGTGGCAGAATCACCATAGACTAATGACATTTAGAAATCACCACTTCCACTCCGTATTTTTATAATTGCCTTTTTTTTTTCCTAATTTGTGTTTTCTTAACCCATTACAGTCAATTCGATATGATACAAATACAAATACTTGTAGCTCAAAGGATTTATAAACAAAAATGAATTAGGGAAAAACACTATGGTACTTTCCTTGACCCAACATTTACATAGAAATTTTTTTTATTTTGACATGACTAGACAGATAGCAAATGCCAAATGGTTTTAACTAACATCAATACACAATTAGCAGTCTTTGTAATTAATCAGGGCAGAAAATTGGAGACAAGGGCCTAACACAGGCTTCTCTCAGTCTTCATGTCCACTCTGCAAAAGTATAAACTTTTTCCCTGCTCTTTGGACAATGTTCAAAATGGCTCCTGCACAATCCCGAGATGACAATGACCATTGTTGCCATTCATTCAGAGATCTGTCAGTCTTTGAAACTCTGTCATTAGTTATGTTCAAAGGCAGGAAATACTAATGAGGTTTGATTTCACCAGTCTCTGTGAGGCTCCTTGCATATAATTCCCCTCACAAGATAAACTCACATTTTGTGTTTATTTTGTGAAATATAAACTTAGATGTAAAACATGAGAAAACAGTAGCTGAGAGATGTTATCCTTAAACAGTCCTAAAACTGTGGTAAAGGCACTCCAATAAAATCCTCAGCACAGCCATATCATTGCAACCTGTTTCTGCATTTATGTGATTTTAGGTCTTTAATGTGCCTGTTAAAAACACATTCTGCTTAAGAAACACTTTGGAGTCCTGGTGTGATTGTATTTCAGTTTAAGTATTTTATATTTCTTCTAGTACAAAGCATAAAACAAAAGCTGTATTTTAATTTTCTTGCTACTCATGGGATTAATTAAAAGACACCAGAGTTCAGTCACCAAATCCTAAGATGTTTACTTAATTGGAATTTTACAAAAGATCTTTGCACCAAATTAATGTATTCACAGCTGAGATATTTTGCTGTGCAGTTTTTTGTGCAAATCAGAAGGTTTTCAGAGTTCAAGTTTTTTACTGTTTTTCCACTGATATTTCTAATGATCTTTCAGAATGACTCACTTATCACTCACCAGTGTGATTAAGCATTTAACATTCTGACTGCTAATGTTTCCTAGTCCAATCAAAAAGGTCATAGAACAATACATTACTAAAAAGCACAGTGTAATTAGGTTACTTGCCATGTAAATTATAGCTGCTTGAGTTGAAATGAACTTCTGTGCTTAGACTGTTGTTCATGCAGTAGTCATTACATGTTTCTGAATTTCATCTTTTAAAATGTGGATTTAGTGTGTTTTTAGTTGAATAGCTGGGGGATTTTTCATATGGCTGGTCCTATTGCACAGATTTGGCTTTAAGCTGGGATCAGAAGAAAAAACATAATCATGTATAAGAATTATTTACAGCTTTAGTGGATAAGCTAACTTTAAAAGATACAGGAAAATCTGTACTCATCAAATAGTGACTTTTTTCCAGCTTCTTTGTTGATTGTCTTTGTTGTGGGAAAGTATGAGAGATATTTCAGGAATGACAACCTGATTGCAAAGATAAGTACCAGAAAAGATTTGATCATGTCACTGATATTGATGGGAAAGTATAACTTGGGTTTTCATGGGGATTGACTTGATGGGCAAGCTAAAGTGCATGTGCAAGGATTAGGCTTGTCAGTGGGAAACGCTAAGTCTGGTCATTACAGTTAGCTCATTTATGGTACAAAGAGGCGAGGGAACATTTGTAAGTCTTTGGTCCTTGCTGAATAAAACTGAATTATTTGAGTCAGGCTGCCACCTCAGCTGTAAAATATCAGAGCTATCAGATGGGAGCAGTGATTAGAGACTGCAGAATGACACAAATCCATCTGTGCCTTGGGTGCCAAGGAACCATTGGGATACTCGGTCCCAAGTCATGAGACTACCATAGAAATTATAATAATGAATAATATGGTTTCTTTTTTCAAAGTTATTGAGGAAGTTAATGGCTGATTTATACACAGAAATAAAAATAACTCATTGGGGAAATTAATGTGTAAACTGTTTTTCTTCTTTACTTGAAGAACTGAAGAAAATTATTCTAACTGACCACTGGTGTGAGAGGTGAAGCAGAGACTGCGCAGTCCTTGGCGAAAGGTTTCAGTGCTTTTAAACCGTCATTGAAATCTCCCCTCCATGGTCACTCCCAAAAAGTCAGCCTGGAGAAAGCTTCTCCAGTGTGCACCGACGCCCCTCTCCTAAGAGCTCCTTCTGCCTACCCAGCCAGCGCTTCCAGCTGATGCCCAGGTTCTGAAATCATCACTCCTAGCTTTTTTCCTCCTGGAAGGGAGACATCTGATAGTTTTATTCTTAGTTGTCATAGGGTCTGCATTAAGGGAGTCTTCAACTTTCAGGTCTCAGGGCCTCAAAGAGCTCTTTATGACCTTATGAAGCTCAAAAGGAGGAAAATTAGGGAAAGAATCTGAGTCTTCAGCCATGTCTTAACATTCAGATTTAGTCATGTCACACCAAGGTGCAGCCCCATTTTGTTTACACCGTACTTTCAGTGCAATTCTCTCTGCTTCCTCAATGGCAGAGTCATATTTCTGTGTTTCACATGGTATGTTATTACTGATTTTATTATAGCTCAGAAACATGTAATTATTCATGCTATTAATATGGCCCCGATGGGACAAGTATTCCGTACTGCTTGGTGTGTGTCATAAAATCTGTAATGCCCATTTGAATGCTCCTTTGTTATCAGTAATTATTCAGTAATGACAGAAAAATGGTGGTGTCTTGATGCTCAAAACACAGAAGTATTTAAAATTTTTTCCAATATAATAAAACTCCACAATATAAACAGAGTTCCTCAGTTCCATGCAAAGTTAGGTCTTCAGGACTGTCAGGAACTTCCAGAGCCTGTGGGTGTAGAGAGGATTTGAAAGCAAAACTTCAGAATAGGAACCTCAGTTTTCTGCTTGGGCCTGTAGTTTTTTCTTCAGCCATAGCTGTAATTCAAGTCTAATTTGTTAAATATATATTTGAATTATTTCCCTGGTAGGGACAAGGAGGTCACCACAGTACTAGTGGGTTCTCTTGCACAAATAACTCATTTCTAAACCGTGTACAGAACCTGGTCTTGGCTAGGCAGGCTGTTCATGGTCACCTGCACAGGTCACAGGGTGGGCGAGAGGATCTTACTACCTCTGTGCTCCTGAAAGTGTATTTGTACACCTGATTACAAAGAGTAATGTCTAAAGATCAAAGTAAAAGGGTAATTTTTAACACTGTGGTAGCCTACAGTGGAGTTAATTACATGAATAATTCAATATATCACAAGCATGCATTGTAAAACCCAGGCAGAGGAAGTACCTGCATCTCTTTGCCCAAAGTGCACTGCTACTGAGAGGTTTAGGTTTGTTTTTTTAAAATCAGTGTTCTTTTTGAAGTTTTCAAACAGTTTTATCCCACAGATAAGAGGAACAATGGTACCTGTGTTGCACTGCCTTACTGCAGCACTTTGAAGGGGTAAGCAAACAGCTGAGGAGGGGTGTTCTAAGGAACCGGAAGAAGCAGACTGAATTTGGCAGTCAGCAGCCACCCCATCTTCTCCAAAGTTTCCTTGTGCTCCTTCAGCCTTCCCTGAAAATCAAGCAAAATGTAAATCATGAAGTTTTTCCTTTCTTTGCCTTATCCTGACTTTTGAGATCTTGGCATGGTACTGACAGGCAGGAAGAATCTGCAGTCGGATGTACCTTCTCTCCAAAAACAGGACAATGAGCATTCACTTCATTTAAAGAAAAGGCTGGCCCAGGAAACATCATCATCATCATCATCGTAATAATAATAATAATAATAATAATAATAATAATAATAATAATAATAATAATAATAATAATAATAATAATAACCCTCACAAGCAAGGAAACAATTTTTTCTCCATAAGCATAAATTAATTTAAAACATGTTATAGGGTGTGTCTCACATGCTTTGATGGGTATGTCAGACACATGACATTATTTAGCATTACACAGCACAAGGCATCATCTTTAAATCAAAGTGTTGGCCCATATTTTTCCTTGACATGTAGCAGATGCCATTTGCTTACATAAATCTTCAGATGAGCTTGTTAAGTTACAGGAATAGGCACAGTACCAAACACAGAGCATTAGAGTCCTCTGCAAGAAAAACTGTTCACTCCCAGCAGATAAAGAGCCTGAACTGTACCAATTCTAGTGCTAGTTGTAGGCAACTCCATCAAGCAGAGCTCTCAAAGTATCACCCTTGTCTTTAAAGGAAACTGAGGCAGGTGATGCCATTTACTTGAAGTGCTGGTTTATCTCCCTGGTCAAACTGCAAGTGCAGAGGTAAAGGCTCTTCTCTCCATCCTCACTACCAGCTGGATCTTTATAAAGCTACCCACAGCCTTTGAACATAACCTTCTTCTGCCACATTCAAGAAAACTCCAGTTGCTCATAGTCAGGATCCAAATCTTCCTGTTTAAGTGCAGGAGCAATTTAGAGGATCAACCCTTCACACCAGAACCACATGAGCAAGGAAGGAGCAGAGCCTCAGCACTGCACAGGGTGTGAGATCTGCTGCACTGGACTGAAGGGAAGGCTGAAGCTCTGGGCAGGAGCTGCTCCTCAGGAAGCCAAGGAGACAGCAGTGTTTTAGCAGAGGAATTAAAATGTTGCCCTTGAAAAACAGAAAGTGACTGATTGGTGATTTGAACAGCATCAGTGCAATACGAGATCAGAGGACACGTGAAGCAAAGCTGTGGCCAAAGGAGATGAGTGCTGGTGCTCGTGGGGCTGAAGAGATTGGTCAAAAGTCTTTTAAGCCTAACTTTTGTGAGGCCATTCTGTTGGCAGCAGCTAGGCAGTAGCAGTAATACTGGATTCCTTGCTGCTCCTTTTTGGAACTGTTTCTCTAAGAGTCATCCCTGAAACAATAAAGGTCTGATCATTAATCAACTTTCATTAATAAGACTTATTTCTTCCCCTTTCTGTTCCCTCATTTTTCCCTCTTCCTCCTGTGCCTCTTTTCATCTGTACACACATTGCCTCAAGCATTTGCATGTTCACTAATCTTTTCAGTATTCATAACGCAAAAGTAATACGTAACCTGTGAAGAAATGCATTTCCATTCATATACTTTTTCAAGGTGGAATGCAGACCTTTTCTGAAATGGTGAAGAAGCTTTGTCCTGCACTAATGGCTGTCATTCATGGCCTGGATACTCAGGTGTACTCAGGGTTAGAGTGTGCTCCCAGTCACTTTGCCAGGCACAGATTGAAGCCTGATACTAAAGAGAGGAGAGAATGAGCACAGGCAGTCTCTAGGATGTTCTTTAAGATGGAGAAGACAGGAAAAGCAAAGATAATGAAACAAAAAATGAAGAAAGAATAAAGAGAACAAAATGGTAACAGAAAAAGCAAAAAGCAAGTGAGCTGCCATGTAGAATTTGTTTGTACACATTCTTTTAAAAGAAACTGCTAAGTACTCTTCACAAAGAGTAGGAACACAGCACTATGTGCTGCACACGTCATACAGGGAGCCTTTAGAAGTCCATTTCAAGTCCTTGCTGAAACAAGTTTAGCAGTCTACAAACAAGAATGCTTTTAACATTGCAACACCCACAGCCATTTTATAGGTCTTGTGGCTTGGATCTCATTCTTGGTGGGGGTTGCTCTTTATTTCTTATCCAGAGTGTTTACATCTTTGTGGTGTCGGCAATACAGACCCATCTTTATAAGAGCAGCAAGAAAAAAACCAGCAATAAATCTCTGCAATGTGTTTTCAGTATGTCTATAAATCTGAAATATTTAAATGTAAAACAGTCCCTTTCTTTGAAAACTGTGGATTGAAACTAACAAAAGGATTGATCACAATATTTTTATTCAAGATGATCTGAACAAAGATGAGGCTATTATCTTTCCTTGAATGTACTCTTTACATTGAGAGGCACTGAGAAAAAACCCCCACAGAACTTTATTAAAGGTACTGTTGGTGGTTTGTCACTATGGGAGTGAAGCCAAAACTGTTCTTACAGAAAGAAATACAGTTCACTGATAAAATTATATAACCTGTTTGTTGCAAAGAGACGGTAAAAAAGTTCAGCTGTTTAGGTGAAAAAGCAAAATAGGCACAGATAGATCTCTCTTCTATGTCTATATTAATCATCTTAAATGTAGCATTATTCAGACAGGTGAATACAGACTCCTGTAAGTAATCTGTAAGTAGCTGGAGAGATTTCCTACACCCAGACATCTGTGCTGTGTTTTTTGATGAAATAGAAGTTTCAATCTTCTCTTTTGACAAATGATAATATTTTCATAACAGTGCGGTCCCCAAAGGATCAAAGATTCACTTTGTTAAGTGCCTTTAGAGTGTTCAGCACTTTCTAGAGTCAAAAATAGTATCTGTCCGACAGAGACTGAATGCCTGGGACTGGAGACAGAGTGATAAATAGACAGCTGAGGTTTGAAAGGCAGGAGAGAGACAGACCCAGACAAAGAAAACTACACAGCCAGGTAGATTTGAATAAATCAACCAGTTCTGTCTTCAACAATGTAGAGTGACCAGAGAAGAGGTAAGATTACATGGGTTGTCTTTCTCTTATCAACAAAGTGCTGAACCAAACAAAGCTGGAAGAGGATTAATAAGGAGATTGGAGGAAATAAAAGCAATTTTGATAAAAACAGAGTCCTTCAAAAGACTCAAGGTCAAAATGTGTGTTTGGGGAGACTCACCCCACAGTGAAGCCATTCTAATACAGCTCTGCTTCATATCATCCTTTCATGAATGAGAAATACATTACCTCAGCCCTTCTCCAAGGCAAATACCTCAGCCACCTTCCAAGGGATAGTTATTCCCACTGCTGATGCCATGATGATTTTTTGCCTTTTCTTTTATACTCCTTTTTATACTCTCTTTCATAGCTTTTATGTATTCTTAGTGCTTTTAGCCTACATAGTTATAATTCTTTAAGTTTGGTAACTTCCCTTAGACCCAATATCCCGTTAAGCCAAGAGCCCAAACACCCTGGAAACCCCAGACCCCGAGGGCCTCTCCAGAACACATTCTGTAAACAAAGCCAGGCCCAGCCAGGGGAAGGTTCCTCGCTGAGGGGTCTCACTGGAGTCCCTCCCTGGGCAATCTTTGATAGATGTGCTAATTAGCAAGGCCTATAATTGCACACACATCACATCGGGGGGGGGCCATTTCTCCGGGGGGCATTTCGGGGTGCATTTCGATGTGCATTTCGGTGCCCCTGAGGATCCTTAAATAAATACCGAGGTAAAACCCTTTTTCCCTCTTAACTGTGTTTAGTTCTTAATTTTAAGACCAGGAGAAGGCGTCACTGCCAAGATTCTAGGAAAAACCACTCTGTATTCAGCTATCTCCTCTGAACACCAGCATTTTTTACCTCATCTACTTAACACACTTAACTATTCTGTCACAATACAGTCCTTAGCCCTGGTCTTGAGAGCACTTGGTAGGATTTTGGCAACAAAAGAAGACACAGAGTACTGAACCTGAGACAGTCACATCACAGGCAGGAGCTGGGTCGGCAGCATGTCCATAGGCTGCCCACAGGGATAATGCACAGGCGTTTTCAGAGGTCAAGTCAGCCCACTGAAGCTCTGGATTCAGGCCACCTTTGGCATTCCAGTTTTCAAGAATTTTTACAGCAACAGCTTCAAAATATCAGCACAGAATTTATAAGCTGCACATAGACAGATTCCACAAATAGTCACACAAGGCCAACCCACACACCCAAGTGGATATTTCCCAGCTGCTGGAGCCAGTGGGGTTCCCTGCTGCGATCTCTGTCCATCTTAGCAGCTGGGAAGGAGCTTCCTGCTGCTTCAGGGGCACATGGTCCTTCTTTCCAATTTTAGGATGGAAAGAATGGAAGACTCCTAGAGCATCCCCTGTAGCTGGGAAGAATCTGTGACTGCCAGTACTGCAAGAAGGGAGTGGGTCTTGCTTTTGGGGAAGACTCATCAATGACTTTGTGTTATATTGTGCTGCTTTAATTTGATTTAATGGGGACAAGAAAAGAAAGATGGAAGGGAAAAAGAGTTAATATTGAGCATAAGCACTGCTGGTACTGAAGAGGAGCTAGCACTGAAATTCAAGCATCCTAATAAATGGAGTGAGTTGAATAAACAATTTTAGTGACTATCATGGGTCAAATCCTGGAAAAACATTAGCAGATATGTTTATGCCAGCATAAACATTTAAGTAAATCACTGTGTGTTATTACAATAACATTGCATTTGAACTGAAGTTGTTAGAAATCCCCTTCAGAAATTAACCCAGTTATTCTTAATAGCAATTATGGCTTTTTACAACCACATTTGCATTCATCATCTTAGAAACTGGAATATTTCTAATTAGCAAAATGGCAATAAAATGAAAAGAGTTTGTGTATTAGGTTAGTGTCTGGAAGTGTGTTTTTCTCTCAGCTCTGAGCTGTGTTGCTCCATTAGCTTTCAGAATGATTGCACATAGTAGTTTGCCAGGAGATTTGCTCTATGTAAAGTTGTACAAGTGCTTCTGTACTCTAGAAAACAAGAAATGACAGGAATATGTTGTAAAAATGTATCCTCTCTGTTGGGAGGTTTTTTATTACACATTCATTTAGTCCAAATAATTTTAAACTTACATTTCCACCAAGGCTCATCTTTGCTTTAACAAGTGTTTTTTATTAACTGGAATGATGGGTTTTTCATTTTGAACTGAAATCTCCTTTTTGTGTTTTCAGAAGGGCATATATCTGAAGGCTTATTTTTAAAGCTGAAATGCAATATGTTGAAAAAGCATTTGTGAACTCTCTTTCTGTAATTGAAAAAATACATGAGTTAGACTTTAAAGTGTGAAGAATGATACAGCTACTATCTGTGCTGACTCAGGCCAACTTGCTTCCATGCTGGTATGACCTTCAAAAGGAGTTAGAAAAATCACTTGAGGAGAAGAGAATTTCTGTCTAAAAATGTGAATCAAAACTTTTCATCGCTGCATGCAAAATATCAAGTGTAATACATGTTATAATTTTGATCTTAACCTAGCTTTTTTTCATGATATTGGCAATGTGGTCTGGCTAGATCAGAATCCTAGAAGAACACTGTTATTTTATAGTTGGAAATGATGCAGTAATAAATTTTGTTTCTCAAAAATGTAATAAGCAAGTGTCATCGCAGCCATGTTTCTGTAACATTGCATTTTTTATTGTATCTGGCTCTATGTTATTAATACCCAGATCCAAATGTTTTGGGTTGGGTTGGGTTTTTTTTCCATATATTCTCCAAATAGTACTTAGGGATCAGAAAGGGCATAATGATCTGAATAATCATAATCTTGGTCAGACAAGAACTTTGATCAGTTTTTAAAGGTACATAATTCACACTAATTATGTTCAAAGAATTAATATGGTTTTATGTTCCAGAACTGTCCCTGCAGGTCCCCATATCAGCCAAGAATAATATCTGGACAGATTTACCAGTCTGAAAAGGTTTAGAGTGAACTTCATACCCATGCTCAACTTAGCTTGATTGAACTTGGTCAAAGTCAACCCTTTCACTAGTGTGCAGTTTGCAGAAGGAATGTGAAACACAGCATTAAGAGCTTTTCTGTTCCCCATCCACCCCTTCAGTGAGGAGGCTGGGGATGCATTAGAAGTTGGAAGGAGACAGAGCCAGGCCAACTGACCCCAAATGACCAAATGTTATACATTGTTTAGCATTTCACCTAAGGTTTAAAGTGATTATTCTTTTTCACTGAGCACTCTTCATGTATTTCCTTGCACCACTGACCTCATGTGCTACCCCCTGATTAATACAATTCCCCTGTGCCATGCCTGTCTGTACCTGTTGTTTCTTTAGGGAGTCAAGAAGGCCCCAGAAAGTCTGGAACAAGAACTTTGTTCCACTTGCCTTTCATGGGTCATTATTATTTTTCATAGGTAACTGAAATTCCTTCCCAGACATTTCACTGCCAGTGTGCATTGTTGGACCTTACCAGTTCCAAAGAAGGAAAACCAAAAAGGTTCACATTGCATGTGTAGCCCAGAAACCACACCAACTTAGACATTTCTGTGACCAGGAGCCCAACCTGTTCCTCCAAGTAAGAATTATATCAATGCCGCCATCATCATCATCATCATCATCATCATCATCATCATCATCATCATCATCATCATCATCATCATCATCATCATCATCATTTGTGAAGGGAGCCAGCGGCCAGGCTCACCTGGAATCAGGGGTACAGCCAGGGTGTTTATATAGGGAAAGGCAGGGGTGGGGTGGACACCGGTTAGCCAACAGGGTATAGACAATCTCCATAAGGAGAAGCAAGGCATGCTGGGCCTGCTTTCTGGTCACCGTAACCTAAAAGGTTCTTATCTCTTGGGAGGCTCAGGTCTCAGACACCTTTTCTCCACGGGAGGGCAGATGGCTCTGGTGCCAGAGCCTGGCAGACCTCCACAATCATTATCATCATTATCATCATTATGCTGTAGTCAAGACCACTCAGTTTTTTCCTCAGATTCATACACCATAATCTAATGACCAAGATCAATGTACTTTAAGATTTTGCTGTAGTGCCAGCACACCCGAGGCAGTGGCAGAATGCATCCCTGCCAAACTCCTTTCCTGAAGTCAGACAATTTTGTTTTGTAGCCCCTTTCATTATTTTGACTGCTGTTTTCTGCTTATAATAGAGAATTGACAAAGTGGTGCTGTTGTCTTTTGTAACTGGAGTTCTGCAAACAGTATAAACTTAATTTTGTGAAAATGAGCACAAATAATATTTTTTTCCATAGTTCATTCCTGTTAAAATGTTCCTGCAACTGTATTTACCCACTTGTTTCAGCCTGGTGTTCCTCTCATCTATCATGCTTGGCATCTTCTTCCCTTGGGATTCTTCTTCCCCATGGAGGGAGCATTAAAAACTGCCAAGGGCAGGTTGGAAGCAGAGAACTTTATAATCTAATAATGTGGGATCTATGTGATTAACCTGCTGCTGCTGTTCAGTGACTAGCACAGCCATCTGTAGGAGGTGGCTCTGTGACTCCCACGCTAAAGGACTGTATTGTTCCAATGTTGTTGCTCCATGGGGGTCAGAGTCTCAGAGGATGGTAAGGCCTGCCATGGTTGTGCCTTGCAACCTCCCAGTAAACCCTGGGATTTAAGCCAGTGAGGAATTCAGTGCACTTGATCAAAAAGAAAAGCAGTTCTTGAACGTTCTCTTTTTGACCTGACTGTCCCTGTCCCTCATTGGGGCTGGAAGCACTGGTTGACAGCAAACTGTGCAGACCACAAAGGTGTATTTTCTTTGCTCAGCTCAGGTGGAACAGTCTGAAACCACCTGAAGTTGGTAGTACAGAAGCCATAGTGCAAACTTTGGGGTTGCACACGAGTCTGATGGCTGCTTACATAAACAGAGAGTGTCTCCAGGATCTGTGTAGTTTCAGATCAGAACTGGTTTTATTAGTAAGTGCTGGCTTGCCAGACAAGAAAAGGTGATTCACTTGGATGGGGGGAGAACTACAGTTCTTCTGTAATGAATTCATTATTAACACAGTGAGAGACAGAACCAGGCAGTTTCAAATTCACAAATCATCTGTCTTTTTACTAATATCTGTGTTTTTTGGCACCCCAAGAGCAGTCTCTGTTCCCCTGGAGAGACTCTTTCATAACGCTCAATAATGCATCTGTTATTATGAGAAGGATGTTGAGAGTTTAGAACACAGCAGCTCAGCTGAAGCAGCTGTTTCTTCAGAGACAGCAAAAGCAGAAAAAAAGACATTTAAAATTTTTAAATGTATGCTCCCATGTGGTCTATTTCTCAGCCCAAAAAGGGGCCTTTGCATTGCAGCTGCCACCTGTCTGCAAAGGGGGAAGCTTTAGAAAGGATTTTCCTGGAGCTGCTCTTGGCTGCCCATTCCAGGCCACAGCCAAAGCCAACTCTTAAGAACCATTTTAAACAGTGAATTGAGCTATTCCTCTCTGCTTAGATTTCTCATGACCCTGATCTTCCACAGGGGCCTGCAGTTGTGGAGAGTGACATGGTAAATCTTGGCCTATGAACAGCCCAGCAATCTCCAGAAACAAATATCATTACGTGGCTGGCTATCCGTAGGTGATGCAAAGTGTCACAGGAGGCAGCAATTAAAATTTCGTAGGAAAATGAAGTGTTGGTAGGCACAGCAGAGGTCTGTGTATCAGCCAGGCAAAGACCCTCAGAGCAGAGAACTGCTGTGAGCATCCCCCAGGGCTCTGACCGAGCACAGCACAGGAGACTTCCTTGAAAGGATGCCAGGAGAGAAACATGTGGATAAGATGTGCAAAGCTTCCAAAGGCTGTACCTTACTGTACACAAGCAAGCTGCCACAGTGTGCGCCTACCACAGCTTTTCTTTCCTGAATGGCAGAGATTTGCTGTGGTTGAGATTCTGCCTCGCCCTTGGACCCACTTTCTCACATGAAGTAACCCCACACTCCTCAGTGAATACAGCTCACTCAGCTGTGACTGCTAAAAGCAGGGAAAATCAGTTCTGTAGGAAGCCTTGTTTTTAAAGCTGTTTCATATAAGGTTTTATATCTACCTTATTTAAGTGTGGAGTGGAAAAACTGAACTGTAATTCATGCAATGGTTCCCTTTCCCTGTGTTTTGAAAGTGTTAAATCAAAAGTAAGATTTATACAAATAAAAACCAGCAAGTGCCCATTAACACGGAGAGTATTGGAATTCTGGATTTGCCACACTGATGTGTAGAGACCAATGGGAGTCATATATATTTTAGTGCATTTCTAGTCATTTCTAGAATTCAAGAAGTATCCTGTCCCTATTGCATATTATTTTGTTTATCTTCCTTGACTTCGCCAATTAACACGCATGGCCATGCTTGAAGTTATGGGTTTTACAGACCCTTGTGGCTTTATGCTGACACAAATTGCTGCTCAAAAGAAAAGTAAGGGAAAGGAAGATTTATAGTTCAGCCCAATGCTGTATGCCAAAATCTAAAAATGGTTTAAGACAGCTTCTTAAATAATCATACTTCAAACAGCATGCTCAAGCTCTTAGGCCAGAAATGTCAGGCATTTTTGTACTTCCCAAAACTCTGTGGAAATAAATTAGGTTTTTTTTTTTGAAAAAATTATACAATTATTGAAGGAAGTGCTGGACAGTTTTCATCCAGACTCAGAGCTGCCAGTTCTCACAAAATTGAGATTTAAAAAAATAATTCCAGTTCCTACAGCATGAATTACAATAGATTCCTAGTTCTTGTTTTATTTTTTAAAGGTAACTTCCTTGTTCTTATAACTGTGGAAAGAAAAACATAACTGTGAACCCTTAAGGCTAAAGCAAATTTCATAGTGCTATTCTAAAATTATGATAGCTAAAGTTCATTTTGGAGACCTAACTGATGATGCCACAGCTGTGCCAATACTGCTAATTTAAGATAATAGGTACTCTTCTGGCATCAACACAGCTAAATAGAATACTGTAAGGTTCATGTTTTATATAAAAATAATGCCCAAACTTAAGTGTTTTCACTGCAGATTCTAATGGCATATGTGAGCAGAAAACTGAACCTTTGTAATTCTTTATGATCTGCATAAAATGTCTGGTGATTGCCTCAAAATACTATTTTAAAAAATCCTCTAAACAGCTCAGATAATTATTGTTCCAGAAGATATTGGGGGAGAAAGAAAATCTATGATGGTTTGAGCCCTTTTGCCCGTTGAAAGGGCTGGAATTAGATTCCTGATCTAGCCTCCTGTGCAGTACAGACAAATTGCATAGTGCTAAAGGACGTGGTCAGTTTGTGTCTCAGATGAGCTATAGAGTAGAATTACAGTAGCAGGAGGAATCTCATCTAGAGACCTACTGTGGATTATTTGACTACCATGACTAGTTTAGATTAGCTAAGCAAATTTTCAGCCTTAGTAACTATGGAAGAAATGCATTAGCTGTGAAAGAGATGTGTATTTGGAATTTTTCTGGAGTCAGCGGAGTTGCGCAGGCTGCGTTCGAGGCAGATTGGCACCTTCCAGAACAAACTGATGTCTGAAAGATCACGTAGATACCAAGGATATCATTTGGTCATATCCATGCTTAGGTGTGGCACAACCACAGTGACATTGACACAGTTTACTTTAATACTGCAGAGGAAAACAACCCAAGGTTTGGGGCCAGTCCTTGGGCAGCGGGGTACGATTGCCCTTGGTGTGGGATGTCTCTGGCGTGGAGGTAGGTGATGTGTTCCTTGCTCAGCCCCTGCATAGCTAATCCCAGTCTTCCCTGGGCAAAACCTCATGGGCCAGGTGGGAGGATGCTCTTGTCTGTGGCTGGCTTGTGAAACGGCTGGAATTCTACACAATTTTCTTGTTACTGGTGCATAGTGACTGTATCGGTGTCTCCTTTTGTCAGGAAGGAGAATGTCTCTCTGGTACTACAAAGGTAGGAGGAAGTAGTGAAGCATGAAGTGCAAATCAGTGCATAGAACAATTAGGTTTTCCTAAAAAAAGGAAATGCTGACTGATGGTGACTGATGGCAGCATTTGTACAGTAATGTACAATTAAATGACAGTCACTGACACAGAGAAGAGAGTGGGGCTGAGTAATATCCCATAATTGCTGGGGAAGCATTCCAATTTTTAGCTACTTATTCATCATTGCTAATCTCAAATCTTTCATGATAATCCACTGTTTCTTTTTTTTCCTGATCCCTTCTAATATTAATCTATGTTAATACCATGTATTTATGTATTTGAAGCATGGATTCTAAGGTGTTGCAAGGCTCTGGCTCTACACTTACTCTGCTTCTTATTAAATTTATTTTCATACGCGTGTGTATACATATATACATACAGACATACATCTAAATATTCATGATGCATAAATATGTAAATCTCTGTATATGTATAAATACATCTGTATGTAGGCATTTAATTTCTGTGGTTAAGTCAGAAGTATGTGGATACACACCTATGTGGTTTTTGCCTTTTGCATAATCATTTTTCCTTAAAAAGGGACTATGTTGTGACATATGTTGCTGCATGCACAAACACCAAGAATTGCAGAAAATGAAGCAGCGTAATTTTAAAATAAAGTGTAGACATGTCAGTGCTGTCCTAAATATTTTTGTGTAATGTATAAATACATTTGTGCAAAAAGCTACTGTTCCATTGCTGTAGAGATTTATGCATAGGCTTAAGTCAATAAACTGTGGATAATCTCATTATGATCAGTGGACTGCTACCAGGGTTTAGTTAAATATGAACATAAGTCTTTCTAGAATTATGAATATATAAATTAAATTATAAGGAACAGACATTTATATGGATGGTTGCACATCATACTGAGAACATTTGATCACACTGTAGCAAATGTTGATCCTTTTTCTTGGTGGTTAAATCCATTGGAAAACTGCCTTATAGTTGAAACCCTGATGCAACTCCGATGTATTGTTAAAACTGAGGGTTGGGAGGGTTGTTTTGTTTTGCTTTTTGCCCTGAGGATTGTCAAGGACTTAATCAGACTTGCTGGTTTATTTCCATATCAAAGTTAAGTAGGAAATATTTTATTAACAGATGTCTGCATCAAAACCTTTCATTTGGATCAGTAGCAGGACTTATTGCAGAATCGAACAGTTCCTGCTCTGCAATTAGAGTTGTCATTGTTCTCAGACAGGAACCCACCAGTGCCCCACTGATGAATGTCCTTACATGTTTCCTCCAAGGAATAATTGCAAAAAATATCAGAGCACATCTAGATGGGGCTCCAAGCTGAAAACTTAAAAATCACTTTAGTGAACATTTTCCATCAGTGTAATAAAATGTCACAGGGATCCTAAGCTGTAATCATCCCTACAGCAGAACTGATACTCAAAATAAGGAAAAGCAAACAAGCCCTTTCAGATGAGTTGACTAAATGTGCTGAAGGACAATATACCAAAGACAATCCCTCAGATATTGAAGAATAGGGTTTTACAAACCCACATGTGGAAGAACTGTTTGTGTTTCAGAGAATTCTGAAGTTGAGGTAGAAATTCAGTTACATAATTCAGTTATTAATTGTTTTGGTTTTGTAGCAGTCTTTTTGGTGGGGAGTAGAGGATCCAGCAGACCTGTGACACTCTAGGATACTTTATTTTACTGATTTTTCAGCCTTACTTCACCATTGCATGTATGTACACTGGAGTACAGCAGTGGTTTGGGGACTGTCTAAACTAGGATTGCAGATTCATTCCTTTTTGTAAGTGCTTCTCCTCTCTGAAAACAAACGTATAGAGTGAAGCAGCATCCCCCTAAGAGAAGAAAACCCATGGAGTCACCTCACTTAGAGACTACAATGGCCAGTTAAGTGATTATTGCAGGCTCCTGAATAGAAGTCAATTCCATTCTCTGTGAATGGAGGTTGACTCAATATAATTATCCTCTCTAGAGCTTTAAACAAACCAGCTTTAAATATTTTAAGTGATGTGGCTTTTATCACTTCCTTTGGACAATATTTTCATTGTCTAATAGATCTCACTCTTAATTTTCTTCTGATATCCTGCCTAAATTGCTTAACCACATGTCATTATCTCTTATTCTACTTAGCTAAAAGTCCTTACAACAAGCCCTGTCAATTACTGTTCCCAGGAGCTGCTGCTTCAAATGCTTTAGTAGTGATCATATAGCTAAAATCCTTCATCAAAGAAGGCATTCTTGTAGGTATTAAAGCATTTGGCATAAAAAACAATATCTATTTCATAGATAATTTCAGTTTATAAGTCTATAAAATAATCCTTAATTCAGGTATAAAATCCCTATCCTTTATAATTCATGCTCAGTTGAAGATTGATCTAATGTTGAGGAAGATATGTCCCTCTGGTAGCCCCGTGGATTGGGATGGACAGTGGGAAATCCTCCTGCCCGGTATTGAAGCATTTGGCACAAGGTGTCCTGATTTGTCTACAAACACTGTCCACCTCCTGCAGCTGTGGGCAGGAGCAGGCCTCCCTCTGTGCTGGAAGTCACCAAGGTTCGGGATTGCTCTGTTTGCTGGCTGTGGGATGTTAGAAAAGCAATCCTGCTTTCCTGGTGACAGGAGTAAACGAGCTGGGGAGTCAGGCTGGTGGAGAAGAGAGGGAGCTGGGAAACGGCAGGGCTGGATTCAGGCACTTTCCAGGCTGAAGGTGGTTGGGTCTTGTCTGTATTGGCCAAGTTAATCTTGGGAATACCAGACTGAGTGCAAAGAAGGGAATGCTGATGAGAGCTCAGTGGCAGTGGTTGCAGAGCTTTTACAGTGCAGTTCTGACATCCAGGTTTGCTGATTAACTCAGGCTGCCTGCCCAAAGCCATGGATGTGATGGGCATATCCACCCTTTTACCCACATGCCTTTGGGAGAACTCTGCTTACAGGGGTTCTCCTAAAACACACCACAGTGTGAGTCCCCTGAACCTCAGCAACCACAGAATTTGCATTTTTGTCAAGTTCAGTTTACAGTAAATGCTGGCATCTGCTCATTCTCTTCAATCCTCACCCAGTGTGTCCCACCATGTGTAAGGGCATCCGCCCAGTACTTGGCTTCTGTTCTCAGCAGAAGATGCAGTGCAGACCCACGCTGGTGCCAGGCACAAAGGTGTTTCACACACCGTGATCAGGTGTTGGGCACTTGCATTAGACCTTCAGATTTACTTCCCTGTAAATGTTTATTGCCATTTGGCTTTTGGTGTTGTTCCCAGGATATGCTCTGCTGAAATCCTGCAGTGCAAAGCAGTCTGCTGTCAGGCACTGATGCAGTGAATGCAGTAAATGTTGGGCAGTGTGGCAGGACTTCTTTAGTGTTGCATGCTTGGCAGAACTAATAGCTGCAGTATACCCTCAAGTTAGGGCTGTTGGTGAGAGATGCACTTAAAAGCTTGTCCCATAATCTTATGAGATGGGAAAAGAATTCCTGACATTCCTTCCCATGGGATGGCAACATATGCAGTAGAAAATATTTTCAAGCAGGTTTCAGTATGATTTCTGCAAAGAAAAAAAATTAATTGTCCAAAATGTAAGATGATTTTTATTATTTCTGTCCTCTCTCAAACTAGTAGGATATTTGCAAAGAAGAAATGAAAACTACCTGAGATAAAGACCAATTCTAAGTCAAAGTCCTGCCAGGTCTGTCCTGCCAAATGCTGAAGTGATGAAGAGTGGACATAGCAGAACCATGAGTGTGGTCTGGGAAAAGAATCTAATCTGAGACCTTCTCTATAGATACAGAATAGGCTGAACTAAATCACTTAGCTACATATTTATGAGCAAATTTGCTTTTATTCCTTTTATTCGGCTCTGACAACTCCTGCAATGCCTTACTGCTGAATACTCCTTTATGAACACTTTACTGTTAAACTAAATCAGTTGCATGACCTGTTCAAGAGATTATCTTGAGGACTTGTGACTAAAATGGTTACATTGCTTACTGTAAGAAATGACTGATTTTCCGAGGACTGAACAGTCCATAGAGTTGTAGGACAGGAGCCATATGGCTGATGAGATCTGTGTGAGAAAAAACACTCCTAGGGCAGTGTTTAAGGAGCCAAGATGGAGGAGCAGCCCCTTTATTTCAGGGCAGTTTCACCAACTAACTCCCTAATAGGAATGAGTTCAGGTCCACCCTTTTTTGATCCATTAAACATAATGGATGTAAGAATGTGAATAGCCTCAAATAACAGACAATAATAAAAAACATATTTTGAAGGTATTTGTTAGCTGCTGAGAAAATGAGACCAGCACACTAATAGTTTAAGGCTTAGATTCATAATTTGATAAGATGAGCTCTCTCTCTCTGTAGTATGTACCACTGCTTCAAGTCATATGATTTGTCACATGCTCCTTGAAACTCAAGTTCCTTCAGCTTTAAAGCCTCACATCTATTTCTAGGCCTCACTGTATTCAAACAAAACTGCAGAATTAGTGTTTGCTTTGAAAAAGCTTTTCTAATAGTGTGATTGAAGAATCTCCAATCAGTCTGAAAAGAATAGCAGAGTGTAACAGATTTGTATTTCTGCCTCCCATAGATGGCAAAATCGTGGAGGTCAGAAGCTAAAGGACAGAGAGAGCTCCACGTATCATCTCTAAAAGCCCAGTCTGATGATCCTGTGTTTGGCCCATGCTGGATTTAGCAGCTGGGGTTGGCAGTGGTATCAGCATGGGCACTGTGCCTCCCAGTGCCAGCTCTTGCCGACATCTCCTCGCTGGGCAGGTGCTCCTGTAACTGCTTCAACCACTGCAGCCACATGTGGAAGGCTGGCTCACTGCAGACACTGTGAAGTGTAAAAACAGGTCAAAATACTCCCATTCTGTGTATTCCCAGGGTGGAGGCGTGGAGCAGAGCATAAACAAAGGAACACTTCTGTGTCCTAGAGCAGCCAAGGAGGGGAGAGAGGCAGCCTGAGCACATGCTGTGTGCTGTCCCAACCAACAGGCAAGTCAGCTGGGGCAGGGCACACACAGAGCCTCTTTCCTCAGTTGTTTGAGGGCTCCTTCATTGTCATATGCCCCAAAAGCTGTCCTAGACCTTGTGCTCCTGTCCAACAGAACAGACCAACTCTATATTAGCAATTTAAACCAGATAGCCAGAGCAAGCAGTTTAGAATAGATAAAAGACTGCTGAAAGAAACGTCAAAATGATACAGTCCTCACGCAAAAAACGCTGACTTTGTGAGCCAGGTCTAAGATCCCGTAACAATAAATAGAACAAACAACAGAATTGTAAATAACTGACTGAAAGGACAAAGCTGATTGCACACAAAATTACAACAATAAAAGGGAGACTACGATAATTCTTCCTCCTGACTGTTTTTCAACCTACTGTGCCTCACGGAAGGAGAACTAATGTATGCTCACCCTCCAAGTTGCTCCAGCACTGCACTTCCATACACAAAGCAGCTGAAAAGCAGGTCATATATATTTTGCTTCTGCTGGCAGCTCCTCCCATCCCATTAAAGGCTAATAAAGGCATTTTGGATGCTTCATCTCATTTGTTATCTTCCTGATGGCATTATCATTCCAGTCAGAAAGGCAGTGAGATCTCCCATCCCTTATGGCCATGCCAGCAGAATTGCCACATCCAGAATTATGGTCCCCCTGCAAGTTCTTCCCCCCTGTTACTGTCAGCACGGACATGCACACCCTTAGAGACTGTGTCCCCTACATTTTTATTGGAAGAGTTACACAAAAGCTGACAGGGCGGCTCTTTTTCCTCTCAGCCCTTGCTGTAGGGGTGGCCTTAGCACATGGCAGAGCACTCACCCCGTTATTTACATGCTGCACACACAGCCCCTGTTAGGTTGGCTTCAGCTGGCAGCATGAAAGCACTTGGGTTTACACATTGCTAATGCTCCACTACAGTATATGAGCCTCCTTCTCTGATAACTTCTGCAGAGAGTGCCCTGGAAGAGCACAGTATGACCACTCACAGGCTGAAGCTACCCACCAAGATTCAGGCTGTTCTTTTGCAGCGCTGGCATCCAGCCTAACTGCACAGCAGGCTTCAAAATGGTGTAGAAATTGGTAACAGTCTTCCTAAGATGCCATACCCCTGAGATTATTTATTAAAAGATTTATATCTTGTTAATAGTGATCTCAGAACCACCCACAGGTGCTTTGCTTTAGAATCTGGTTTTGTAAATTGATGGTTAAGAAGTAACACCCAAGGGATTTGTTCCAGTGGAGCATTATTTTCTCTTTAATTAATACAGGAATTTCAGGGGAAGACACTCTTATCTCTGTCTCCTTAAAGGGAGAGGGAAACTTCATCCCAGCATCAGTAAGGCTTAAAACACAAGCACTGCTTGATTTGTATGTATGTGAGTAGTCCCAAGTAGTTGGTCACTGGGATATTTGCTCCTTGTCCTCAAAGGGGGCAGTGAGCTTCACAGATTTGGATAAAACAGAGCTTAAGGGCAAAAAAAAAAGGTGTCTNAAAAAAAAAAAAAAAGTTTGTGAGGGTGAGACTCTCTAGTGGACCAGCTCAGTGCTATGCTGCTTTTATGGGAATGCTCATTGTTGGACAGGGGACTGCCAATTATGTCTCAAGGCTGATTAGGGAAGAACAGGGCGGGGGTGATCATTGCTCTGTGGATCTTTCTGTAAGATAAGGACATGATCATTAGGCACCATTCACTGCCTGAAACAGGAGTATGGCAGGGAGGCAAATGCAGGTCAAAGAAGTCAACTATACAAGAAAAGTCCTAGATCAATGGGGATTTAGGAAAGATCAGCCTCTGGTGAGCAAAGGGAGCTGCTGTGCCTTTTGGCTGATAGATATTTATGAGAAATCAATCTCCTTGGGTGCCACAGTGAATTTTATTTCGGAGGCTGCAGGTGGACCCTGCCACAGGTATGTGACTTAACATGCTCTGTGGTCATGATTTTCCAAACTATTTGGATTAGGAACCTGGCAGGATCACACAGGGACTTATTTTGAAGACCTTGGGCAAAAGAGTAAATGTGTGCCAAATTCTCCTCCCAGACAGAAATCTGTTGAGAACTGTACCTATCTCCAGGTGCTTAGTTTGCATGGGCTAAAATAAGCTTTAGTCCCAAGAAGTTGCTAAACAAGTGCCAGCTCAAAGAGATCTCTGAGGAGTTGTGTTGTGGCTGCAGCAAAAGGAGCAGAGGGTTCAAGTATTGAGACAAATGAGTGTTTGTGTAGTGAAGTCCATGTCTGAACTGTGTCTTTGGCAGACACTTCTGTGCAGTCAGTAAAGGAAGTGATTGAAACCGAGGGTTTGGAGGTGGTAACGCTGTGTTCCTTGTTTTCTGAGGATCCAGCTTGAGACATCTAAGCTGATGGTTCTGGCTTGCAGATGTGGCAGGACCTCTGTTGCACTGACATCTGGTATGAGTGGAAATGTGCTGTACATTGTAATTGCTTTCAAAAGTCAAGCGGTGCTGCTTAAAGCAGGCGACCGAAACACGACGGCGCATTTGGCAGTTATGGAAGACTCATGAGCCTGATGAGGTGCAGCAGGGAATGCAGGGAACAAATAAGCTGCTCACTAGTGGCAGTGAGCACTGCCTGTTTCTGTACAGGGAATTTGGCTGTATACTGAGAGCCTGCACCATAACACTATAGCATGCATGTCACCACTGCACGCAGTTGCAGAGGAAACCTTCATTCTGGTACCTGCTGGTGCCTTACTTCACAAATCCTTGCTTCACAAGCTTAATGTCCTTTTGTAAATAGGGTGTGGGAGACTTGATGTCATTAATTTGCACCGCAGAACTCCCCAAAGGTGGGAGTTATTGCATGAGGCACTGTGCAAACCTATAAAAAGGGTTTGGTCCTAAACCAAAGGGCTTGTGATTTACATTTAACAAAATACCTGATGGGTGGATATAAAAGGCATGTAAGAGGTACTGAAAGAAAAGTGTGTCTCAGATATATTACAGTGATTGCTCCAGTCCCATATCGAACCTAAAATGCAGCAGCTAATTCATAGTGGTAGGAGATGCTCATGTATTGCTGAGCCTCAGTTTTGTACTGACACTGAACACGTTAAAGACCCTTTAATCATCACAAGACACCATCCCTTTCTACAGTCTTATTTTCTTTAATAAAAACTATTTGTATCATATTAAAGAACCAAATCACCTCCTACTAGTTCACTGGAAACAGGCAATAATGTACCATAGGGTGCCTACTACAGGAGGGCTCTGAGCCTGGAGCCACCCAAAAATTCAATAGAACTGTCCCGGCAATAGCTTTGAAACCAAAGATTCTTGAGACCTTCTTAAGTTTCCTTATGAAATCCTGTCGTGCTTTTCCTGACCAACCAAAACAATGAAGTACAAGTCCACACAAATCAAAGAGCTGCAGGAAAACCTGGTGCAAGTTGAAAAACAGAAATTCCAGTGTTGGTGGGCTTCAGGGCTGGAGGATTGTGAACTCTGTGAAAATCTAACAAAGCAACCCCCTAATGTTCACAAAGAGATGTAAACAGAGAGCCACGTCTGCAGCACTTGGACTGGGTTTCTTCTGTGGGGCTGTTACTGCTTTAACCAGACCACATGCACAACAAAGTAAAACATATCTTGGTCTTTCCTTGGCCTTACTTGTTTCAGAATTAAATGCAACATGAACAGCTTTGGGGAGGTGATGGACAGAAATACACTCAGGCTGCTTTCTGCTGTGTACTCACCTTTGTTAGCAACAGAAGAAATAAAAATTAACAGTGCTATTACTCCTTTCCCCTAATCCTTCTCACCCCAGCTTTATGTCTCTTCAGCAAAAGGTCAGTCTTTTCAAGCATGATTTAAAATGTGCACTCATGAAAAGAGAAGAGCCAAACCACACAAATCCTGGATGTTAAAAATATACTCCTCTGTAAAGTGTGCATTCCTCTTGTGTCAAATACACACTCCCTTGCTGAGGTCTGGCTGTTTTGTGGTGTTGTGAGATATGTTTGCATGGAAAGAGCTGATATAAGTGATATCAGAGGAGCCAACGAAGGAACTAAGATCCTGATCATGCTCTTCTATGAGACAGCTAAGGAAAATGGAGCCTTAGTAAAGATCCTACTCAAAGAGCAGGACTTGGGAGGGGGCAGGTTGAGTATCTCCAGATTCTCATGGATTTGCTAGGTAAGATCCACACGCTCTGCTGCTGCTTCCCCAATAGCACAGAATAGCTGAGGCCTCATGCAGTGTTCTCCTGCTACTCTCCAAACTCCACCTTTCAGCATTCCACAGCCTGGTGCCATTTTGAATAAAGTCCTCCTGGGTCACGGTAGAATCTCCTGGTAACCCACGAAGGCTCAGACCTTCAGGAAGCGCAGGGCAGGCACTGTGCACACGGCAGGAGAGAACAGCTGGCAAAGAAAGGTGTGTGTGGGAAAGCACCATGCTGCTGCCAGAGCTGCTGCAGGCACTGGAGATGTGGGAATGTGGGAAGCAAACCTGCCCTGCAGCTCTGGCTGGCAGGCAAGGAACCAACCCCTGTGCTTGGGCTGGAGTTCACCAGGTTTACTGACAGTGTGTAATCTACTTAGTGTGGCAGTAAAACACTCCACTTTTCCAGCTTTGCATCCACTGAGGCTTTTAAAAATCCTTGAATTTATCTCTAGTCATTTGCAGAGACATTTTAATGGAGAAAGAGACATCATTATAGATTTCTTTACCTCAAACAACAGGGAAGCAGGGTACCCACTGGCAAAAACCAGAGCCAGAAACAAGAAAATAAATCTCTAGGGGAGCAGGAAAATACAGTTCTGCCTAGAGATAGCATTTTTTATTTAAAGGTTTTATTGTTTAGATATTCCAACTGAGGCTTCTGCTGTGTGAGAATGGGCTGTGTATTGTGTGTGTTTGGGTTTTTGCTGTTGTTTTCCCAGGGATGTTTGGCGTCCTAAAGGAATCTGTGAACTACAGATGGTGCCCAAAGCAAGGGAGTGTGGAATGTGGAGTGGAACACAAATGGAGCATCTGAAAGGCTCCTTGTCTGCTCCTGCAGGCCAGGGGAGCAATGCAGAGGAGGCTTTTTGCTCCTATTCTGTTATATCAAACTGTTTGCTGCAGGACTGTTCATTTTCCTTTTCTTTCTCTCCATCATCCACCCACAAAACCTAAACACTTAAAAGCCCAGTTTGAACAGTGGAATGTGTGGTACATTCTTGTTCTGTCTGATGGGACAATGTCTGTGCCATGGGGGGTTGCTGAGGTAATTCTTTATTGACCATTAGTAATTCTGGGACCTCATTGTATGAAATTCCAGTGAACTGTATTGTGTCAAAACCATACTTAATTTAATATCTCATTTAATTAACTTTTGTATTCCCTGTGCTGAAGAATGCTGATATGAAAAGACATCTCCCAGGTATTGTCAGGGCACTTCATGGGTTACATGAGCTGTTTTTCAATATTGTTTGGGGTTTGGATTTAAGAGTTTTTACATAAAAGTAGAGGTCACTTTTAAGCAGCAAAAGCAAATTAAAATACCCCAGTGGTTTCTTATATTGCTAAAGAAAATTAAGAGTTACTGTATTGTCTTTGGGATTTATTTGTCTTTTGCATTAATTTGTCAAAAAAACTGTGTTGTCTAAATGAATTCTAGTAAATACAGGGGCTGGTTCTTCTGTCTGCAATCCCAGAGTGAGGCGTCTGCCCTCTCTTCTGGGCTAAGTTCAGTCACACCATGACTGCACCAAACCAGCCAGACACAGCTGATTGGAACAGAAATGCCTAATCTTCTAAAAAATACCGAGTTTGCGTAGAAAAGGAACACTTTGGCTCAAGATATAATCACAGGCTGTTAATTAATTTGAAGGCACTAAATTCTGAAAAAGTTGTTCCAAAATTTTAAATAAAGTCAGATCTTTCTTCGGTGAGGCATATCCAGATGGAACATTCAGACACTTTCAATTGTTTCTATTTAATTAAAGGTTTTGTTGGAATGGACAAAATAATCACCTGGGTATCACCACAACCCCCTCTCAGAACCATTCTCCCCAGTACCATCCAGCCTGGATATCACGATGCAAAATGCCAGATTGTATTTCCTTCATCAGCTGCAGGGGCTGCAGTTGTGGCTACAAAAATGTCAAACAAGTCACGTGGTGACTTTTGACAGAAATATTTTTTTAAAATCTGTGTATTCACCTTTAGAAAAAGTTGAAGCTGTATAATGTTGCTTGTATCTGATTTAACCCCTCTGTGACAGCAAGGCACTGGAAGAGGAGCAGAGTGATTTAAGTGCAGTCAGAACACGAGGTTGCTGATGTAGCAATGACATTCACATATCTTGAAGATGTACAACTCCTGGAACACAAGTAATCAAATTTACTAGATAATTTAATTCAGATGTTTTGTGGTTACTGGAAAACAAAGACCACAAACTGAGAGAGAGGCCTAAATATCCTCTAATGATTTATTAGGAAGACTTTCAGCCTACATAAGTGTTCCTATAAAATTGACTTAATAACCGAGATACAGAACACAGTAAGACCAGACATTTTTGTCTTACAGTTCAGTGTAACCATATCCTACAGAAACATTCTGAAAACTCAAGCAGATGTTGTTTAAATAAATTGTTTCATGAAATGTGCTGCTCTTTTCTTAAGAACAAATGTCCTTTTGGCTGGGCTCTAATGGAGGTACTTTACTGACTTCAGAGAACTGCAGAGAGAAAACTATAACCACATTGATTAAAGCAGACATTTTTAGTTCAAAAGCAATAATAATAATAATAGAATTGAAGACCTTAGTGAGATGAAAATTCATTCCTTGGTGAAGCTCCATAGCTCTGGCTGCAGCAATGGTAAAATGTTTGGTGTTTTTGGGGCAATGCAGTGCCCTGATCCCAAACCCCAGTCAGCAGGGATGGCCCCGCTGCAGGGTGTGTGTTCCCAGTGCTCATCCTGCTGCTCACACAGAGGGGGTTTGCTGGCAGAGAGCTCAGGAGCTTGTCTTGGTACCCCACAGGCAAAGAGATGCTCTAGGCAATACCAGGACACCACGTTACAGCACAGGAATATGGACAAGCCTCCCCTAACAAGAGCGTGAGTGAATGGAAAAGACCCCTCCTGATTTTAGTGGCCCCTGCTCAGTTACTAAAGGATCAATGACCTTTACACCTACAGGAAACTGTAGCTGGGGTGAAGGGAATGATGCCGGGGAGCTTTTCTTTCCATGCCCATTAAGGACAGCTCTATTTTACAGTAAGGACTTCCTGAACAGACTGTTGAAGTATTTTATATGCTTGTAGGTTGCAGCAGTAGATCCACTCAACAGCATCTCTTGCTTCCAGTGTTTTTTGAAAATCTTTTGTGGGCAGATGTATTTCAGGCTGTGTCAGTCAACTAGGTAGGAAGTAAATTTTCAAAAACCTTTTCTATTTTTTTACTCAAAAAGTGAAATTTTCAAAAGCTTTATGCAAAACCCAAGGCTGCAAAGTAGCCTGGGCAAAGCTCTTGGAATTTAATGGGGATTTTGATTTAAGAATCAGTTCTTCACATCCTGAAAGATTGTACCATGCTGAGGTGAACAACTGTTTAGGCAATCCATTTTCTCTTAACAGATTTGTTTGCTACCCTAATGTCCAGCTCTTGAGAAAGACTTTTCTGTGACAAGTCCTTTGGGAATGGACTGTCCCTGGATCCTTCAGTGCACGTGGCAGTGTTGTGGTCAGACAGTGTAATAGATGGCAATAATAATATTAGTAAAGGATCTTCTGCTAGGCAGGAAATATGGGGAATACTCAATTTACTCATCAAAAGATGACATTCATGATTATTATCAAGCAGACCATAAATATGACTTATCAGTGTCAGGTTGTCTGTAAAACAGTGATAATTATCACTAAGAAAACTCACGGTGTTGATGTATACCTGGAAGTGACAGAGCCACAGTATCAGAAATAGGCTTTCCCTGTAGAGAAACAATAACTTAATCAGTATTTCAGACATTCAGGACATCTCTCATCTTTCAGTATGTGCTGCTGTTTATTATGGCTATGTGCACATGCTCTCAGATAAACTTCTATATCCTCCTCATTTCTTACTCCTTTCAGCTGACAGTTCCTGCTGAAAATCTCTTTTGACCTTCGCACTGTTTTTTGTCTGTAAGTGTCCAGATTTCCATTTGATTTGGGATGTTGAAAAAGCACAGATGAGCTCAGAGCTCTGACCTGTTTTCCACAGAGGCTGATATCTGATAAAGCAACAGAAAAACACTCTACGCTTCTGACTGAAGCGCAGCAGCTGCAGCGGCAGAGCAGCAGCCACAGCACGTGGAAATTATTTCCTCTGACATTTGCTATTGCCGGTTTTCAAAGCAGGTGAAGTCCACTGTGATGCAGAAGGCCATGAAACTCCTGTTCCTCTGCAGGAACCAGTTGTGGGTGGAGAGCACCCGTGTGAAAGCTTTACAAGATGGTCTGTGCATTGTTGTGGCGTGGCACAGTGAAGATGTTCATGGCACCAGCATCAGCAGTGTGGTTGGACCGGACAGGAGACAACATGCAGCGTGTGTGAGAACACAGATTAATGAAAACACTGGTTAATTGGCCTTAAAATAGTGTACAAGTGGCACAGAAGAGGCTGGGTTACCATTCCCAGTGTGCTGGCACACACCAAGTCTCTCAGTGTCTCCTTCTTTGATGTTCAGCTTCCAGGTTTCTCATGCTTGACATAACTTCCCTCTGTATCCCTGCAAAGAGGGAAACAGCTAAATCCTTGTGCCATTTTGTGAAAAAACAGTGATTTATGTTCTCTTCATCATTTATAAACATTTGCTTCCTCATGGAAATTTCATATTTGGCAACTGATAGATCTACTTTTCAGCTCTAGGAATCCTGCTCAGAGGTGTCTCTGAGCCACAGGCCTGGGATGTAGGGGCATAAACATGGCATGAGCATGAAAACAGAGAATTTCACTGCAAACAACTGTTACTGTAGGGGTAAAATGATGTCCATAAATTGCCATCAGACACTAAGGGTGCAAGCTGCTGGAAATATGGCAAGAAAGGAGCATCTATCCAGCTCTGAGTCCTTACAATGAAGGTGCTTCACAACAGCATTGGTATTTCCTTTTTACTTGAGAGATGAATAGAAATTACTTGCTTGAGTTCATCAGGAATGCATGTTATAAATGATGCACCAAGCACCTGCATCTGTGCTCGGTTTTGTAGTCATAGATATTTTAGTGGAGCTATTTGTAAATGGGGCCTTTTCTAGAAGAAAAAAATTCCACAGAGGCTTTTTTTTGTTTTTTTAAGTAGATGCAGAAATTCAAGTGAAGAGAATTTCAAAGGCACGCAAAATTCTTGTATGTATTATGATTGATAAATGGTAAATTTGCATTTGATCTTTTCAAAAAAACTTAAAAGAAAGAGTTCAGAAAGCTCAAAAGCCCCTAAAATTCTTTCCTCTAGAAAACATTCAGACTGTTTGGAGGAGTTGTTTTTTAATCATCAGCAAAAGACATCTCTTTTATGTGTTTGGCAAATTGTTACCTTTTTTTTTCTTTCATTTTGATTTGATTAATTAGACCACAATGAAGACATTGGAATAAAATGGACTGGTTACTTCTTTCTTTGTTTGAAAAATAAACATTTGGTTTGAGATCACATTTTTCCACTCGAGTGCATGAGAATATTCTTTCATGGGGCTTGATTTTTGAAGATATATTCAAAAAATCTAAAATGTTTCTGTTTAGCTTTCTTTATTTGCAGTTGCAAATTTTTTTATTCATCAATATTATTTGAACCATGTTCATGCTCTTTGGAATATACTGAGCAGCTTTCAGCTACTGAGACCTCTGATAAAAAGATGATGAGAAACTTGTCAAATTCATGAGGAAACAAGACAGAAAAAGCTTACCTTTTTTTTTTCCCCAGCAGTTTTAAATCTTTCCACCTCATGAGACACAACTTGTACAGTCATTAAAGAGTTCTGTGACATAACCACGTGAAATTATGAAAATATATGGGGTGAGAGTATTGCAAAGTGACGACAGCTGATTCCTAATTTCATCATCCATTATAATTCTTGTCTTTCTGAGCAGCTTGAGATAAGCTGATTTTTGTGGTTGGTATATTCATTTGTTGCTATGTTTCTTGAGACATGTGTTCTCTGCAAAATATGTTAACAGTGAAAGCGCCTGTCTGAAGTAAATAAAATAAGGATAATTTAGGACATGCTGAACCCATGTAGAATTCCTCCTGCATAAGGAATGAGCCATGAGTCAGACCAGGAAAACAAGTTTGACAGTGCTCCTTTTGCAGGCACACTGAATAACATGGAGAAATATGGAGTGAAATAAGGAAAAAACCCAGCTCCAGGCAAAAGTTTAGAGTGTTTACCTGTTTGTCTGTGAGTCAGGCAAATTTACTACCATCATTTAAAGAGCCAGAGAGGAAGAAAAGGAAAAGCCTCACCAGTGTCCCTTGACATGACATTTGCACTCCTCATTACAGGAACTTCTGTATTTGCTGGGAATCAAAGTAAGGTGGTTCTCCAAAGCCTCATTTCAAAGTGCTATCTGCTTGCTACATTACAGCTTGATTGATATTGATATTGAATGATAACCCAAATACTGGAACAACAGGTGAGACTGGGCCTGAAGTAATCTCTCCACTATTAGCATGTTCTTCTAGTTTAAGATTTATGTATTTTTATGGTATGCAAGTGTTTCCACATTAACATTTAAATACTTAACTTTCTATGTCTGTACTTTAATCTTATTCTTACATCCTTCAGCCTTTCATTACATTACCATTATCTGATAAATGCACAGTTCTCTGTGTCCTTTGAAGTAGTGAATTATTATACAGTATGGACTAGATTATCCATAGATTATTTTCCATGCAACACAATCAGGAGATTCTTGAGAGCCTGGGCAAACACTCTGCATCAAGCAGCAAGGTCTGCCTTAGTACTTGCTCCAGGATTATTGAATTGAATTTTCCTTGTCTGGCTTTAGGAAGCATCTGTAGCCACAGGCACCCAAAGACAGAATGTGAGCTGGAATCTTCAAAACAAGCAGCATTTAATTTGCTTTCCCTGAAGTATGATTTCATCATGTAAAAGCAAAAATTGTCCCTTCTCTTGAGTACTAAAAGGAAGTTCAAAGTTCCAAAATTCTAATTTTTCAGTCCAGTGTTTGATGCTTATTATCAACTTCAGTGATGGTATTAAGGAGGAGGTAAATGTCCTAACATCCTTGAAATCATGTGGTCATTTAAGGACCTTTAATCTTTAATCTAAAAAAAGAAGTTTGCATCTTGTATTTGTAACAAAAAGACCAAAGTGTACAGAAGACTAGAGCCAGTAACCAGAGGAGTATAGATTTCTGCTGCATAAATCCTCCTACAAACAGCAGTACATGATAATTTAATGGCTTGTACATTTCTTTCATGATTCTTAACACAGCTCTGATGCATCTGGTTTGACATGAAAAGCCAGAGTTGGGACTGGAATGGTGCCTTGGTCTTCTCTGCACTCTGGTAACATGGACATCTGGGTAGTGAGAGATGGTCTAAATCTGTGTGTAAGTAGCCCCAGGATTACACACAAGTGAAACATCCTTGCATTTATGTTCAAGACTACAAAACCCAAACAGTGTGAAAATCATTTCCTGTAACATCTTAAATCCAAATATTCTAAAATAAAGGAGCAAGAAAAGAGAAGATATTTTTGTCAGCCAGAGGTCTAAATGAGGAAAGGTGTCTGAAGCTTCATGAGCTCTGTAATTCTGTGTGTGGCTCCTGTAACTTCTTTCCTCACAGGGCATCATCAAACTCTGTGATTTTCATAGGAGCTGCATAGAAAATAGTTCTGAAGCAAATGGCAATACCTCCACCTGCACTCTTCAGTTTCTGTCTGGGGAAAATATTCATCTGCACATAATTGTTTGGGTTTCCTAAGTGGATAACTCCAGCACACTGAGCTGTTCTTCGTGCTGGACAATTGTTTAGAAGCTTATGGTCCATGCCCAGTTCCTAATAACTTTTTCCACTCCACAGAGAGTTGAGTGGTGCCCTTAGGAAATGTGTGATTCAGTCATTCCAATTCTCTTTTAATTATTAATTTCTAGTCTTCATTTATATTTCATTGTACTACAGAAAATCTCCAGTCACCGCAGTGCCACTTCCATCTCTTAACAGCCTGCAATATTTATTAAACTCATTAAGCTCCAGTCTTGGTAGCTAATTACAACAAACCTATGTTTGTGGAAGCAAATCTAGCTGTGAAGATTAAATTTACATGAGTGCTAAAAACTCCTTGCCTTTGGAGATTTTTGTTTTTCTTCTTTTTAATTTGTCATGCTGATTTGTAAATCTTCCTAGTTATTCTGGTAACATTAGCCCTGCTGATAATAACAGACACTGTTTGTCTTGGAGAACTGCCAGTATTCCAAGTACATATCTAATTTGTCCAGACAGTTTTGAAGTCTCTTGAATTAAAATTATAAGTTTATTCTGAAGAGTTACAACAGACAATTACAGATGAAAATTTGAAATGAGAAATTTTAAAACGAACTACTAGAATTTACTGCAGTTAAAGGCACTGAACAAATTCAGCCCCTTTAGTACAATGAATGTCACCAGCCCATGTATTTGAGCAGGGCTCTCAGAGGGTTCAGCATGTGGACTTGATGCTCTTTAAAGGTTTCAACAGACCTTGTGTAGCTGATTTTGAGGCCACTGCTAGACTTAAACCTCTGTGTGTGTGCATTTAGTGGGATAGAAACAGTTTTTGGCTCTTTCTGAAATGCTGTCCAAGTTAGACCTCCTTTGAAGCATCCCCTGGAGGACCATCTTCCTCTCCAGAATTATGGATGGCCACTGGGTGAGCACTTCAGGCTGTGATAGGAGGCATTCTAGAGTAGTCCTCAATTTAGGGGACATTCCAGAGTAGTCCTCCATCTAGAAGTCTTCCACAACAAAATCATGGAATGCTAAGGGTTGGAAGGGACCTTAAAGATCATCGAGTCCCAATGAGCCTCATTATTTTTTCAGCAAAGTCTTCCCATGAAGTTAGAAAAGTGTGTTTAGGCAGCCATAGCAGAAGTGAGAGTTACTTGGATATTAACTCCTACTTGCTAAGAGTAATTGCCTTCACTTCTGCTTGTGAGTCTTTCTGGAAGCTGTCCCCAGAGCTATCGCTGTACTTAAACAGCGACTCCCCAAGAACCACTGGAATAATTCTGTGAACATCAGCTGTCCAAAGCTTTCCGTGAGAGCACTCTCCTCTCTCTGACAGAAAGGGAGAAGCTGAAACTGTAGTTTTTAAATAGCATCTTTCAGTTTGGGAGTCAAAAGGTGAAAGCCAGAGATTTTTAAAAGGTAAAAGGCCTCTCACATAATCACCCCTGCAAAGGAAATATTCACTGATATTTTTAATACAAAAATTTATTTCCTTCTTGATTCATATGTCAATGACTTTGTCTTCACATTTTTTGTATAAATTGAATTCAGTAAATGCCCTGAGAGGAACAACAGTAGAGTGTGTAACCTGAAGAGGGGTGTGCAAGTCTCGCTGCTGACATCTGCTGAGTGGAATTTGAGGTTTATTGGCAAAGGTAATTTTGTCTTGACTTGCTCCTTGGCTGCAGTGGAGTCAGGATGTAAAATGTTATGGTGGTGTAGAACAGAGAAATTCCTTTATGCACACACCAGGTCTAGCATAACCTTCGGATGCGCTGGGTTCCGCCATTCCCACACCAACTGCTTTTCAGGCTGGAGCATGCACAGGGACTGGAGGAAGAGTGCTCCTGGTTTTGTCATTGCCTGCTTCTTACCCTTTGGATTTAGGAAAAAATGCTTAGCATTATTTTCATACTGTTTAAAAAAATACTTGTGGGTATGCTTTGAGTTTGGTTACTTAGATAAGCTTCAAGTTGAACAGGACATGTCCCTCTGGCATTGTGTGCTGTAATGAGATGGACTTTCATGGAAAAGTGGACTTTTTTTTAATCCAAAGAAATAGTAGTCAGATAAGATATTGTAGCTTCGTGGCCATCGGTGTACGTTGGAAAATGAAATCAGATTATGTCTTAGAGTGTTTCTGTAGCTGCCAGTTGTGCGGAACTTGAGTCCTGGTCCAAGAAAGAGGTGACAGAATGTGTCTGGTTGGGTTGTGCTCAGCCACACTGGAGCATGCTGCACTAGGTGCTCCTCATCCTGTTCTTCCCTTTACTCTACTGAAATATTAATGGTGCATTTCTGAGGATATAATTACTTCTTCATTCACCTTTCCAGTTTCATAGTCCAAGACAGGGAACGTGGGGATACACAGCAAGTGCACATTGTGGAGTTCCAAAAATTTCTGAATATGAAGGACTGTCCCCACCTGAGGACTGCAGAGGCTCTTCAAAATACCAATACATTGAAGTGCATTTCTGAAAGTGCTGAAAGTCCTTAAAATCTATGGTTAAGATCAGGATTTTTAGTGTATGTTAACAATACACATATATGAGGCTGGAAAGAAAATGGCTTATTAGATTTTTAATGTTTCAAGAAGGATCTCTCCCTCTTGAACAGCAGCACTTATTTCTGTCCCTTTGTAAACAAGAGTGGACAATGACATATTTTTCTAATATCACTCCATGGACACTCAGGGCAATAAAATTTCCACTATCTGTGGATACCGTTCCTTTTTTAAAAAATTGATACGAATGATATCTTACAGATGTTTCTCTAAAGGTACCATTAAACACATCAAATGAAACTTGCACTTATGCAGTTTACCTAGGACTGCATCTGACTCTTTCTAGGAATGTTGTCTTTTTCTACCTAGGTATTTTGTCTGGGAAAAACTGAGGTTTAGTCACCTGGTGAGCAGATCAAGGCCATTTGCAGACATCTCCATTGCACAGGGTCAGATCTGTTCTGTGGCACGTGGACAGTGGATCTCATGCATTTGGGATGCAGTGGGATCTAATGTGTGTGCCCTGAGTAGGTGATCTGTGTGAGCACAGTAAATCCAATTCACTCTGAGCGTACCGTATGGGTATAAATCAGGGATGCATCCCAGACACATTAGTCTCACTGCATTTCATTTTGTCTGGGAAAACCTGGACAGAAATATGGTAGCCCTAAGCTTCCTACATTCCACACTCCACACACACACACACATAATAGGTTCATGTCTTGAACCCTTGGTGTCTCTCGGGCTTTCCATTATTGTTGATACAACACATAAATCTCAGGTTAAGTGTTCTCCTGACTTTGCAGTTATTTGCCTTTTTCCTATAGGCCCAACAGTCTTTAAATCCTTCTGAGTTGCTTATTAGAGTTTTAGGTGGGAAATAACAGATGACCCTTGGTTTAGCTCTCAGGCTGATTGGGTTGGAATCTCTTCTCTGTGTAATGCCCTGGTCTCTAACAAACCACTCCAAGTGATCTTTGCAGACGTGGGCATTGTTCTCTTTGTTTCTCTGTTGTTTTCTTAGCCAACTTGCTTTGGTATTTATTAATTGAGAGTTGTAAGTAATTCACTTAATCTAACACTTGATCAGCAATTTCAAATCAACATTGAGAGGGAACATGCCCTCAGGCAGTTGTTATTTATTCTGGTCAGGTAATTCCTTTCTGGGCTGTTTAAACAGCAACATGTTTCTGTAACAGTGAGGCTACCCAGCTTAGGAAAAGGGTTTGCAGAAGTCTGTCTGTCTGTTTCTTTCAAAGTTTAACTAAGTAGACTGCTTAGTGTGATAATGATAACCAAGTACTGAGATGGGCAGATAGCGGCATAATTAAGAATATGCAACACTGCAGTATAAAGTCCAGGCATCTGGTAAGGATTAGATTTGCTGGTTATACAAAATCATGAAGATACAAACCATTCTGACACATCTGATAGAGAGAAGAAAGATGAATACATTACCATCTAAGCTGCTCTTGTAGCACTGAGAAATCCTGTAGTGCCGTCCACTTAAAATATTTCAACATCAAAAGCCAAACATTTGACTCTCAGGGAAAAGTTGTATCACCCATTGCTAAATTTTCCCTTAAGTATTTTAAGTATTTTACTCCTCTGTGGAAGAAATATCTACTATAGTACTCACATTTGGGTTTTAGGAGGGTTTTTTTTCTCCTGTTGGAGTTTTGGTGTATGAGTAAGCCTGACTTGGTATTCCAATGAGGTCCAGTAGTTCTGAAGCTCCACTGCAGAGTTGTTTCTGGCAGCCCATAAGGAAGAAGTTAGAGGAATCTCACTGAAATATAGAAGCCTGGAAGACTGAGCTTTAATAAGAGCACTGTGATAATTCAGGGGCTAGCATCTTCGAGCCACATTTGTAGTTAACAAGCAACCAAGCTTTAATCACTGCAAGGAGATTGATCCCTTTACACCTATTAAAAAAGTGCTTTGAAAGTTACACAGGCACTCAGTGACAACTCTGACATTACAAAAGTTATACCTTGTCACAGTCATCAACAAGGCAAAGCCATAACACAAGCCTCCATTCCCCTTTCCTTCCTCCTCCCAAAAACAACAACCAGCAGCTACCAAAGCATTAAGTTCTATTTAGGGAATCCTTAGAGCAGGTTTGTCCTGGACCCAATAAGGCAAGTGTCTGCAGCTCCAGAATAAAGTGGGAAACTGAAGAAAGCTTTGAATTTCAAACATCTTTCAGTGAGGAATTAGTTTTAAAAGACGTACAACAATAAGCCATGAAATAAGTCCAGACACCATAATTCAGGGATAGAATATGCTGTGAAACTGGCAGGCATCCAGGCCAGAGCCAGGTGCCTGTTTTGGATTAGATTCAAGTGGCCTTAGGCCACCTACAGAGCTTTCAGGTAGAATCTGGAAGCTGCTCACCTCAATATGCCCTACCTTGCTTCTATTTCAGGTACTTGTGAAGGATTCCCAGATGGCTGGCGCTCGTCCAGACCCATCTGCTTTCAGCTCTCCTCATCTCTCTACTGTCATGAGACAGGTTGCAGAAAAAAATGTATCTGGAAAAAAGAGACTTAATAATTAACTGCCCATTTTCCTCAGCTTGCAGTGAGAAAATTTGACTCATGAGAGCTGCATTTATGTCTTGCTGCTCCTGACACCCTGAGTGTGGGATTACAGATGAACAAGGCACAATATATATATAATCAAGGGAATTATATATATACACACACACATATATATATATATATATATATGTATATATATAATCAAGGGAAACAAAAGATAGATACTGAAAAAAAAATAAATCTTGACACTCAGATTGTTATAGGTCATAAAAAATAAAACTGCTTTGTCAATCTAATTCATATTTTACCCATCACATTCTTCTGTTTACTTTTAATTCTGTTTTATACTGGATCATGAAAATAGGCCAAGATAACTCAAGTCCTGAACTTCAGTTGAAGAATTCTGACTGTAAATGGTTTTTGCCTGACCTGGGCTGGGTCCTAGACGTGCTGTCTTCCATAGTTCTCTGGAAGGTCCTGTGCATGTCCTGCCGTGGGACTCCAGTTTCACTCCATGAGGGTGGCTGGCTGGAAGGGCAGAGCTGGAGCCAGTGAGGTTCTTCCTGCTGGATTCAGTACAATTATCCTGGAAGCAAAGGGAAAAACTAATCAGGCTCTCCTCAAACAGACTAATCAGTCTGAGTTTCTGTTATGAAGCTCTAGCACAATGTTGCTGTGTCTCCCTTGCCAAGGAGGTTTAAATCTCATTTAAATTCAAGCTAAACAACTCCTGCTCTCATTAAAAGTAAAATGATTGAAAAGGCCATGAAATCACTTTTATTAATGTTACAGTCTTAAAGAGTTCATCCATGGAGCGAAACAACAGCACTGTCACAGTATCTGGTATTCCTTAAAGGGGAGGAAGGGAAGGATTTTGGTTATAAGGCAGCTCCCAGCAAACATAAACGTACCTGGAATTAGACTTGTACATAGGGTTTGCTGAGGAAAGCCTCAACCTGCAGGACTCCAATTTTCATTAATGTTCTATTCTGCATTTCTCTTACTGTAATAGGACTAGAAATCACTCTCCCAGCTACTTTTCATTCGTGCTCCACTGCAGCACTTGTCTTAACAGACCACCATAAAGGCCCAACTCTTGCCTTACTAAATTCAGTTTAAGAAGAGCTGCTGATTTCAGTATTACAGGTGTACAACCTAAAATGATTTAATTCCTTTTTCTTCCCAACAAGCTGCTCTATTGAAAATAGACAAAAATCAAACATTTTCCACTTGGTACACACACACAGTAAAATATTATTAAATGTTGTCACAGCAACTGGTGCAACACTGAGTTTGTAAAACAACTGTTTGATTCTTCAACATGCTGAAATCACTTTGGAAATCAACACCACAGTTGGGGGAATAGTTTTGTTTGCAAATTAGGAATGCAAAGAAGGCTGTGGTAAATTAAAAACTGTAAGCTGAGCTCTTGGGATAGGGACCAATTTTCTGTTCTGCATGTGTTCAGCACCTAGCTCAAAGAGTCCTTTACTGCTGCTACCATATTCTTCATCTTTTCATCTCATCATCTTTTGGTATGCAATTTAGTGGTAAAAATAAATCTCTTTGCAGAAAATAAAAGGTAGGTCACAAAGACCTTGTCTTCCTGGTGAAAAAACATAAAGCAATTTAAAGGGAGTTAATGCCCTTATCTCCAAAACTGTGATTGCTCACTGCCATTGTGGTGCAGTGTAGTCCTCAAGTAATGAGCTCTGGTCCTCAAAAGACACAACGTTCCAATGTCTCACACAAATCCCACCCTTGTTATGGAACAAGAGTTTGGAGTCTTTCAGTGCACAGCAAATAGAGTATCTATGCAGATCTTTTAGACAACACCTTCTTTGTGCAGTATTGCATGGTGATGCAAGCCCTTTCTTATAGAAGCAAATATGGAACAGCTCCATAATTCTGTGGGAGACCTTTTCCTGTTTGTTTGCCAAGCTGTAGTTAAAATTCCCCCAGAGAGGTCCATTTGGGGTAAGAAAGACATGAAGGTGGTGGGTCTGGGCAGACACCTGCCAAGGGAAGATGAACACACACTGTACCAGAAGTAAAACCACCTAATTTTCATAGGAAATGGGCTGATACTTAACTGAGAATGGTAAAACAAAGGATTTGTGAGAACACTGCAACTGTTCCATAGAAGGGACTGAAAAGGCTCCTGAGCCCCTTTGCAGTCTGTGTTCCCAGCAAGAAGGCTGAAGTAACAAAGGCTCATTGATGTGAGAAGGGAGGGAAGTTTTTAATAGAGGAATCCCAGGAGCCAGCCAAAGAAGCATTATCTTGTATTAAAAAAATCTGCAAATAATGAAATTCAGAGAAAAGAGAAGCCAATTTTCTTTGCCTGGCCCATGAAATGAGTAGCAAATAAAAGAAGAATCACGTTTAGAAAGGACTGGAGACTAAATCTTCCCTGCAACATTCTTCTTGGGGTATGTTGTTCAAAAGCATACAGGGATCCACGTTCAGAAATACTCGGCAGGTTCAGTTCCTTTTGATCCCAACTGGAGCTGTGAATTCTTGGTACTGTGGAAAATTAACTCCCAGCATTTTCATCCCAGAACTCAGACTCCCACCCTGAAACTGACTGGATACAAGGAGGAGAATTGTTATCAGAGATCTTATCTTCAAACTGATGCCAGCACTTGTGGGAACTAGTCAGATCAGCATAAGTCACCTTTCCAGTCCAGTGATAAAACGAAAAAGCAAGGTAATATTTCAGGCTTGAGTGTGATGAAGCAACACTACCAGGAATGGGGGAGAAAAGCACAACTTTTAGTCTCTGTTGGATGAAACAAGTATGTTTTGTTCACAGACATGAAAAGAAGAACCAATAAGAAATGAATGAGGAACCATTTCATCCCAATGCCATTTGTTTTGGGGGTGGAATAATCTCATACATTCCTAACATGGAAGACAGAGGTTGAAACTTCCATATGGATTTTGTTTCTTGGCCTGGTTTATCCTTTTCTGGGGTGCAGATGCTGGCTGACTGTAACAGGGACTGAGCTTTCCTTCCTGCACGTGATGCCAGAGTACGTCTGAAACCAATCCTAGTGTCTTAGAAGTAATTTGCAGGGGTTTTAACTGTGTCTTTGTGACTCTGTAGGCTGCCCAGCCTTCCGGGTAGAGTGCAAATCACTATTTATAAAAAGCATTTTCAACGTGGATCTTTGAACCTGCTGGACTGCACAGTTTCTCCCGTGCCATTTTTGATCCATTGTATAAATACAAATTTTGGCACGTGCACAACATTATAAACTGCATAATTGTTTTTATTAGAGTTCTGTGAGTTTGGAGGTACCTGTGCTTTAATTACCCTTGGCACATTTCCAGGAAAACTCTTCTAAAATCTAGTACTTGCAAAGCCTTCGTCGGGCCACCCACCATGACAGCTTTTATTTTTCCTCTATTAGTGATGGACATTTTCATTTAATTTCGGTCTGGGTGTGTGACAGAGCCCCCATGTACTGAGCTGCAGCTTCCCCCTGTTCACTTTCCAGCCACAGAGTGGTCGGGACACCGTGGCAGCAACTTGTGACGTTTGGACCCGAGCCAAGCAAATGCTGTTTGCAAAGTTTTTTAGGTTGTCTGTCTTGCTTCCTTGGTCTCCCCTCCCCCTTTCAAAAATTGCTGGTGACACTAGAAATGCAAGTCAGTTAATCTGTTCTAAAATCTAAGCACCAGCCTACAGCAGAGACGGCCAGAGAAATGCAGAACATTGCTCGGAAGGTGGGTTTAGTTCCGCTCCTGAGCTCAAATCTCTTGTGTCGCAGGACAGAGCAAGGACAATGGTAACAAGTCAGCAGGATAGCTGGAACTTCATACTCCATGCCAGAAAACGGGATGTCCAGCTAGCACAAATAAATGTGTAGAACTAATCAAATTAGGATGGACATGCTGTGCAATACAGAGAAATGCATGTAAGCAGAAAATTGTGTTTAATATTTGTAATCAAAAGCATTTATTTGGGACTATAACAGCCCAGTGCTACGTGCAAATTGGGTGAGGAAAAAATGTAAACATTGTTTCTTTGATTTCACGGAGTTATGGTGCAGCAGGAATTCTGGATCGAGCTCCTTTTCCAGGGGCTGTGATTAAAAAGCTATGTGAAATGAATTTAGGGGCTTATTGACAGAAAATATTACTGTGAATGGTGGTGGAAACCTATTCCACAATGATTACTCCTTATTGCATGGAGTTTCCCAGAATTTATAGGATGCAAACTGACAACTGTGGGTTTAGAGACAAGCTGAGGATATAACTTCCATCCTAACACCACATTTTAAGGCTTCTGCAGAAAGCAGAATTTAATAGAGAAACTGGTGAGACAGTGGAATTTTATTCTGTGAACTTTCAGGTCCTTAAGGATCAGGAATTAATGGAGGAACTACACTAAGTCAACCAGTACGTGTTTTTGTTACTTATGAGTTTTCATGTCAGCTGAAATATAGTTACCCATAAACAGAATAACCAGTGACATGGTATAGCCCATGCCACGTGTCACTGAAAAATGCAATTAACCATCATGCAAAAGCAACTCTGTTCCTGTAGCTCATATGGTAAACTGAACACTGGTTGGAAATGCAGAAACATGCTTTTGGGAACATGCTAGACTAGCATTTTCCACTCCTCAGAACACTGTAGTCAGCTTCACATTTTGTCGAAGTAGACAAAGGAGTCCTAAGAGTTTCTGTTTATGAGAGGAGCCTTTTAAAATTTGGGGTGGAGGGGGGGAAGAGGATGGTGCAGGAGTGGATCTGCTGTCAGCTGCCATTCAAATGCTGTCTGGTACTTTAATAACCCTGCTCTGTGGAAGTCAGAGTGAGTGCAGAAGGTGCTGTGGCTGTGGGGAAGCTGAGCAGTGTCCTCAGACCATTGGTGTCAGGATGTGCCCTCATCCCAAGCCTGAGGGGCACCAACTCTCTCTGTTCACAGCCTCCTCCCTGCCCAAAGGATCCTTCTGGCAGGGAGGATACAAAAGACTGTCTTCTCAGGTTCCCTAATGCAGCCAGAGAAAGGAGCTGTGATCAGTCATGCCAGCTGAAAGGATTTGGCCTCTTCCTAAACTGTACAGTATTGCATGGGTACAGATAACGTACAGATAGACGTGCCAATGGGATTTGATACCAGCTGAGCACGTCCCTCCAGCTCCACTAAATCTATAGGAATCCTTTTTAAGTTGTTCATATTTTGTTTAACCAGTGGTCTCGTCCTGTTACAATTGAGTAACAGTTGCTGAACTCTTTGGACAAATTATAAAAATTCACAAAATGCCTTGAGATTATTGAATGAAAAATGTAATGGGAAAGAAAAACCTCTGTAGAAGTTGTGTTGTGTATGGAGCACAACCAACTTTGGAGCATAATTTCACTTTGGGGCCTCTTCAACTTGTGACAAAGATGAACCTGATGGGTTTTAAAAACTACCAGCTCATTCTGAATTGGGTCATTAGTAAAGGGGTTTCCAAGAAGACTTCTCTGCAAAGAGTTTCACCCGGCGGGTGGTTAATCACCACTCACTAGAAATGAAGGCAAAGGGCTTCTGTGCCTCACAAGAGCGAAACTTCTTCATGAGGATAAACACAGAGAGCATAAAGATTGAGCTGGAAGAATCCTACGGAGCACTTGTATGTATCCTGAGTAACCCAACAAGTATGTAACTTGGCAAGAAATAGTCCCAGAAATGGTCAAGCAGGAATGGACAGTTGCAGAAACTGAATGCTGAGTTAGCAAAAGAAAATTCTGCTCTGATTCTGCTATGCATATTCACTGAATATTGATTAAAATGAGCCCTCCCTGCACCATTTCCCATTGGACGTACACTGCCTCCGGTCATCCAACCATATGTGGTTTAACTATGGTATAAATTATACAAATTCATTTTAAACACAAATAAATCTGGAAAATAATCTAGATTGACAGCTGTCTTCTGTGAATCACTCACTCATCTCAGTGGCCACAAATGTCCCACATGATGAAGAGTTTGCTCTAACAAAGATGGCAAAACAAACATGATGGCATTTTAGTCCAGGGCTTATTTCTCCTGCACGCCTGTCAGTCACGTTACCAGTAAGCACAGGGTCATAGAACCATAGAATGGTTTGCATTGGAAGGGACCTCTCCTTCCACCCCCCTGCCATGGGCAGGGACACCTTCCTTTGGACCAGGCTGATTCAAGCCTCGTCCAACCAGGCCTTGAATAATTCCAGAGATGGGGCAGTCACAACCATGTGAGTTCTGCGTGCAGCTCTACTCTATCGTGATGGCCATGACAGCATAGTTCTTGGGGAAAAAATTCTAGGAAAGTTTATTGGAAAAGAAGGATTCAGAATTAGAAAGAGTAGACTTCTGAAAAATAGTAATAAATTTTCTCTGATACTCTCACAAGTTGAAACAAGAACATCCAACATCTTTGCATGTCAACACTTTGCATGCAGGTGTGGTCTGTCTGGAGAGGGGGCTGAGACATCCTGGTGAAACTTGGGCTCTGCTCTTGTGACCTCAGTGTGGGGAGAGCAAAGCAGTAACTCACTGCTGGTGTGGGGCAGCAACCCCCTACGCTCCCTTGCAGCTCTGAGAGAAATCCTGACCTCCTGAGTCTGTAGCTGATCTCTGCGCTGGAGATCGCTCCCCAAGAAGGTTATTGCTACCTGCAGGGCAGTGCTGCTCCAGGGTGACAATTTTACTGGGTCTGCACAGTTCCTTGTATTCCCAGGTAATAAAGGAGTTTCTCACATAGGTAGAACACAACTAGAACAGGTGGATACAAACTAGAAGGGGAAAATAACGGCCTGTTAATAACCTGACAAAACTGATCAGCATAAAAAAATGGTGTGAGCATCCAGCCTGAGAGCTTGGGGCGGATAGAGCCCAATGAGGCTGCAGTGTGGTTATGACTGTCTCTGAGGGAGTCTGTGCTTGTGGTCATCTGAGGTGGGACTTGCTAGGGAGAGGGGGCAGGAAAGCCCCCCTCTGACTGCATTGTTTACTCCACTGCTGGCTGTAGAGCTTTAGTTTTCTCTGATGTTTTGCATGGTGTGTTTGCACATGGAACGAGCTGCCTTGCAGGATCCTCTGATGTTTATGACCATCACGGCTGGGATCTTGATTGACTCGGGGAGCAAAGGATGATGTTGTCTGAGCATGTTAACTGATCAGTGTTGCTGCCTACAGGCCAGGAAAGGTTGGGGTCCCCTGCCTAATGCCAACTCAAATTTAGATGCATGTCATTTATAGTCATGCAAAGTAGTGTCACATTTTTTTCTTCTTCTTTGATCATACCCAGAAACTATAAATCCCCAGGGTGAAATCTTAACTCTACAGAAACCCGGAGCAAACCTCCTTTCAGTGGTGCAAGGTTTATGGTGAAAGTTGTGTTTTTATTTCTTAAACAATTACTGTAATTGCTAGAGAATTGTATTTATTTCTCTCCCCTCACAGAAAATTAAATGTCAGTTTTCATGGTCAGGTAGTCTACTGAAAACAGTCAGGTCTGTCTGATCAGGGTGTTGGGGGCTGATAATAAAATTACAGCCCAGTAATTTTATATTTTTCTCCTATTATCTGCCATGCACAGCATGTTTTATGTGTTGTACTCCACTGGGACCATCATAAACCTGTGGCCAGCTCTTTAATTTAAATCTACTCAGTGGGAGGTGGCAGGTGCACTGTAACAAAAAGATCTTGAAACTTTATCATAATGTATTCAGCAAGGTGATAATGTAAAACCTGCTGGGAAATAGAGAGAAGTGGAGGAGAAATTCCACGCCTGGGAACTTATTTAATGTTTAAAGACAGGAAATGCTTTAGAAGAGAAAATATCTCAGATCTGTCTAATCCACTGCCCCAGACTAGTTACCATGAAACCCCGGGTGAAGGAGGCAGGTAGAGGAGATGACCTCCATCTCACCTCAGCTTCCATCATGCTCTCCAGCTCCTGTGCCAACTGGAGCAAAGAGGCACCTTAAACTGACACCGTCACTGTTTATTTTCACTGTGTGACTGTTGCACAAGGGAGATTTGGAGGGAGATTGGACCGAGACACATACTGGCAAACTCTCTGGCACAAAAGGGAGCTCATGATGTGAGGGACACTTCTCCAAGTGCAGCCAAAATCATCAGAAACAAGTTCTGTGTTGATTTCCAACCTGGACCCGTCCCATCCACTTCAACACTTGTCTGCATTTGGATTATTTAGATCTTTGATCCTTTACTGAAGTTTTCTGTAGAAGGGAGTGTGTAGTAGCACAACTGCATTGGTTGGGGCCAGAACCTGGTGCTGTGTTTGGCTCAATACGTGTGAGCCACTGTATGGAAACCACCTCCTTGATGAACATCTGTGTTCAGTGTCCAGTACCTGTCACAGCTGTGTTTGCTTCCCAGGCACCTTAGTCTTTGTGTGACTTGTTTCTTTGTTTTCCTATGATGTGACTTTTAAAGATAATAGAAAAAAACAGCACATTGCCTCCAAGTGAGTGGTGGAAGCAGCACAGCTGGTCTTGGACTGTGCTCCTCCCAGCATCCTCACAGAACTCTGCTCTTTGTGAAGAGAGGGGATCTCATCTATGTATGAAGGCGTAGTGCCAAGTTTTTGAAGTGTCTGAAGGAGGAGTGCCAAGGGGATGGAGCCAGGTGCAACTTGGTGGTGCCCAGCAATGGGACAAGAGGCCACGGGCAGAAACTGATGCCCAGGAAGTTCCACCTGGACATGAGGAAGGACTTCTTCCCTGTGCAGTGGCTCAGCACTAGAAGAGGTTGTCCAGAGAAGGTGTGGAGCCTCCCTCACTGGGTATTCCAGAACTGTCTGGACACAACCCTGTGCCCGGTGCTCTGGGATGAGCGCGGCTGGACCAGCTGGTCCACTGCGACCCCTCCCAGCCTGACCCATCCAGTGACCAACCCCTGCGGGCCGGCCCCCCGTTCTACCCCGCACCGCAGCTCCCCCGCTCTCCGCAGATCCCCACAGGTGCGCCAGCCCTGCCCTGCCCGGCTCACCCCGCCCGCCCCTCCGCCGTGCCCGGCCCCAGGTGCCTCCCGCCGGTTGTCCCGCCC